>CM060702.1:241359280-241959280 GCA_030686995.1 Artemisia argyi | reverse complement strand
TATCTGAGTCACCTTCTAGAGAACATGTCGAGACTTTTCAGAGGTGCACCCCACCTTGTTCCCCTCCCAAGGAACTTAGCTCGGTGTTTGAGGCTAGAATGAGAGAATATATAGAAACTCACTATGATCGGCTTGCTAGATTCGAAGAAGCAGTTTATAAACAAAAAGAGGAGATGCAGGAGAAAATGAATGAGATGTTGAGTCTATTGGAGGAGTATACCAATCAGAGAACCCCCGAACGAATACTGCTAAGGAAAGAAAGCGCCACTCCCACCACCCAATTTGTTAACTCCGTCACCATTGTCCATAAGGATAACGAGAAGGTAGAAACTCCTGCTAAACAGACCTTAGAAAAACCACCAGAGTCCCAACCTTTGAGTTACTACCTGAAACATGATATAAACAAAAACACCATAACAAATTGGATTAAGGGTGATAGGCGTAACCAATCATCCGGACAGATTCCTGAGAAAGAGGAAGAAGAGGAAGATGAGTATGATACGCTTCCTGGAGGATCAGTGGTCGAGAGGTTATTGGTACAGAAAGTGGCTACTAAGCAGGTAGCATGTGGGAATTTTGAAATACCAACGAGCATCGGGGACTTGAAACATCTTAGTGCTTTCGCCGACCAAGGATCGGAAGTAAATCTTATGCCCCTCACTATTTACATCCAACTAACGTCAAAAATGCCAGCACCTACTCGTGTTAGGCTATCTCTTGTTGGACACTCGTACGTATACCCCCTAGGAATCGCAGAAGATGTATTAGTCAATGTTGTAGGATTCATGTACCCCGTTGATTTTATGATCATTGATGATAAAGGGGATGGATGCATGCCAATAATCCTTGGGGCACCATTCCTCACCACCGCTAGGGCTGTCATTAAGTATGAAGATAGGAAGATTGAGCTTAAATCTGGAAAAAGAAAGATTAGCTTCCACTTGACCCCGCGAAGTGGGCATGAGAATTTGAGTTGGAGAATGATCAAAAACAACATTGGCACGACACCCATTCGAGTTCATAACAAGATTCTTGCATGGGAGGCAAGAATCAAAAGCTATAAGAAAGCTAAGGATGAAAGAAGAAAAAGCAATAAGGTTCCGATTGAACTCAAACATACTCAACACGAAAGAAATCATACACCGTTTGAGGAAGGGAACTTGGTGCTCTTGAGATACTTAGAAACAACAATACCACCCGATAAACCAAGTCCTTGGAGGTATGGGCCATTCACAATCGAAGGATTGAGCCAAGATGAGGTAGCTAACTTGAGAAGCAAATTAGGTGGGAAGGTGATTGCGAGTATCGATAGATTGAGGCACTACCACCATAACAGTAATGATCGCAACTATATGGGGTACATCATTTCAAATGATGAGATCACGTGATAGCCCATGACTTTGAGTCTAGCTACAAGACTCGTAAATAAAGAAAAGCGCTTCTTGGGAGGCAACCCATGCTTTGTGTGATTTTAATTGTTTGATTGTTATTTGCTTCCGTATTCATGTTTTATTTTTATTGTTGGTTGATCATGTTTCTCAATTAAAATGTGGAAATACTTTACTATGTTGTTTGGCCTAGTCTTAACTCCAACCTAAAGGTATTTTTGCAAAAGATAAGTGTAAGGGGAAACCCCAAATATGTTTTTTAAGAAACAAACCGATCATGATTCTCCACGATATTAAATGAACATGTATATTCGTATTTGTTAGAGTCAAATGCTTGTATTGAGTCATAATGAAGTTTTGCAGGATTTTCCAGGAAGTAGGACCAAGTTTTTCCAGAAATTTTCCGGAAACTTAACATAAGAATTTCTGCAGGTCCATTCTGACGGCGTCAGAGTATTATTCTTGACGGCGTCAGGAGTTAAAAATCTGGAAATTTTACCGGTTTTGTTTTTCTAACGGAGTCTTATGGTTTTTGTGAATTATTAAGTTTTATAATCTCCAGGAAATCTGCAAACTTCATTCCACAAGCATTATATCTTACTTTGTTTTCTAGGATTTAGTAACTTATATAGGATGCCGCAGATTTTACGCGAGGTTGTCTTGTCTATTGTTGTCAGGATTTACAGGTTATTTTCGACAAGGAGATGATTTATATTCTGGAAGGGAAGCTTTGATTGTTCGTTTTCTTGGAGGAAGATCTAACCTGGCCAACCTATAATCCATACCGAGCGAATCAGGGGAGTATTTGATTTCATTCTCTTTACTTTTTCACTTTTACATTCTTTATTTGAACATTGGGGACAATGTTCATCTTAAGTGTAAGGGGAGGGTAAAAAGATGATACCTTACATATGCACTTTCGCTTGAGTTTGTTTTGTTTGATAGTAGATGTGTAAAAAAACTATGAGAAATACTTGTTAGTGCAATTTTAGCGCCAAATTTAAAATTTTTTACAACATTTAGGAGTGAAACTTTAGCCATAGCAAGCGTCTCATGGATAGGAGGTTGTATGACTAGCACATAACCGTATATTCAGAAAAAATTTCCACCCAAAAATGTGAGGTTCGCCTTTAGATTTGATAGGAAAAGCATTCATTATTGGTGCTTATGAGTGTACCGGTAGCATTTAGATTCTAGAACTTGCGTTAGTGATGCATCCCGAGACCGCTAGTGAGACTACATTCGTGTGGTAGGATTTACTACATGATAAGAGGCATTAGGATCACCCTTGTGTTAAACCCGTATCATAATTACTTGACCATTTAAGTCATATTACTTGGCTAGTTAAGTCAACTAATTTTTCCCACACCCTTAGCGTTGTACTCATTTTTAGTACACGAACCCCCTAGTACACCCTTCCGAGCCTATCTTTTCGTTTCTAACTTTAAGCATCCTACTTAAAGGAAGAATTTGTTACACCCCACTTAAATGTACACCCAAATCGCCTTAGCCTTCCGTGTATGCGCTCATTTTTAGTGCATTATTGTTATTTGTTAAACCCTAAGTTAACTTTCTAATTGATTACATGGTTGCTAAGTCGAGTCATATCCTTGTACATATTGTTTTGGGACGATTGGGACTCATGGGTAAGTACTTATTTTATGGAGTAATGGGGAAGAACATAATATTATTACCCCCATATGTACGTTAATCTTAAAAGTGCTCCAAGTGTTTTGATTTTCTTAATTCGAGTCATTAGAATAGTTTAATGTAAAGTATGTAAAGATTCAAGTGTAAGGGGAACGCTCAAACCCCTATGATGTATTATTTTGGATGGTAGGGTAAGAGTGTATGCAAAAAAAAAAAAAAAAAAAAAAAAAAAAAAAAAAGAGAAAAAAACATACGGACTACCATCCCGTTTCATTCTATGTTCATTTTATGTTTTTGTTATTTTTCATTTATTAGTTTAAGTCGAGTCTAGTCTTGGCTTAGCAACGCCATCTTATACATGTAATTAACCAAGATCGTTAACTCGCCACCAGTAAAACTTCCTTTATCCAACAAAACCGTGTAATTCATATCCCTATACCTAACGTTACAACCCTTTAAAAGACCTCTTTGATAGTTTATCCTAGGTGCTTACGCCATGTGGTGGAGGTTTGATCCTTTCCCAAGCCTATAGTAATCTATTTTGCTATGACAGGTAGTGAGAGATATCTTCCATTTCCATAATGTTATATTACTTTATTATACCCGAGAGATGTGAGTATCTAAACACTATTTGTGAGGTGCTTGTGTATGACCTCCGTGCTTGTCTATTGGTCTTTAGTGGAACGATTATTTGTTGTAATTACTTTTATATTAGTGTTAAATGACCCCTAACTTGTCTTTTGAGTAGAATAAAAGCTCATTTGCTTGAGGACAAGCAAATCTCAAGTGTAAGGGTATATGATGAGGCGAAAAATGATCCGTTTTTAGGGGGTCATTTAAGCCCGAATCCGACTTTATTTGATCAAATATTGCCGTAAATCGTTCCTTTTGTGATTTTAGGTGTTTGGAGAGTGAATTCTGGAAAAGAAGCTATTTTGGACATTTTTGGAGCATAAAAGTGAAGAAACCGGCAAAGTCTCAAATTTCTATGTTGGAACAGTGCATGAAGGCGTCACCTATTGCTCTTGACGGCGTCAAGACCCAAAGAATAAGTAGATCAAGGCCGTCCGAGGAAGCATTTGGCGGCGAGATGACGGCGTCACACCCTTACTCTTGACGCCGTCACCTCGGTTTTCCTATATATAGTTTTCTAGTTTTTTCATTAAAAAGAGAGAAGTTTTGGTGAAACCCTAAAGACGAATTTGGTGCATCTTTTATAGGTTTTTCAAGGGTTCCAAACCCTTGATACCTTGCATTGTAATTGAGATAAGTGTTCTTCTAATTCAATTAATATGTCTATGTGTTGGTTGTTTATATCTTGTTCTTGTCTCAATTCCATTATGCTAGGCTAGATCTCTTTTGTGTTTGCTTAGATCTAATGAAACCTAGATGTTGATTATGTGTTGATTACTTGTTTATTCTTGTCTTGGATGAATGATTTTATATGTTAGGCTTAAGAAAACTGGCAGATCTCCAAATGGTAACATGCTTGAACGTCTTAAGAAACATGAACCGAGGCGTACTAGGTCTTTATTGGTTGTATTTAATGCATGAGCCACTGTTTACAATCCCTATAGTTGTGCTGGGTCATGGTGTAGGAGGAGATAAGAGCTCATAGAGTTGGGGAGTTATGTATGCCACCCCACGAATGGTATTAAGGAATACAATCCGTCATCCATACAATTATAACAAGTAATTAACGTGTAAAAGATATCTAGGGAGTAGTGAAGTCTAAGTAAACACAATTTCTCCAATTACTGCTCACAACCTTAGTATAATTTAGTTTAATTTCATTTTTAGTATTTTATTTTGATTATATCTTAGTTTTGGGTTAGTTGAATAGCAACTAATTCCGCCCACTCTTCCAAAATCCGAGATTTTACTTGCTTTCATAAAAAAACAAAAATACAAAAATAATCATCCCTCACCTTTAGAACTAGTAATTAGGTTTTCTAATCCTAGCGACACTATTTCTAAGCTGAACGATCAATCCCCCAGTACTTGTCACTATACTATACTACAACGATCAGGTACACTGCCTGGTGGGGGTTGTAAGCTTCTCGAGATCCCTCGAGAGGTAAAGCCTGTTGCGATTCCCACGCATCATTTAGTATAGTATAGTGACAAGTATAATCAAAATAAATGATAAGCTTACAACAATCAAACAATTAAAATCACACAAATACTAAATGATGCGTGGGAATCGCAACAGGCTTTACCTCTCGAGGGATCTCGAGAAGCTTACAACCCCCACCAAGCAGTGTACCTGATCGTTGTAGTATAGTATAGTGACAAGTACCGGGGGATTGATCGTTCAGCTTAGGAATAGTGTCGCTAGGATTAGAAAACGTAATTACTAGTTCTAAAGTTGAGGGATGATTATTTTTTGTATTTTTATATTTTTTTGGAAAGCAAGTAAAATCTCGGGTTTTGGAAGAGTAGGCGGAATTAGTTGCTATTCAACTAACCCAAAACTAAGATATAATCAAAATAAAATACTGAAAATGAAATTAAACTAATGTATACTAAGGTTGTGAGCAATAATTGGAGAAAATGTGTTTACTTAGACTTCACTACTCCCTAGATATCTTTTACACGTTAATTACTTGTTATAATTGTATGGATGACGGATTGTATTCCTTAATACCATTCATGGGGTGGCATACATAACTCCCCAATTCTATGAGCTCTTATCTCCTCCTACACCATGACCCAGCACAACTATAGGGATTGTAAACAGTGGCTCATGCATTAAATACAACCAATAAAGACCTAGTACGCCTCAGTTCATTTTTCTTAAGACGTTCAAGCATGTTACCATTTGGAGATCTGCCAGTTTTCTTAAGCCTAACATATAAAATCATTCATCCAAGACAAGAATAAACAAGTAATCAACACATAATCAATATCTAGGTTTCATTAGATCCAAGCAAACACAAAAGAGATCTAGCCTAGCATAATGGAATTGAGACAAGAACAAGATATAGACAACCAACACATAGACATATTGATTGAATTAGAAGAACACTTATCTCAATTACAATGCAAGGTATCAAGGGTTTGGAACCCTTGAAAAACCTGTAAAAGTTGCACCAAATTCGTCTTTAGGGTTTCACCAAAACTTCTCTCTCCTTAATGTAAAAACTAGAAAACTATATATAGGAAAACCGAGGTGACGGCGTCAAGAGCGATGGTGTGACGCCGTCATCTCGCCGCCAAATACTTCCTCGGACGGCCTTGATCTACTTATGACGGCCTATGTGACGCCGTCACCAACCACGGTATTTTATTCTTGGGACTCTGACGCCGTCATGAACACCTCTTGACGCCTTCATTCACTGTTCCCAGGATAGAAATTTGAGAGTTTGCCGTTTTCTTCACTTTTATGCTCCAAAAACGTCCAAAATGGCTTCTTTTCCAGAATTCACTCTCCAAGTACCTAAAATCACAAAAGGAACGATTTAGGGCAATATTTGATCAAATAAATTCGGATTCGGGCTTAAATGACCCCCTAAAAACGGATCATTTTTCGCCTCATCATATACCCTTACACTTGAGATTTGCTTGTCCTCAAGTAAAAGCGCTTTTATTCTACTCGAAAGACAAGTTAGGGGTCATTTAACACTAATATAAAAGTAATTACAACAAATAATCGTTCCACTAAAGACCAATAGACAAGCACGGAGGTCATATACAAGCACCTCACAAATAGTGTTTAGATACTCACATCTCTCGGGTGTAATAAAGTAATATAACATTATGGAAATGGAAGATATCTCTCACTACCTGTCATAGCAAAATAGATTACCATAGGCTTGGGAAAGGATCAAACCTCCACCACATGGCATAAGCACCTAGGATAAACTATCAAAGAGGTCTTTTAAAGGGTTGTAACGTTAGGTATAGGGATATGAATTACACGGTTTTGTTGGATAAAGGAAGTTTTACTGGTGGCGAGTTAACAATCTTGGTTAATTACATGTACAAGGTGGCGTTGCTAAGCCAAGACTAGACTCGACTTAAGCTAACAAATGAGAAATAACAAAAACATAAAATGAACATAGAATAAAAACGGGATGGTAGTCCGTATGTTTTTTTTCTCTTTTTCCTTTTTTTTCTATTTTTTTTTTCTTTTTCTTGATTTTTTTGATTTTTTATTTTTTTTTTTGCATACACTCTTACCCTACCATCCAAAATAATACATCATAGGGGTATGAACATTCCCCTTACACTTGAATCTTTACATATTTTACATTCAACTATTCTAATGACTCGAATTAAGAAAATCAAAACACTTGGAGCACTTTTAAGATTAACATACATATGGGGGTAATAATATTATGTTCTTCCCCATTACTCTATAAAATAAGTACTTTACCCATGAGTCCCAATCGTCCCAAAACAATATGTACAAGGATATGACTCGACTTAGCAACCATGTAATCAATTAGAAAGTTAACTTAGGGTTTAACAAATAACAATAATGCACTAAAAATGAGCGCATACACGGAAGGCTAAGGCGATTTGGTTGTACATTTAAGTGGGGTGTAACAAATTCTTCCTTTAAGTAAGATGCTTAAAGTTAGAAACGAAAAGATAGGCTCGGAGGGGTGTACTAGGGGTTTCGTGTACTAAAAATGAGTACAACGCTAAGGGTGTGGGAAAAATTAGTTGACTTAACTAGCCAAGTAATATGACTTAAATGGTCAAGTAATTATGATACGGGTTTAACACAAGGGTGATCCTAATGCCTCTTATCATGTAGTAAATCCTACCACACGAATGTAGTCTCACTAGCGGTCTCGGGATGCATCACTAACGCAAGTTCTAGAATCTAAATGCTACCGGTACACTCATAAGCACTAATAATGAATGCTTTTCCTATCAAATCTAAAGGCGAACCTCACATTTTTGGGTGGAAAATTTTTCTGAATATACGGTTATGTGCTAGTCATACAACCTCCTATCCATGAGACGCTTGCTATAGCTAAAGTTTCACTCCTAAATGTTGTAAAAAATTTTAAATTTGGCGCTAAAATTGCACTAACAAGTATTTCTCATAGTTTTATTACACATCTACCATCAAACAAAACAAACTCAAGCGAAAGTGCATATGTAAGGTATCATCTTTTTACCCTCCCCTTACACTTAAGATGAACATTGTCCCCAATGTTCAAGTAAAGAATGTAAAAGTGAAAAAGTAAAGAGAATGAAATCAAATACTCCCCTGATTCGCTCGGTATGGATTATAGGTTGGCCAGGTTAGATCTTCCTCCAAGAAAACGAACAATCAAAGCTTCCCTTCCAGAATATAAATCATCTCCTTGTCAAACATAACCTGTAAATCCTGACAACAATAGACAAGACAACCTCACGTAAAATCGGCGGCATCCTATATAAGTTATTAAATCCTAGAAAACAAAGTAAAATATAATGCTTGTGGAATGAAGTTTGCAGATTTCCTGGAGATTATAAAACTTAATAATTCACAAAAACCATAAGACTCCGTTAGAAAAACAAAATCGGTAAAATTTCCAGATTTTAACTCCTGACGCCGTCAAGAGTAAACCCCTGACGCCGTCAGAATGGACCTGCAGAAATTCTTATGTTAAGTTTCCGGAAAATTTCTGGAAAAACTTGGTCCTACTTCCTGGAAAATCCTACAAAACTTCATTATGACTCAATACAAGCATTTGACTCTAACAAATACGAATATACATGTTCATTTAATATTGTGGAGAATCATGATCGGTTTGTTTCTTAAAAACATATTTGGGGTTTCCCCTTACACTTATCTTTTGCAAAAATACTTTTAGGTTGGAGTTAAGACTAGGCCAAACAACATAGTAAAGTATTTCCACATTTTAATTGAGAAACATGATCAACCAACAATAAAAACTAAGCATGCATACGGAAGCAAATAACAATCAAACAAATAAAATCACACAAAACATGGGTTGCCTCCCAAGAAGCGCTTTTCTTTATTTACGAGTCTTGTAGCTAGACTCAAGGGCATGGGTTACTACGTGATTCGGGTGAGTTCCTCGTTGAGGACATCTTTGGGATCAAACTTAGGTTTCAACTTTCTATCGGTTTCCTTAGTATGGTATGACCTTTCAAACTTTTCTCCATCCGGATCATACAAGGTCATTCTAATATGCCATGACCCGTCACCTTCTTTAGGTGGCTTGTCCCACCTCCATTTACACTTATCTCCCTCTCTTTTCCATTTATTCCTTTCTATGTTGATAGGCACTACGCTTAATAACTCAATCATCTTCCTAAAGACTAAGGGGTCCTCAAAGGGGTCTAGCTCCTCATCTCTAGCTATGAGTTGTTCTACCGAATGTGTCTTTTCAACAAAGTCTTTTTCTAGATAGAATGGGCATTGAGGTCCTATAAAGTTCCTTTCTATCCAAGGCCCATATCTAGACGGTCTCCTATTCATCTCTACCCAATACGGTGTTGGTTCCTCATCACAATCATAACTATGCTTCTTAACATCATACACCGACCAAGTATCGCCTTCACCTACCGTTATCTTTGATTCCTTGCAATCTATCATGGCACTAGCGGTTGCTAAAAATCCTCTTCCTACCAATAATGGGCATGTAGTGTCACTAACCATGTCTAGGACGTGAAAATCCGCTAATATCGTTAACTTTCCTACGTGAACAACTACATCCTTAATCATTCCAACCGGGTGTGCAATACTCCCATCCGCTAGCCCTATCAATACCTCCGTTTCCTCTAACTTTCCTAGCTTAAGAGCGGTGAATAAGGATAAGGGAATCAAGTTGAGGCTTGACCCTAAATCGGCTAATGTGTCGAAAGCTTCGGATCTTCCTATCTTACACGGCAAAACAAATATACCCGGGTCATCAAGCTTTTTAGGCAACTTATTTTGAACGAAGGTGGTCCCATTTTTGCCTAGCTTACACTTCTCATATTTTTCTAGGAGGGCACTATAGTAGGGAGCACGCGCTAAGACATCAATGACGGGGCGTTCAAGGTGAAGTTCTTTGAATTCATCGTCAAGGTCTTGCGTAAGAGGTGTTTCAACAATGCTTTTGACCGGCTCTATAGTGGGTGTTTTATTTGATTGGTCCTTTTGGGGAACTTGGTTTTGTTTGAAACACGTGCTCGTTGATTTAACCGAGTAATATTGTGGACACGAAGTGGGTGACGAAACTGATGATATGGAATTAACGGTTAGTTTCGGATTCTTGACTGTGTCACTCGGGAGTGCTCTCATTTCTCGGTCATTGAGAACTTTCAACAATGCATCAATTCTAGTGGTCATCTCGCTTTGCTTTTGTTTGAAATCGGCTTCAAACTTAGATATGCGAGCTTCTTGAGATGCCATGAACTTTGACATCAATCCTTCAAGATTATTGGTACTACCATAGTTGTTAGAAGGATTGTTGTTGAAAGTACGGTTGGATGGTGGACCGTTTGGTTGATAACGATTAGGCGGATTGGAAGAATTGGGTTGATTTTGTCTCCACCTAAGGTTTGGGTGATTTTTCCATGAGGGGTTGTATGAATCACCGTATGTGTTTGGCTCGGGCTTGAAAGTGTACCACTTATCTCCCGCTTCGTCGGTACGCGTGGATGCGTAGTCCGCAAAAGCTGTTCCGGGGAGTTCCACACAATCACGAGTGTCATGGGGACCACTACATAATTCGCATGAAGAAGTGATTTTGTTCACTTGGCTTGAAGGCTTCGGAGCTTCATAAGATTTCATGAGAAACTTGACTTGGTCCTCAAGTTCCATGATCCTACGGTCGGGAGTGCTAGAATTGTTCGAAGGCAAAGATATTGCCTTGACCGTTTTGTTCATATCACGGGGATCATTCCAACTTTCGTTGTCATAGAGAGCAAGATCTTCTATGAGTTCCCATGATTGTTCCGCACTAAGATCACGTAGCTTACCACCGGCCGATTGGTCAATGGTTCGCCTCGTGGAGATGTCGATATGGTCATAGAAGATTTGGACTTGGAGCCAAAGATCTATGCCATGATGAGGGACTTTTTGGAGTAAGTCCTTGAAACGAGTCCATGCTTCATAAAGAGATTCATTTTGACGTTGTTGAAACATCAAGATGTCATTCCTAAGCTTAGTAGTTCTCCCCGGTGGGAAAAATTGAGCAAGGAAACGAGTGGTGAGATCATCCCATGTGGTGATGGATCCCGCTGGTAAACGCTCAAGCCATTGACTAGCTTGATCCCGTAGAGAGAATTGGAATAGGCGTAAACGGGTAGTCTCTCTAGTTTCAACACCTAGGTCTATGGAATCTACGATTTTGAGGAAGTCCTTAAGGTGTTGGATTGGATCTTTGGAACGAAGTCCATGGAATGCACATCCGCTTTGCACCAACCGGATGGTGTCGGATCGCAAGGGGGTCACATTGTCTCCGGTGAGCTCAATGGTGTTTCGGTAGCCTTGGTGGCTAGGTCGGGAATACTCTCCTAAGGTTCGGGGCCTAAGGGGTTCTAGTGGTGGGTTTTGTTGTGGTGGGATGACGGGTTCAAAGATGTTACCACCTTCCATGATGTCGGATGGTAAAGAGTTACGAACAAAGGCACGAAGAAATAAGATAGACTAAAGAAGACCTAAAAATAAAAATAAAAATCTTACTATAAAGGAATCTAGCAAGTAGACCTAATAAAAAGAAATCCTAACCTAGACAATAACTATTCCCCGGGCTGCGGCGCCAAAAACTTGATGCGTGGGAATCGCAACAGGCTTTACCTCTCGAGGGATCTCGAGAAGCTTACAACCCCCACCAGGCAGTGTACCTGATCGTTGTAGTATAGTATAGTGACAAGTACTGGGGGATTGATCGTTCAGCTTAGGAATAGTGTTGCTAGGATTAGAAAACCTAATTACTAGTTCTAAAGGTGAGGGATGATTATTTTTTGTATTTTTATATTTTTTTGGAAAGCAAGTAAAATCTCGGGTTTTGGAAGAGTGGGCGGAATTAATTGCTATTCAACTAACCCAAAACTAAGATATAATCAAAATAAAATACTGAAAATGAAATTAAACTAATGTATACTAAGGTTGTGAGCAGTAATTGGAGAAAATGTGTTTACTTAGACTTCACTACTCCCTAGATATCTTTTACACGTTAATTACTTGTTATAATTGTATGGATGACGGATTGTATTCCTTAATACCATTCGTGGGGTGGCATACATAACTCCCCAATTCTATGAGCTCTTATCTCCTCCTACACCATGACCCAGCACAACTATAGGGATTGTAAACAGTGGCTCATGCATTAAATACAACCAATAAAGACCTAGTACGCCTCGGTTCATGTTTCTTAAGACGTTCAAGCATATTACCATTTGGAGATCTGCCAGTTTTCTTAAGCCTAACATATAAAATCATTCATCCAAGACAAGAATAAACAAGTAATCAACACATAATCAATATCTAGGTTTCATTAGATCCAAGCAAACACAAAAGAGATCTAGCCTAGCATAATGGAATTGAGACAAGAACAAGATATAGACAACCAACACATAGACATATTGATTGAATTAGAAGAACACTTATCTCAATTACAATGCAAGGTATCAAGGGTTTGGAACCCTTGAAAAACCTGTAAAAGTTGCACCAAATTCGTCTTTAGGGTTTCACCAAAACTTCTCTCTCCTTAATGTAAAAACTAGAAAACTATATATAGGAAAACCGAGGTGACGGCGTCAAGAGCAATGGTGTGACGCCGTCATCTCGCCGCCAAATACTTCCTCGGACGGCCTTGATCTACTTATGACGGCCTATGTGACGCCGTCACCAACCACGGTATTTTATTCTTTGGACTCTGACGCCGTCATGAACACCTCTTGACGCCTTCATGCACTGTTCCCAGCATAGAAATTTGAGACTTTGTCGTTTTCTTCACTTTTATGCTCCAAAAACGTCTAAAATGACTTCTTTTTCAGAATTCACTCTCCAAGTACCTAAAATCACAAAAGGAACGATTTAGGGCAATATTTGATTAAATAAATTCGGATTCGGGCTTAAATGACCCCCTAAAAACGGATCATTTTTCGCCTCATCACTAAACATAAGTCTCAAAGTCAAATAACATCACTTAGGGAAATATCAAAATGCAACTCCCCGAGATACAACTCGGGAGGGTCTTGTCTTAAGTCTTGCTAGGCCAGGCCAATACTCAACCTTCTAGAGCAACGTCATTCTTAACACCTGAAAATGGATACTCGAAAACGTCAACATAAAGTTGGTGAGCTCGTAGGTTTGATAGTTAAACCACGAAGCTGTGAACAATAGCGTAGGACAATGTGAGTGTGATTCACAATTATTGGCACATATTGAAACGAAATAGTTACAATTGCGACAACTGAACCTGCCAATAGAAACAACACACCACAAAGGTCTTCCGACATACAGTCAGGATGCACATGGGAGCTACCTCGATAGTACTATCAAATGCTTCGGCTCCAAACGGAGTTAAACAGTTGCGCATGCTTGCACATATGAAATCAAGTTATACCACATAGCACATAATCGCAATCAAACGCACATGATTGTCCAAAACATAGCATGAAAACATTTAGTCACAGCATGAAAAATAATTTAAAAACATTGAGTACCATTTTCCCCCAAGGAAAAGCGTATAAAAAGTGGGGCTACGAAAACTCACCTTAGTCAAGCAACGCACAACACAACGATATAAGAGTAGTTTAGCAAAACGGTAAATAGAACGTCACGGCGCAACGGACTCGGCACAACCTATTAAAATAGACTTGTCTTAGTATCTAATTCGAAACATATAAACTTTTAAGAGTTAACTATTTCCAAAAATTACTCATTTTCGCCTCAATATCTATTGTTAAAAACATTTATTAATGTTTGGTATCATTTGTGCGCGGTGAAGACACGACTCAGACTCGAGTGAACGCACGCCAAGACAAAGACCAAGACTCAAACGACTTGTAAGAGTAACTAGGTCCTATGATCTCTAAGACTAGCATATCGATAAACATGCCCTCAAAACCATTAGTAACCCGTTTTTGCTCATATTTATTAGGTGTTTCGCTTATTATTATTAATAAATATTAAATAACGTTTTTATCATTATTTAACGTTTCCGAATTAACTTAGAAATATCGACGTCATCGACGTTAACTAATATTTCTTGTTAATCTAAGACGTTATATAATGTTCTTATCGTCATTTAATAGTTATCATTAACTTAAAAATATTAAGTAACGATTGTTAGTCGTTAGTTAATATTTAAAAGTTACTTTCATATGTACATAAGAAAAAATGAGTGTCATTTAATTTTAATCAATATTATCCTTTTTACGAGTTACTATTCGTTTCGTGCCCATTTTGGCTCGTCGGGTGTCACACAAGACTAGAAAGTCTCGATGACGCCCAACACAGCCTACATCATTACAATAGAAATATTATCGTCTAATCATCCAAATTCCGCAACACAAACTACAACAAACGGCGGCCGTCTACGGCACGCCGACTAACCTAAACTCCGTCAATCTAATTATCTCATCACCAATATAATCACAACTCACAACCGACGACTTGACGAGACCCTAATGGTAGGGTCTCGGCTCCCTAGCTCTCGGCCAATACAACTAAACGGACCACCAAGGTCTCGGCCAACCCATACAACAACAACAACAACTGATAACAACAACAACTAACAACGGCAACCATAACCACAACAAGAACTACAACAATTCAAATGACCGAACAACAACTATCGACAACAATAATTCCATCCCTAGTCCATTACCACCTCTCGGCAACACCAATCACGACCAAATCGTTCATCCAAATCTGGATCCCACTTCTCATACAATACACAAACATCTTCAATCACTCATAAATCAATCCTAACTCTAAACCCGTGCCTAAATCCGAGGAACAACAACAAAAAGGTCAACAAATCTTAGGCCGTGAGTCTTGGACTCACGGCATCACCACGTACGACCAAAAACAAACACAACACAAGACTCAAACTTGATACCAAACATCATTAGGCTCGTTTTTACTTATCATATTTTCGTTAATATTATTATCTCGCAAACCCGAAGGTTTTTGAGATGAAACCGAGGTAAGAACACCTCAACAAGAGTGGGTTAACCCACCTATTCGCTCGGCTTGATCAAAAAGCAAGAAAGAACGAAAAGTGGTGATGAATCGATCCAAATTCGTGGATGAACAAGGTGTTAATGGTGGATATAGGGCGCGTGTATATGCTCAAAAGAACGGGGATGAAAAACTAGAGAGATTGGTGGTGGTGGTGTGTTTGTACGCGCGGCAGTAGAGGTGTGGTGGCCGGATTCTTATGCTGGAAAAAGAGGGAGAGGGGAGGTGGGTGTGTGTCGGCTGGGAAGGAGAAAGAGAGGAGAAGAAAATAATGAAACCCTAAAAATTTTTAAGAGGGGTTTATATAAGGTGAGGGGGGAGGAGATGGGGATTACAAGCAAACCCCGACGCGCCCTCGGGGACCAAAGTTGTCAATCTCTTTATATTTTAAATGAAATGCGAACGTGGTAAATAAAACGTGCCGTAAACATTTTCCGAGCTCCCGAAATTATTTTCATTAGCTTTAAAAATTATTTTTCCATAAACTTTAACTATAATACTCATAACTTCGTTGAAATGTTAAAATCATCTTGTAAAACGTAAATTTGACTTTTGGTTGTGTCGTGTCGTGCGGTCTAGCTCACCAATACACATCAAAGTAAATAAGTAAACATAATCAAACGGAAAATATTTTGAACATAAGGTTGAGTAAGGACCTGTAAATTCGCGGTTGTTACAGATACGAAATAAAATACATCAAGCTATAACGAAATTAATTATTCCTATTTTGTTGAAATTCTTCCCATTGTTGTTGTTGCCAAACATGCCGGATAACACATCGTTGAAGTCTTTTGTGTATGTGTTTATCGCGTAGTTCTTTGTTTTGTCTTCTATGCACTGCGCAACGTTCAACCCATGTCTTTTGCATATGTGGTTGTGGAGGAATATACATTTTGGCAGCTTCGGATATCACATATTTTTGATCTTTCAAGATCATGTTATGCATTATCATGCACGAGTACATGATTCTCCGTAACTTGCCCACAGTAAATTGCCGCACCGGTTGGGCAATAATACACCAACGTCCTTGGAGGACAATAAAAACTCTCTCGATATCTTTTCGAGCACTTTCTTGTTTCGCTTTCCATGCAGCATTTTTTGGGTTACTTGCAACCGTGAATGATTTGACGAACGATTACCATTCTGGGTAAATTCCATCAGCTAGATAATACCCATGATTAAATTTTCTTCCATATACTTCAAACGAAACCATGTCGGCGATGTCGTCAATCAGGTCGTCGAATAACGGCGAATTATACAAAACGGTGAGATCGTTATTCGCACCTGCCACACCAAAAAATGCATGACAAATCCACATATCATACAACGTGACAGCTTCAAGCATTATGGTTGGATACTTTTTATCACCTCTGTGAAATTGCCCTTTGTAACACTCCCAAAAATCAGGTCCAGCGGAAGCATACATGCAATGGGGTGCTACGAAATCGGTATCATAACGTAAGGTACAAAGAATGGTTTTTATTTCATTTGCTGAGAATAAAATGCATTAACAAAACATTAAGTTTACATTTTATAAAAGAAGTGCGGAAATAGGCCCATAAAATAGTTGAAGTGGTCCCAATTGCTTTATCAGAGTCGCCTATGACCAATGCCTCTTGCCAAGCGCCTTCAAATAGTGAGCTAACGCTTTAATCCTGAAAATACATGCTAAAGGTCAGCTTACGCTGGTGAGTTCATAGAGTTTAATAAAAAGCTTTAGGTAGTGGACCTGATTGAGTTATTTGCTATGCGGGACTAAGGTTGATATATGTCATACATTCCAACAAAATTCCAATAATAATGATCTCCTATATGTTGTACGTCATGGCAAGTTGATGCATCCAAAATCCGGGCAAAAATCCCTGGCAAGTTGGAGTACCCAAAATCCGGATACACATCCTGGCAAGTTAGAGTACCAAAATCCGGATACAGATCCTGGCAAGTTAGGCACCAAAGTCCAGAAGGGGGAAATCAACCACAATAGATCTATCATAACATTCGCACTACCCGCAGGAACTAATGTCTTAATAGGGGCAATTATCGTGGTACTAAACTTTAACTAGCAAACATAGCAAATCAAAAGTAGTTGCAGGTCTAGAAAAATATTTGAGCTAGGAAGCTCGCATTTATATCAGGTAATCACATAATGCTTTCGAAAAACCAGTTCAAGTATATCAATCAATCAATCAATCAATTCTCAAATAAACATTTCACAAATTCAGATAATCAATCATTTAGTTTAGTTAAAACGAGCATGTATTCTCCCTCAAAAATAGTTATGAAAACTGTTAAAAGTAGGGGCTATGAACTCACCTTAGCCACAGCAATGCAATGATCACGACTAACACGACTGGCATCTAGAGCTAATCACAACGATAATCCCAAAAGATAGGTATCACGAGTACAATGTTATAGAGATGGCGTAACCTAATACGCATACGATTATCTTAGAAAATAGCTCACGAAATAATAAAGTCTATAAAAGACAGTGTGTCATAGTTTTCGTGGATTATTCATGTCATTACTTGTAAAAAGTTTAGTATCAACGATTTCATAAGAAAGCTTTATGTTTCGTGTGGTGTGGTAAGAAGACATAGACTCGAGATGTAACTCACTCCAAAATGAAAGAGACCTTGACATACAACTCACGCCAAGGAGGAAGCAACATCGACAAGATTAAGAAATACTGACATACCTAAGTTAATCAAAGAAGGTCTAGACAATGACAACAATCAACCATGTAATATAAGTAAATAAGTTTCGGTGTTTACCCAATGATCCCCAATTAGTTTAGAAAAGACAATTTATTTGGAAAACAAGACCTCTTAAGTTTTATAAGAAAATCGAGTTTATATTTTAGAAAGTATAGGTTTAACGATAGAATAAAACTGTAGGTTTCAACCCTGTCGGGTTTTATAATAATAAAAGAATTTTGAAATAAATTATAAAATTAAAATGTTTTTATAAAACTTGGGCACGAAGCATCCATTAGTACAATGTCACCAAGTCGTGAGACTAAATCGTTATTTATCAAAACAATATTTCTCGATAGTTTTCCATTTGAAAATGTTCGGGTTTGTAAATCAAACCCGCCACAAATTGCTCAAAGTAGATAAGTTGATTGTTATATTAAATATTAGTTCGAGGTTTATTGCATATTTTAGATCCGTTACGTGCCTAATATATTAAATTCACACCAAGTCCAATATATTATACAGTCTCAAGTCCAAAATGTCCAATAAGCCCCATGTATAATAGTATTAATATGATATAAGTCCAAATGATAAGCCTGGATCCATATTTTTCACCCGTTATCAAATCCCAAAGAGTTATCCAAAACATACCATTGTATACCAAAAACCACAACAAATCCATTACGTTAGTTAGATAACCCTAGGTTGTGTTATAATTGGTCTTTTATAGGAAGGGTTTAGGGTTAATATTTCACAAGGACTATTTTGTAATTTTTCCAAAGTGAGGGGCAGCGGTGGAACCTAACTGCAGGGGCCACATGTGTAATTTATGATATCTTTTGCGAAATGAGGCTCGGGGATCGTTTAAGCGAGTAAACGGAAGATTCATGGTATGGGCATAACACCAACGCACTCAGAATAATATTTCTGATAAAAATGACTATAAAAACACTTAGTTTCTCGAAAAAGATTCCAATCTCAAATAATGTATCGTTTCCCAAAAATAGAACCTGAGGGGAAATTTGCGGGTTGTCACACCCTTGCCATTCTTTCGTACAATTCTTTCATTCTCAGTGCATACAATCGATGCTTCTCAACATTCCCGGTATCTTATGGACCAAATTATGTGCGTCGTATAACTTGTGAATGTCAGTCTCGGATGGTTTTCTTAAAAACTCCTTTCCAAACAACTGGATTATGCACATAGTAAAAAAAATCTAGACAATCATGTGCACAGTGTTCACCTATTTGTAAATACTCATCTAATCATGCATCCCGAAAGCCAATTGGCGTAGTGCACATGTGCATTTCATAATAACACTAAAACTCATTACACCCTTACCATCAGGTCGTTGTCTAAAGAAGTTAAAATGAGCGGGAAGAGGATGATGAGTTTCAATAAAGTTTCAATACCTTGGACTATTTCTAAGAATAGTTTACGGATCATCCGAAAACAACGTTTAAAATTATTTTTCGTATATTTTGGTTGATCACCAAAATAGTCGGCCAATATTACCGTTCGAAATTAAGAAAAAGTAAAAAAAAAATGTCTGAAACATTGCTCGTCGTCTGCACGAGGAGGGAACGAGTGGCGAGCTACAATGAGGCCCCCTCGATGTCATGGCGAGCAACAACGAAGCAAATCAAACTCCACGTAAGAGAGCAAACTTGAGGAATGGCACCTTCCCCTCTTAGGTCTGGCCAACCTTATCTCAACTTCGGGGGTTAGCACAAAAGGGTGCATCCATGAGGGGACGATTTCCATAAATCGACTACAAGCCGACTGGTAACAAGAAGAGAGGAATCAAACCTCCCTTGTTTACATTTTTACATTTGGTTTATCCTTAATTTGAGTCCGTTTGGTTAAACCATTGTGGTTCAGTACATATTTTGTTCACTGGGTCAATCTTATTTATGGTTTTGGTTTTGTTCACTTGTCCTCATCATGTACTGTCAAGAAAAGCTAAGTAAAATGAAAATGTTATCGACCCATCAGTGGTGGTTTTAGTTTGGTTTCCATGTCACAATTTACTAATTTCAACATATAGTAAATTAAATGGTTTTGAGTTAAAAATTGGTTTGTGTTTGGTTTTGTTTCTAACTTTTTTTTTGTTTTTTTTTTCCCCAAAAGTCAATAAAAATGATTTTTGGTGTGAAAATGGATTTAGTTTTGGTATATATTTACGGTCGAATCATTGTTGGTCGAACCCCAACAGTGAGCTTGTTTTTGCTCTTTTTGATCATTTTACTCTCATGTCATAATTTCACAACACATAGGATAAAATGGTATTGAACTTGGTTTATAAAAAATTTGTGTTTGTAAGGTTAGTCAGTAAGGTGCATTGGGTTTTTATTAACTTATTTACGTAGTATTTTATTTCAACTTACTGTTGCCAACAACAAATAATAACATAACAAGTGGCAAGTGCCCGCTGCGTTGCAGCGGGAATTTTCCAGAAATTTTTGCAATAATCATTTGCGAACAATGTTTAGGCGGGGTTTCTCGTTATGAGATCGTGGTATGTTTTTTGCCGACACGTGTTGTATTTGTTTCGAAAAAATGTTGTGTCAACCTATATTTATAGTTGTCGGTGCATGTGTCGTTCAGCCCATTACCATGTGTCGTTCAGCCCACTAATGGGCTAAATTTTGTTGGAATATTTTATCATGCACAGATAGGGGTGTTGATCGGTTCGGTTTTCGGTTATTCGGTTCGGTTAATTCGGTTAAAAAAAATTTTAGGGTCAAACCGTAAACCAAACCAAACCGAATTCAAATTCGGTTTTTGGTTCGGTTTGGTTAAATTCAAGTTCGGTTTGGTTCGGTTTAACCAAATTACACACTTTATTTTAAAAAAAAAGAAAAATATACAAATATATTTTGCCAAAAAAGTTATTTCAAACATAAAAAGTATTTTTTAATATTAGGATAGAATCTTTTTGTTATTTATATATATATAAATATAAATATAAATATATATATAACGTTTTATTGATCTTTTTATATATATAAATATATAAAAAATATATAAATTTATATGAATTCGGTTTTCGGTTTTGATTACCAAAACCATATCCAAATCGAGAACCGATTAAAAGTTCGGTTTGGTTCGGTTTTGGCAAATTCGGTTCGGTTATAAGTTCAATTCGGTTATTTTCGGTTCGGTTCGGTTCGGTTTTGGTTTTCGGTTTATTCGGATATTTCGGTTTTTCTGCTCACCCCTATGCACAGATATATTTTATGATGAACCGGCGATGGGAATTAATATATATCTATAATCTATATCTATAATATTTATAAAGAGAAAATGGTCAAAAAGTCAAGAAGTGAAAACTGAAAAACTTAAATTAATGTTTTGCCTAAATTACCCTTAATTAATGCATTTACTACTCCTTAATACCTCTAATTTAAAACTTAATCAAAACTTAAATAAAAACATGAAAAATTACATTACACGTTCCAATTTTTTGTCAACTTAACTATCTGGGCCTTTAGATGATGTTAGTTACCTTCGCAATAATTATGCTACTAGATAAATTTCCATCTATGTACCATTGCCTTGTCTTATTAGTCACCATAATGACTTAAAAAAATATGAACATATAAAACATTGTTTTGTCAACTTATATTATTATATAAGATTATAAGCCAATCGAAGATAATAAATGAAAACATGAAAGTGTAAAATTGTTTTGTCAACTTAAGAATGAATACACACGTATATAAAAACAAACTTTTAAATATTAGACGAGTAACCGTGCATAGAAACGAAATTTTATAACGGCAGATAGTTATAGTGATATCTTGGTTACACAAATCACTTAACCAAAATATCATTATAATTAAATGCCACTATAAAATCCCGTTGCTATGCACGGGTCCTCGTCTAGTATATAGAATGGGCTAAATTTAATCTAATGAGTAATGGGAAATTTTAATGGTATTGGGTCAACTTAAACTTGGCTTGGGCTTGTGTTTTGATGTGTGTCAAACTTCTGTGGGCCGAAGCCCCATAGAAATTCTAGACAGTAAGGGCGCGTTTGATTGCTTGCGTCATTTCGGCTTATTTCACGACTTATATCCCATCTTATTTTGACTTATCGATCTTGATTTCAATTCTCTATATACTAAGAGTTATGTGACACGTTTTATAAACGGATCTCTAAAGTGTATTTTACAACCAAAACTAAATATACTCAACAAATAAAACCCTAAACTATTTTATATATTTCGTTAACTTCTAGAAAACTAAACTAAATTGGACATATAAATCTTTTTTTTATTATTTTTGGTACTTGTTAATATTAACTATTTTAACCTACTAAGCTTGATATGAAACATTTCTAACTTATAAAAATTTAGTCGATTTTAATAAACATTATAGCACGGGTTATTATTTTAATATGAAATTTTTAACTTTTGATTTCATCGATAACGCTAAAACATATATAAGGGTCATGCCCGATTTTCTTACACTTAACTTATTTTCTATCAAACCCAACTAAAAGACAAAATAAAACATGAATACATTATTATATCTTTATATTATCCGATGACGTTTAACATTTACTACTTTTCGTACATCGTCTTTCAATAAATGTCACTTATTTGTCTTTGATACTTTTGTTATTACATACTTATACACTTATGCACTTTCAAGAGCCAATACTTGCAAATACGTAGAAATCTATTTAAACTTAAATGCTGCCACACAAGCAAAATAACACAAAGACTCTAAAACTTCTAAACTTGTTTAAACTTCATCGAGTCTCAAACTTGAAACAGTAAACTAAACTTGTCGTACTAATCTAGGTCGCGTGTTGGTGCCGCACACTATCACTACTTGACTTTTTACTATCAGACTCCTATTTGTTGAGGTGAGTTCATGGCCCCTATTTTTACTTGTTTTATAATTGTTTTGGGGGAAAATACATGCTCGTTTTTAACTGAACTCAATGCTTGTTTTATTTAAATACGCAATTGTCTACTCAATCACTACTGGTTTGCTGAATACTTGACTAATTATTCAAATTCATTTTATCCGTATATTGGTTGCATACTTGATTATATTCTCACGGACACAAGTGTTTGAATCAAATATCTGAGTTTATAGCCCCACTCTACTTATACTTGATTTACAACTGAAGTGAGAAACATGCAAAACTATTTTATGGACCAAAATCTGTTAATTAAACTATTACGTAGATTAGCCTAAGCCCTTGAATCCCACTATGCCCAAACTCATGAACCGTCAATTCCTGTGGGGAAGCACAAATGTTATAAATAGATCTATTGAGGGTGACTCCTCCGTCCGGGTTGGTAGCGCCAACTAGACTAGTTTTGGATTTACGAACGTATATCATTTCGGAACTCAAGTGTAATGGGATAAACCCTTGCTAAGGGCACATAACTATATTGCATGCTTTCAATCATGTTGAACTGTCGTAGCTTCAGTTGCACGAACTTAGTGCTAGCGTAATAGACTATTTTTCTATGTGACATTATATTCGTTATAATGATCACATACTTTACTCATGGTCCACTCTTCAAATTTTACTTTAAGGTAAACTTTATATTATGACAATGTGCGTGACACAATGGTTGTAGAACCTACTATTGAACTCACATTACTTTTACTCTACATTGTTATTTATGCAAACCTATGAACCCACCAACGTCGTGTTGACACTTTGTAGCATGTATTTTCAGGTTAAGGCGATAACTAACTTTATTTATTTTATGGGCCTATTTCCGCACTATTTTTATATCATGTAAACTTAATGTTTTTAATAAAGAACCTTATTATGAAAAATTGAAATAAAAACCATTCTTTGTACCTTATGTTATGATACCGATTTCGTAGCACCCAATTGCATGAATGCTTCCGCTAGATCCGATTTTTGGGGGTGTTACAGATAATAGGACACATGAGAAAGCAGTGACCCTAAGCTGGTTAGTTGAGTTGTTTGTGTTAACCATGATAGCGATGTTCGCCCTGGTGTTCGTGTTCCGAAGTTGGTACTACTAAGATAATTCGAATACTGTTTGCCAAAAATTTTGTACAAATGAAAGATTTTCTTGTGAACTTTATAATGTATGATGAAGTGGTAATCCTCATTAATTTGACCGTGTTATAATGTTTCTTCGAAACCAAATTTTGTTGATAGTGGAAATTGCCTTAAAATACTTAGAATAATTTGATGATTTTCAAAAGGCTTGATTCGTTTTTGTATAAAAAATCATCTTAAATATTTGTCCAAACGTAATTTTTCACAAAAAAAAATAATAAATAAACTTTTTCAATATACAAACTTTTTGGTAGACATATCTTTTCACATAACTATAGTTTTTGAAAACTTCAAACAATGTTGCTACAAAATACATTTATGGTAGAATTTTAATAAATTTCAAAAACCATGCCTCCAAGAGGGAACACACACCATTCATGGACAAACCTCGAGAACAATCACAATGCCTGCATACTAAGCGACCTTAGTAATGAATTGAACACCTCTGTCCGAGACTGTCAATATCAGTGTGCCGTGCCTTGACATTATTCCTTCAATGTACATTGTACCTACTCATCCCAGAGGATAAGACTCTCATGTAGATCGAAGCGCATTGGATTAAACAATCAATGTTACTTTGGAGACAACGTGCCTTTTTTCGGAATCCTAGATAAGTTAGTCACATTGTAGCATGACTACCTTTTTACATTTGGACATCAAGAAGTTGCACCGGACCTTAAGATGGTAGGCTTTCACTTATATCATGACAAACATCTCTCGACGTAGTATTCATTTGGCGACAAATTTGAGACATTATATATCTTAATCCTGCCTAGAGGAATTGAGCACTTGGACTTAAGAACTTCGCCTAATAATGATCTCCGACGTCCAGATCATTGACACCAGGTCCTGCCAATAGACCTTTTGATTCATAGACCATCGTCTTCAACTATACGTGCATACCTGACGACACGTTCTTCCCTGATGTTTTCACACCAAGGGATTTTCCCTTAAAAGGCTTTATCTGCGGTGAAGCTATTAATGAGCTTTATTCTCATTGATCAAACCCGATTGAACTTCAATATTTCCTTTCGGATGACTACTCCAACAAAATCTTCCTACATGATAAGAACACCAACATCGAAACTCTTTGCTAACACCATTCACACTTTTCCTATGTATTAGAACCTCCTTATGAAACATAGGCATAAGAATCTTGTGATTAGAGAATATAGGACATTGCGTACCATACAAACACCGCCTTTTATGACATTACTCCAAAACTACGACTGCCAACTCCATGCCACGAGTTGGGTATCCCTTCCCATTCCTTCCAATTACTTAGAATAACTTTCTTTACATTAGGAATCCTTCATTATTACTTCTTCAATCCTCGTAGACAGCGATAGTTCTTTCATTCGGAAATGCAGCCTTGACAAATTTCTAGCACATATCATTTTCTCCCCCTCGAATTTTGTCACCAACTCCCACCAGACGTCGGACGGAAGCAAATATGTTACATACAAGAAAGATACCAGACACAACACCGGTACTACCCTTACCTTCTCATCAATCACTTTAGAAGCCTATCCTTTCCTTAGATTCCCCATTTTTCTTGTCATGTTGATGCTCTCGAATAAATCGACTCTTGCAAGTCCACGGGGACCACAACTTTCATAATTCAACTAAGAAGATGCAGTCTCACGTAAATCGACCTGGATGGTTACACTAGTATCAAATACTTGTGCCAAAACTACGTTGTGTCATACTCATACATCATTTCGCGCCAGTAAACCTAGCCTCAAATGCCTTGTTTTCATCCTTATTACATTAGCGATCCTACTGCTTATACGAAACCTTGAGAGTTACAAATCCTACAACCATTTTGAGGATTGATGAAAAACCTACAGATAACGACCGATCCTTCCCTCCTCAATGGATACTCGAAGATCTACAAGACACCATGACACAACGAGGACTCCTTACACCTATTTCAGCTCGTCTCTTCAAGATTAAGAAAACCTCCTTCAAAGACTACCTATGTAATCTCATAGACAGAGTTTCTTTCCCTATTGCCTCTACCAATTTTTCTCTAATCTATACAATTCCCTTGACAGTACCCGTGATCTTCCTCACTAAACCCACTAATCTTAGTCGTAAGTATCTATTCGTTGTTTTGAACAAGTTCTTAACTGAGCTAAATCACTAAAGACGTTAAATTCCTTGTTCTTAATGACTCGATTAGTAGCTTAATCTCGTAACAATTCTTGTTTGATGAGTTGCGAGATTAAGCCAATATCAAGTTGTTACTTAGTTTAAGGGTTTGAGGATTTTGCTCAAAGACGAAAAAGCCTATTCCATCGAATTTAGTCACCCATTAGTTATCTTTGACTACCTGTCTCATTTCACTTAGGAGTACGATTGTGGATTAAGAAGACATAGGTAACATCATTTACTAGTATCTACCCTTGTCACATAAGTTACAACCGCGAAATTTGAGCCCTAATTAGAATACTAGTTTTCTTGTTATGACACCGATCTTCGTTAGGTTCTACGTTCATGTGCTAGTCTATTTCAGTAAGAGCAGACAAAATTATCGATTCCAACATAGTGGCTTAGGTCATTTATAGCAAACTAGCAGACCCACTAGCAAGATTTGTCATCTTGATCTACAAACACCATCTGGAATTTATTAGTTAACTTGCGAGGAACTGTAAGTAAAGCCTAGCTGGCGATCAACCAGATATCACCCCGTAAGGGGGTCAGATTGATGATGTATTTCGTGTTGTGGTAGAGCCAACCGATACCTTCATTAGGGAAGTTGAGCAGCATATATGAGACAAGATTCTAATTATAAGTTTATTTGAGCTTAGACCGTGGACATGAGTTACTTAGGAACGAAAGGACCAGTCGACGTAAGTACCCACCCTTTTTGGCAGTAGTACTAGCTGAATTTTGAGGACAAAATTACTCTAATGGGGATGTACTGTAGCAACTGGCATTTTAGGGCAGTACTTTATAAAACTTAAAACTATTTGTGAAAACCAGTGACTTCTATTACTCATTTAGATAATAAAATATGTTTATTATTACCTATTATATATTTTCCTAGCTTTTTGGACATCATTTGAACTGAAAAAGAGAGGTTTTCTCATGAAACGTGAAAGTAGAGCAGAACGTGAGTCGGCACGAGTCTAAACCTAATAAAAATGTAAAACAATTAATCTTAGACATTTAGAACGAATATAAACGTATTTATGGTCTTTTTTAATGGAAAAATAAATTTAAAAATATTGGCGCAACTTAAAACGGCTCTCAAGAATTTTTACTGTGATAAACGAACCCGAAACATGTTATAATGAAAGTTTAATAAAAGCGAGATGATTTGCACACTCCAATGTACAAATCGTTAAAGCAGAATATATACACAGTACAACAAGTTAATGCATAAGTTAGAGTGTTCCAATCAAAAATAATCATTTCCCTTAATAAACGCTGCCACATATAACCTCTCACACCTCCTCATTTCTATTAATATAACCCTATACACCTTCATTTCCCTTAATAAACGCTGCCACCACCACTACCACACGACACCGCCACCTCCACCTTCGAAACAACAACAAACCCACCCTTATTTCACCTTCCTTGTCTTTGATCTGTAATGTACGCGCTATATAACCACCCGTATTTTGATTGTTTTCTTGTTTTGTTAGTAAGGTAAGGTAGATCGATGGGTTTATATCATTGCTTTTGTGTCACGTGTTCTATTCTTGATATGCGTGCCTTATTTGGTCTTGATTCGAGCTCACCTTTAAGCTCACAAGCTCATTTAGTTGTTTGGTTATTTAGTTTGTTTGTTGGGTCACCTTGGGTCGCGGCTGGAACTGAATCCACTCATGGGTTTCAGTCAATCATGGGTAGCTAGGATTTGGTTATGTCTTTTGGTTAGAGTTTTGTCCGTTTGTGTTGTCTTGCTCGCGGCGTTGAGTCACAGCCGAGACCCCGTGGTCTCGGCGAGGTAAGATTATTTGGTCTGATTGATTTGTGATAATATGGTGGTTATTATGACTTGGAACTTGAGCCGTAGGGTTAGATCTGGCTGAATATTATTGTGGTTGATTGTGACTTGGACTCGACATTGTGATGTTTTGTCAATGTCGTGTGTTAGCCAAGACCCCGTGGTCTCGGTGTGACCTCGATAGCCTATAATGGACTTATGACTAGTAACTTGGACATTATTGACATAATTGACTTTTGACCCGGCGTTATGAATGAGGGATTGATATGGAGATGTGGCTTGAAACTGAAATATAACTCGTGACACTATTTGACGTGATAAAAATTAAAAGAAAATAAGTAATAAACATACTTATTAGAAATAGTAATTTACAAAACTTATTTGTTAATTATTTTATATATCACTAAAAGGATAGTTATAGTGTAATTATTTAATTGTGGAATGAAAACGGAAAAACGCGAAGGTTATTAGACGTTTCTAGGCACGTTTATCCTAGTATACTATATGGGATCATTTGTTGGATTATTTAGCCGGTTGTTGATCGGGTAGTCGGGTTATTTGGGATTTTGCAACATCGAACTTGGGAAGTATATTCTAACTTGGAATATTATTGGACTTTAGACATTATGGACACTTTGGTGCGGAACGACTTTAGTACATTAGACTCATTATGAATTTAATGTATTCGAGCCGCTACGGACAACAATGAAAATAATGTCTAACGAACAATAATATTTTTAACATTTGTTGTTTAAACTTATTTGGAAATTAATTAAGTCATTCGACTTGGAGACGTCCTTTAAACGGATGAGTCGTGGCGAATTTCTATTTAAACATATACAAGTATGTTTCATGAAATTAAATGGGGGTATGGGAAAATATCGACGACTACCGGTCTATCCTTTTTATTTGGTGTGTTTGCTATGTGGGATCATTTTAGGTTATCTCCAACATCTTTTCTCGACTTTTTGTCTTATTTTGTTTTTGCTTGGATATATATAATCGTTTGTACGAATTTGAATATATACATTTTATCTTTTTTAAAGTCATCTCGCCAAACACAACACAACAATCTCAAAGTTGGGACATGATCCCATAAAAATACTTTATGCTTCCAATGATGTTTCCTGAAAACTACAAAAATAAAGTGATCTTTCATATGTGGTTTTAGCTTAAACTTGCGAATTCTCATAAGTTTTCAATTGCTAATATTGCAGCTTAATTTAGAGCTTGATACAGGGACTGGAGCTCCTACTTTTCTTTGTGCACTTGTTAGGCAATTCTATCCTAATGTATGTTACTATTTATATGCTTAACTTGAATTACTTGAGTAGAAGTGACAACATTTATCATATGCTTACAATTGGGTCAATTATTTTGTATTTTCTTATATTCCTATCGGGTCAAATAGTGAAATAGGTAAAATAAAGAACCTGGCTAAAAAGGAACGGGTTCTCGAATGAGCTGAACAAGTCAATAGACGCCATAGTAAGATTTATATTGAAAAGTTGCTAGACTCGTACGAGTCACGAGTCAGCTCTTACAAGTCGAGTTAAAACAGACCCTAAATGAGGCGATTCGCAACCTGACTCGTGGGTATACCAGACTCGCACCTACCTGGTGAGTCATTGACCGAGTCAGACCGAGTCGAGTCGACTCGTGAATCGGGCGAGTCAGAAAATGATGAAGAAGGGGATGATTCTAGCTCATATTCTTCTTCATTGACATTCTGTTCTCATCACTGGTGTTTCCATCGTCTTTTAAGTAAATATAGATGTTTACATGTCCCAATTTACTAAAAAGGTAAAAAGTTACCTGTTTTGACCCGTTAGCTAACCTGATTGTCCCTCCAAACTTTTACTACCTTTACCGAAGATGTTTACATGTCCTAATTTACATGATGATAACACATCTACTTACTCAATACAGCTGTCAGCTAGTCTTGGAGCTGGATTACACTATGATAAAGATGAAAAACTCCGTTGTACCCTACGTGGAAAAAAGGCATATCCGATGGCATCCAATCGGTTTGTGAACTTTGTTCTGAAAGGGCGTTGTGATATTGACCAAGAGTTGAATCAGGTGAGTCTCAATATTCATTTTTTTAGTATTTTGGTTTTAGGCTACATATAAGCAATTATGGGAAACCGGGTTCGCAGGAAGGAGGGGTTAAATGGGGTATTATCAGCTACATGATTGGGAAAACATTATTTGTACTAAATACTTTCCTAAACTTAAAGCATCGATAACTTTCATCAATTCTTATGCTCTCTTAATGCTACTTGTGCATCATAACCAGCCAACACCACATGGAGCTCTCGAGTTGGTGTGGAACATTCTATATTTTCAGTAAGATCAAGACGTAAGGCTCAAAGTTGGCTATGAACTCGTTGACAAGGTATATTTTTACTGAAGCAAAGTTACTTGGTACAAGACAAGTTCATATCTTTGCTGTCATAATCTAAGTAAACAAGCATAGTACATTATTATTCATGCTTCGTTTCTAATTCAAGTTATTTGCTTATTGAATATCTCTTGTCACATTTAACCACAATATTAAGAGGCTACTAAACCCAATATCCTAACCGAGTTAATGTGTAGCATAAGAACTAAAGTTACCAATTCCAACCTGCTGACTCCGTCGATTCGGTTTTGTTCTATCTATGATGAGTCAAGCAGATAACATTGAAAAAAGTTTAGAGAAAACGTCAAAAGTACCCAAAGTGTATTGACTCCAACGGAACCTGTCCTGTCTTGAGTCTTGCCCTGTTCTCCAAACCAGCTGCCACCCATTTCACCACATCTAATAGGAACCATGATCTAATTGAGATGGTTGATGCGTAAGGTAGTCATGCTACTAGACGTTCCTTGCTTTATTAAACAATGATGAACAGCCCACGACACAACGAGATTAACCAAATTACATTCTAGTTATCAATTGGCTTAACAAGTATTTTTGGGTGTGCCTTTAAAAGCTCTTGTTGCAACTAAAAAAATTGGCTGATCATCTAAGTTATGGTTAGTTTAGTAATATTGCATTTATCTTAAAGTCAGTTTTCTTGCAGCAACTTTACATCCGTAGTTATATTATCACTAGTGGTGTCGTTTTTACCAGAACACGAATAAGTTCAATCGGGTCAGGTTATTCGTGTTTCCAAACCAGTGTCATGCTGTAATACTTCACTAGTGCGCTATGTTAGTAGATATATTAGTTAGAGCTAGGGCAGACCATCTATTCCTGCTGGAATTACTCAAGATACGAAATGAGCAGCCGTTTATCATGACACCATATCACTATTCGGGATGGTGACTTGTCTGAAATCCAGAATTCCTGTCAAACTTTTTACTGGATGATTGATTTGGAAACATAGACTAAATTTATTTATCACATGGCTTATATTTGTCTTTTTGGTTATGTGGTCTCATTTTAATCCCTGTTTTATCTGAATCCCCATTTCATTTTGTCAAGTTCATATCACTTCATCCTCTAATTCATTTGGAAATCTTTTTTAAATTTGTGTTCTGATTTTCAATCTTTTTGTGTAGATTCCATATGTACAATTAAGGGAAAATAATTGGACATTCAATGCTGATATTAGTGGAAGATGGGATGTGAGATACAATCTATGAGATCATCAACTTATCATGTTGTTTTTTAATTGGTCAGAGTCCGATTTAAATGCAAAAACAAGAATGAAAAGAAAAAAGAGTAAGATGTGTAGGTTCATAGAAGCAGTAACTGTAACTATTGAATTCAGGTATTTAGTATATGCTTCTGTTTATTCAAATTTACCATGCTTTAGTCATTTGTTGCAATTTTTGCCTTAAATGTTCTGTTATTGGGTTTAATGATTGTGATCTAGTGAATGGGTTACCCCGATGTCTATTGACCTATTGAAATTGATTGGGTTTGAAATGTTATTTTATCGGAGTTAGAGGTGGCAAAGCAGATGGTTTAGTTGGTTAATTGGGTCAGCATAGGTTGGCCTGCTTACCCAGTCGAGCTTCTTATGTTCCCATTATTTTAAAGTTATTGAAGGTATGTCATGGGGTTAGTTGCATAAAAATCCTGGACAGTTATTTGTTTGTCTTGACAATTGAGTTAGAAAATAGACTAGTGTTTGTGCAGTCTACACTTGTGACGACAGTAAAATGCTTAGGTGGTTCGGCTAGGTAGTGAAGATGAGGGCAGTGTTAGTTCCAGTGTTTTGGGTGGAGGTCCGGAGGCGGTGGTGGTGAGTAGGGTTTTTCTTATGTGTGTTTTGAATAGTACTTTTGATATTGTAATTGTGATTATGTGTTTTGGGTACCCTATTTGCATATATATATGACTTTAATTTGAGGTTAGTTTGATTTTGCAACAATTAATTGTGGGATTCCACTGTTTTATTGCAAATAACAAATACAGTCATAAGAACATATTTTTCTCTTTTATTGATTGTTAGAAAACATGTGTATTTGTTAAAAATGTTTAATTTTGCGTTCATCCAAAGGGTCCCAAAGACCTTTATATGTTGGCAAATGGGTGCACCCACAGAAAGTTATAAGAACCTATTGATTTGTAAATGAGACTTTATGTTTCAACAAATGCTCTTTTGGGTTTGTTGGAATTATTTTGGTGTTTAAAGGATGTGTTTAGGCGTGCCATGAATGGTTTTTTGTAGTACAAATAAACTTTGTTAATATTTGTATCATTCCACTATTGGTGTGCTGCTTAGTATGTAAGTATTAAACTTACATAAGTATTACACATATAATTATTGATTTGTTATTAATTTGTACATAAGTAAACGCGTTTGACCCACTCGACCCATTTGGCGGATTCTGCTTAAGTGTGCAACTGTATAAATGACATGTTTTATACAGTTATTTTTATTTTACAAATACTCTTATCAACTTCTTTTTAATTTTTTTTTTTTTTTTTTTTTTTTTTTTTTTTTTTTTTTTTTTTTTTTATGTTTTCACGGAATGAACATGGACTACTAAAGTATTTGACGTTGACCGCATACCTTTGCTTTTTAAGACTACCTATGAGTTGGAGAAGGTAGTGTGAATGAGTATATAGACAGTCACACTAATATCACTCCTAATATTTTTAATAGTGATTAGTCGTCATGGTAAAATTCATATTATTTAATTAGTGGTGGAGCATCTATATATATCTTGAGGTATTGGATCAATTGTAATGGTGTCTTAATTATGGGTAGAAATGCTAGCAACCCATGTACAAGGAGAAGCAGTCTAAATAATAATTTAGTAAACGGATGAGGTTCCTTGCCTAGGTTAGCAAGGGAAGGAGACGACGAGCTTTAATCAGTTGTACGCAGTCTAACTGGGGTATTCTGTTACCGTTTTCGATATTTCCCTAACCACCGCTAATTATACTGTTTCCTCAAAGAGGCAAGTTAGCTACAGAGTCTTGGGAGAGTTTAGCACAACACATTTGTATTTGTATATAAATTATGGTAGTCTTTCTAAATTCTACTCGCATTATGCAGTCTTTGAGTTCTGATGCACCCGATTTGAGACTATGTAAGAGTGACTCGATCATGTTTCATAAATATTTATCACGTGGTTTGTTTTTGTTCAATTAATGTAATGTTCGTCATTTGTTTTAATTCATAAACAATCAATATATGTTGTGTTCACCATGGAGGTAGAATTGTAACGACAAATATATTATACGATCATTGGGGTGGTGAGGGACATATGATATGCAATGTTAAAACACGCCATTTTGGTATCCACACCGTTAAATCTATAATAGGTCAACAACTAAGTCAATACAACGATGTTATTGCATACTATTTCCGAGTTCCAACAGTGCAGATGTGTAAAGATTTTAGTCTTCAAAAGATAGAACATGAGTTTGTACTTACTTCCTTTGTTGAACAAACTAAGATCGGAGATGTTTTGGATATTTATTTGGTTCATAGCCGTATCCAGCACTTATCGACACAAGCACTCGACGATGGTTACAAAGAAGGTGGGAAAAAGTGGATTTATTAGTGGACATTCCGAAGCAAAACGCCGCAAGTCTAATAAAGCTCGTGAATGAGTATTCAACTAAATTGATATCTCTTTATATAAACATAAGTGGCTCATTGAATAAGGTTGTAGGATTATGTTTTTTTTATATTGTCTTCTTAATTTGTTTGATTCAATTCGTTGAATGTTTTTTCATGTCAAGTTGATTGAATAAAAGTTTGTGTGTTTTTATTTTCCAGTATACACTTATTTCGATTACTTGAATAATAGCGTTAGATGGTGCGATCATACTACTGTGGCAAAAAGATGAAGATAGTAAAGCATGATCTAATTGTTTGAATTTAGTTTTGTTTGTCATTTATTTTGATTTAGGCTTATAGTATCATAAGTGATGGAACAACTGAAAGCATTTAGATGGGAATGAATGACCACCAGACATAGTGCAACCCATTTTGTAATATTAACTAATGTTTGAACCCGGTTTTTTGATTGACCCGGTTTAGTCGCCGGGTCACCGAGTCACCGGTTCAATCAGTTGAACCGCCGGGTTGACCCAGTTCTATACATATGCACATTTTTTTTTTCTATATTTAATATGTAGTGTTGCATTATTCCATAGTTTATCCGATTTTATTCCTACATTCAATTCAACCAATGAAAAGGATCGAGACTTTACCGATAAACTTTGTTTTTTAAGTTCAATATATATAATAATATAGCAGAGATTTGCAACAACAATAAATTTATGATTCTAAGTTATAACAATCTATATTAAAACGGTATTAATTGATGTAATTTACTATTTTACAAAATTTTAACTAACATTAGCAATCACCACTTCAAATTGTCAATTAAACTTACAAAGATTGATGAGGAAAAAAGGTTTTGTTATATATATATATATATATATATATATATATATATATATATATATATATATATATATATATATATATATATATATATATATATATATATATATATATATTTAAAGTCATGACCTGGCCGGGTTTATCAAACTGGGTCAACATGGGTCAACAAAAAATCGGCGGTTCAAACCGGTTCTCAAACAAGCAAAAACCCGGTCACATCCGGCCCGGTCTCTGAGCCGATTCCCGGTTCAACCGGTCGGGTCAACCCGGGTTTTAAAACATTGATATTAACTAAAAATGATTCTAGATGAATGATTTAGTTAGGAGTCGTAACATGTTATTTTTAAATTCTATAAGAAATAATCCATAACTTTATTGTTTTTTTAGTTTGTGGTTCAAAATAAGTAAGCTCAGATCAAATTTAATCTTAACATCGTATGATAAAGATCTGGATATTTTATGCCTTTTGTAATGTTTCTAAACTTTATTTTATTCTTATGTAACATGGCTATTAACTATTCATACATCTAGCATATCAATTATTCACATAAAATCACAAATCAATCGCTTATATAAACATATTTATTTTCATAATAATAACGAAACTGCTATTTTACGGTTATCAATTTAAACCCGTGAATTCACGGGTTAATAAACTAGTACTATATATAAAAGGAAAAATCCTCGAAGTGGAAAAGTGAAAAAATTAAGTAAACTATTTATGGAAATCATAAACTTTTATTGTTATTTTCGTTTATTTAATTCAGTTTAAATAGTGTTAGTGTTTAATCAATGTTTTGAAATCGGGTCTCTAATCGACTCAGCAAAGTCACCGGGTCACCAGGTTACCGGTTCAACCAGTTCGACTATTGGGTCAACCCGGTCTTCCACAAAAATTAAATTTATATATATTTGGAATGATATATATCTCGAAAACTTGGCTGATCCAAGTCACTTTAAACCCGACAGGTAGGGGTGTCATAAAACCCGACTGAACCCGATCTGGTTCGGGTCAAAAATCATGTTCGGGTCAATCGGGTCAACCTGAATTGACCCGAGTTCTAAACAGGGTCGGGTTCGGATATGTTTTTTGGAGGCTTGACCCGAGTTGACCCGAACCCGACTGGGTCAACCCAAATGACAACCCTACCGACAGGTCTAACCGGGTTTTGAAAATATAAAATGTATTTTGACCCTTTGCTATCTATATAAGGGTATTGTTTATGGTACAAGTAGGGTATATTTGAAAAGATATCTCCGCCTGAGAGAGAGAGAGAGAGAGAGAGAGAGAGAGAGAGAGGGGGGGGGGGGTTTAAAATAAATAAAGATTGTTGTGATTGAGAGTTGGAAATGGATACTTCAATTAGATATGCTGGAGAATCAACTGCTCTCAGGAAGTTCGCCGGAAATGTGAGCGCCGTCAGAATAAATGCGAAGCAGAAGCTTCAAATTAGGGATTCCAACATTCTTCTTCAGGTCTCACTCAACTTCTTTTTATTTCTTAATTATTATTATTATTTTTTTGACAATAGCAACAAAATGTGGAAGAAAAAGCTAGGATCGAAACAATAAATCGAGTATTGTTACTTAGAGATGAAGTATTTATAAGGTTTTAAAGTGTTGAATGTTGGGTTCTAGTGTGTGGTCGGGGGCACTTTTAGCTTTGAGTGGGGGCACTTTTGAAAAAAGGTAAAAAAAAAAAAATTATAACTTTTTCGACGAGCCATGGGGGGCATTGCCCTTGATGAGTGTGTAAATACTCATCATTTTATACTAATCTGAACTGCCAAAACATCCAAAAACACTCAAATATGCATCATAATACTGAAAATATCCCAGGAATTTGTTTTATATGTTTCAGATGCAAAATAATAAAAAACAGATGAAAAATGAACAAAGTTTGCATAATTGGCAGTTTCAGTCCCTCAACTTTCAAAAATTGTCAAATCTAGTCCCTGGTTATTCTAAAAACTTGAAAAAGTCACCAAAGGTCCTTTTAAATCAAAATGTTACATAATTAGTCCTTTGGTGCAAAGTTTCACAAAATGTCAAGTTTAGTCCCTGAACTTTGAAAAATGACAAAAATGGTCCCTGGGATATTAAAACTTTAGGAAAAACAAACTTTGTCCTTGTACTTCTCATATATGGCAGGATTGGTCCTTGATTGCAAGTTTGCTGAAATTACAAAACAGGTCCCTGAAGTTTGGTGGTTTGGCAGATTTAGTCCTTGGGGTTTCATATGTGAAAAATTCATAACAGGTCCTCATAATATTCTCAATTGCCAAAATACACCCCCTGAGATATTTTGGAAGGGTGCCAAATTACACCCCTTGAAATTCAGTAAATTACAAAATTGGTCCTTGTGATATTCAAAACCAAACAGGACCCTTAATATTATCACAAACCAAATCCAAATCCAATCCAAAAACAAACCAAGCCCACACCCTACCTCTTGGCCCATTTCCACCCTAAAGCCCAAAAAATTAAAATAAACAAACAAACCCACCCTGGTATTAATACCAGGGTCAAACCCGATCAAACACCCCCTTTCCCTCTCCCTCACTCACCGTAGCCAAAACCACCAATACCACCCTGGTATCACCACCCCCACTTGTACTCCCATCATCACCATCCCACCACCCTCTGCACCTACTTTCACATCCACAATAAATGCATTCCCACCCCTCCACGCAAAACAGACCCCAATTGGTTTATCCAATTTTGGCGCCAAAAATGAAATCAAAGGCTAGGATTGATTTAGAAGATTCAAAGGCCAAGATTAAGTGGGATATGCTCAGAGGGCTTGGAGAAACCCTAATGCTCAGCTATAAATAGAAGAGAAGTCCAAGAAGAAGTGTGTTAGCTTAATTTAAATAATTTTAGGTCGTATAAGTTATTTCCAGTTTATCTTTGTGTAATTCAGCTCCAAATTAGTGTAATCTCTCTTTTTAATGTATCTTTGAAGTTTCTTATTAATAAAAATCAAGTTTCAAGTTATAATTCAGATTGTGCAATTTTCAATTTATTTCAAGTTTTTATCAAAGTTGTATTGTTGTTGTTAGTAGAATCCATGGACTCTTAAGCTCATATAGGCTCCCAGAAAGCTTAAATAAGCTTTTAGAAACCACTAAAACACTGCTTAGATATAAGAAAATCAAAAATACAAAATCAGTCAACCAAAGTCAAACTTGCAGGTTTCTTGGTGAAAGCAATTGGAGCATGGTTAATACTGGATGGCCATGGGTTTAGTGGCTTGTGGAAGCCTTTAGGTATGGTTCTTATGGTTCTTGGTTCATGAAGTTAGCAGGAAAGCATATTGTAAGCCCTTGAAAACTTGTTTCTGTATTGATACTGTAGCATTGCTTATTTCATTGCCTTTTAGCTTTTCTGAGTTTTTTTAGTATTAAGTAGTAATATTATTGCTTAAAATTTATAGCTTGTTCATCAGAAATCATAGTTACTTAAATTTCTCATTTTGGCAGTCAAAATAGTATAATTAGTATTCTTGTGCATTTGTTGTTGTTTCCTGTGGTTAAGTGCTTATTTAAGGTTAAAATATCATTATAAGTTGCTGTGAATCAGTTTCATAAGCTCTTGAAGCCATTTGCTTTACAAATCATAAAACAGACAACTTATAAGGTGTGTTTGGATCAGGGTAATTCAAGGTGTTGTGGTGTGTTATTGTTGTTGTTTCTTGTTCATACAAGTCACTTAGGTCATAACTAATTTAGAACAACCATAAAAACCAGGGTTTATTCAGAAGAAAGTCAAAATCAAGTATAAACAGGCCTAGATTACCCTCTGTGTTGGATTAAGTGTGGCATATGCCCCAAATCCATTCACTTGTGAGTGGTTTAGCTTAATTTAGTCTTATAATAGCTTAATTCATCAATTTCAATCAGTAGGGTAGGATCAAAGTTCATTTAAGTCAACCTTTTGCAAAATCTCAAAAAGTAAAAAATTGCCTTTGTTTCAGAAATCCAAATTTTGGAAGAATTTTTGTGATTTTTGTGTTTACTTTGAGACCTTGTCCTTTTCAGAAGTTAAATTCTATCACCTAGTGTACAAAAGCCCATAGTCAGCTTATTTTTAGGATTTTTCTATAAGCTTGTGCATTAGCTTATTTCAACCTGCAGGGCAAGTGCATGCCCTGTGCATAGGTTTTGACCAAGTTTCCCAATAACTTTGTGACTCACCCAGTGGGACCCACCCCTAGCTTTTTAGCTTTTTAGAATCCTCATAAGCTCAGCTTTAAGTTTCTGAGCTTATTTCACCATTGTCAGCTTATTTGATAGGGCTGCAACCCTCATCAAGTTGGGTCATTATCTGAGTCAACACTGAGGACTCAGTGTGAACCCCCAACTTCCAAGCCTTACACAGACCTCAATAATAAGCCATAAGCTCTGATTATTGGCTTATTTTGAAGCCTTCCAGTCCACTTTCAAGGTTCAAGATTTAATTTGGACCCCCCTTAGCTTTTGTGGACCCCACAGAGGTCCAAAGTTCATTAGTTTGGCCTGATCAGACCTTGTGTATGCAAGAGTGCTTATTTGCCCATAGCTGCTTATCCAGAGTGCTTATTTGTGATTTTTGTCCTATTTCAACTTGGTATACATGTGTGGTAACTTATTTGTTCAATTGAATAGCTTTTCACATAATCACAAGTCCTAATAAGCTTTAAAACTCAACTGTTAAGCACTTGGGGGTGCACATAGCTTATTTTTAAGCTAATCAAAAAGTAATTTCACAAAAAGTTCTTGGTTTTAGCTTATTTTCATCTGTCAAAAAGAAAAATCACCAAAAACCAAATATAAAATTAGAGATAGCTTCTATTTAATAGATTTTATCTTTTTAATTTTTCATTTCAGCTTATTTGTAAGCACTTTATTATTTTTATAATTTTATTAATTTCCTCTTACCTTTAAGTATTTGTAATAATTTTCTTAGATTTTTCTTAATCAGTTTACTATTAATTAGAATTAAAAATAGTTTAATTAATTAAATAGGTAATATTAGTAATTAAATAGTTTTCTTTAATTTTAATTAACAACAGTAGAATTTTATATTTTTTCTAGGTTTTATAAATTAGTTAAGACTTTTAGAAAATAGATTTGTAAATTCCACTATTCATTTCCTAAATTTCTTATTTAAATTAGTTTAATTAGATTTAAATTAATTAATAAGTAATTATTAGTCTAAAAATAATTTTTAGAAACTTTTTATAATTTTTTAGGATTCTTGTGATGGTTAATTAGGTTTATAAATTTTTCCATAATTTCTATGTCATTTAGGTATTATTAGTAATTTAAAATAATTTAAATAGTTTAATTTAGATAATTAATTTTTAATTAATAAAAAACCCATAAAAAGACAAAAATATTTATTTTTAATTTTTATACTTTCTTCAAGTTCATTTTAAGTTTTAGAAAATATTTTTGCAAGTTTTTAGTTTAATTTGTAGTGTTTATCATTTTTAGTTTTATTTAAATTAGGTTTAATTTACTTTTTAAATAGTTTTAATTAATTAAATAGTATTTAAATATTAAAATAATCATTTTCATAATTTCATTTTCATTTTAAATTTTCTTTTTATTTTAAGTTTTAAAAAGTTTCACTTGCACCCCCTGTAGTTTGTAATTTGTTAAAACCCACTTTTCTCTGTCTGTAATCTGATTTCCCAATTTGTATTTTTGTGATTATTCTGTATCTCTGTTATTGTTTATATCATTCCATATTGTCCAAATACCAAGCAATCAGTAGTATAATCATTCCTCAATCATCTTGGTTACTGTCCTCAGTACCACTTATTCCCATAAACGTTCAAAATACAATTTCAATCTCGTTGGGACTTAACGACCCGAGGATTTCCCTGTACTTCCACGGATTATAAACACTTGACTTTCCCCTCCCAGGTGGGCCTATCAACTGCACCCAGTTGACTGGTTGGTTTGGGAGGAGTCAAAATTTGGCGCCGCTGCCGGGGAGGTTGTTGCGTATTTCAAAACATTTTAGGTTTAGTGGTTTTCAAAACCCCTCCTGTACAAATATCACCACTTTGTAAATTTTTGAGAAAATCAAAATCATATCTGAAAAAGTTCATTAACACTTCTCCTGAAGTGTTAAAAGCACCAAAAAAATCGTAAACAACAAAACAAACTGTGAAGTTAAATTACTTCGTTTACTTTAAGATTACAACCTGAAACAGTTGGTATAAGGTAAGTTCTGACATTAAATTGCGAACTGAAGAGGGATCCATTTATTCCATCCCGCCAGCCTGCGAGTAATCTTAAAGGAACGATTTCGGTTAACGAATCAGTTCCAAAAATATTTTCCAAGTTTTTTCACCCATACACGAAAAGCCAAAAACATTTTACTGTGAATATAATTACATAAAAGTTTACCACCGCAAACCAAGGCAGAACACCTACCAACTGGGGGTGTGAACATAATAAGTTCCCAAACTTAAGATAAAAACTTGCCATTGTATCCCTGTGGGTGGTGTACCTTTTTCAAAGAAGCCATTCACTTGTGATTATTGGATTTAAGTTCACTGTGGTTTTGCCTCGATTTTGTTTTGAAAATTGATTTTAGTGCATGCGCACTCGTTCACAAACAAAGAATAAAAAACAGAAAACGTACCCGAGTTACGTACTGTTGAAGAAGAATACACACTAAAAATGAACGACGAGCCCCCAATCCCTCCCAAGGAGGATGTAGTTCCAGACACCCGAACAATGGAGGAACTATGTCAACCTACCATACACGGGAGGGGTGGACCCATTGCACCACTCACAATTGGAGCCACGGATTTTGGACTGAAACACAACATGATACAACAAGTCCAGAATTCGTGTCAGTTCCACGGTTTGCCGGGTGACGATGCTAATAAGCATCTCGATAAATTTTTAACCGTCACCCAGAGGATGAAACAAAATGGCGTCACCGAAGACGGCGTGCGTTTATACCTGTTCCCCTATTCTCTCACTCATCATGCGACTGCTTGGTTCGATCGACTTCCTAAGAATTCGATCCATACTTTTCATGAGATGGTTACTAAGTTCTTGGCTAAATATTTTCCACCATCCATGGTTACAAAGCTGAGAAACGATATTAGTAACTTCAGACAGCTTCCCGAAGAGTCCTTATTTGAGGCATGGGAACGCTACAAGCTTGCTATTGATCGGTGTCCTAATCATAACATGCTTCTTGTCACCATTATTGATACTGATGAGGCGAAAAATGAACCACTTTTAGGGGGTCATTTAAGCCCGAATTCGAATTTATTTGATCAAATATTGCCCTAAATCGTTCCTTTTGTGATTTTAGGTACTTTGGGAGAGAAATCTGGAAAAGGAAGCAATTCGGACGTTTTTGGAGCATAAAAGTGAAGAAAACGCCAAAGTCTTAATTTTCCTTGCTGGGAACAGTAGGTGACGGCGTCAAGAAGAAAACCTTGACGGCGTCAAGAGGAATTTCCATGACGATCCAGTACACAATTGAAGGCGTCACAAGGTAGGGCGTCAAAAGGAAAATACATGACGGCCTGGAAACACATAACACTTGACGGCGTCAGATCTGGATCAAGGCAGTCCGAGATTTATTTTGGCGGCGAGATGACGACGTTACAAATTTGTTCTTGACGCCGTCAGACCCTATTTCCTATATATAGTTTTCTAATTTTTTCACATAGAGAGAGAGAAGTTTTGGAGAAACCCTAAGTCCGACTTTGGTACGAATTTTACAGGTTTTTCAAGGGTTCTCAGCCCTTGATCCCTTTCATGTGTAATTGAGATAAGTGTTCTTTTAATTCAATCAATATGTCTATGTGTTGGTTGTCTATATCTTGTTCTTGTCTTAATTCCATCCTGCTAGGCTAGATCTATCTTGTGTTTGCTTGGATCTAATGAAACCTAGATGTTAATTATGTGTTGATTACTTGTTTATGGTTGTATTGGATGAATGATTTCGATGTTAGGCTTAAGAAAACTGGCAGATCTCCAATTGGTAACATGCTTGAACGTCTTAGGAAACATGAACTGACGTGCACTAGGTTTTATTGGTTGTATTTAATGCATGAGTAAATTCTAATGATCCCATGTTAGGAGCTTCTTAATCGGCTCGACATAGGAGTGAAGTAGGCACTCATAGGATTGGGGAATTAAGTGCGCCACCCCATGAATGGTATTAAAGAATACAATCCGTCATCCACGCAACTATAACAAGTAATTAACGTGTAAAAGATATCTAGGGAGTAGTGAAATCTAAGTAAACACAACTTCTCCACTTATTGCTCACAACCTTAGTATAATTTAGTTTATTTTCATTTTTAATATTTTATTTTGATTGCATCTTTAGTATTGTGTTAGTTGACTAGCAACTAATTCTGCCCAAATCCTTCAAACCCCGAGATTTTTACTTGCTTTCTAAAAAATATAAAAATACAAAAATAATCATCCCTCACCTTTAGAACTAGTATTTAGGTTTTCTAATCCTAGCGACACTATTCCTAGCTGAACGATCAATCCCCCGATACTTGTCACTATACTATACTACAACGATCAGGTACACTGTCTGGTGGGGGTTGTAACCTTCTCAAGATCCCTTGAGAGGTAAAGCCTGGTGCGATTCCCACGTATCAAGTTTTTGGCGCCGCAACCCGGGGAATAGTTATTGTCTAGGTTAGAATCTCTTTTTATTAGGTCTACTTGCTAGATTCCTTTCTAGTAAGATTTTATTTTTATTTTTAGGTTTTCTTTAGTCTATCTTATTTCTTTGTGTTTTTGTTCATAACTCTTCACCACCCGACATCATGGACGATGGGAACATTTTTGAACCCGTCATCCCACCACAACAAAACCCACCACTAGAACCTCTTAGGCCCCGAACCTTAGGAGAGTATTCCCGACCTAGCCACCAAGGCTACCGAAACACCATTGAGCTCACCGGAGCCAATGTGACCCCCTTGCGATCCGACACCATCCGGTTGGTGCAAAGCGGATGTGCATTCCATGGACTTCGTTCCGAAGATCCAAACCAACATCTTAAGGACTTCCTTAAAATCGTAGATTCCATAGACCTAGATGTTGCAACTAGAGAGACAACCCGATTACGCCTATTCCAATTCTCTCTACGGGATCAAGCTAGTCAATGGCTTGAGCGTTTACCCGCGGGATCCATCACCACATGGGATGATCTCACCACTCGTTTCCTTGCTCAATTTTTCCAACCGGGGAGAACTACTAAGCTTAGTGATGAGGCGAAAAATGATCCGTTTTTAGGGGGTCATTTAAACCGGAATCCGACTTTATTTGATCAAATATTGCCCTAAATCGTTCCTTTTGTGATTTTAGGTGTTTGGAGAGTGAATTCTGGAAAAGAAGCCATTTTGGACGTTTTTGGAGCATAAAAGTGAAGAAAACGGCAAAGTATCAATTTTCCATGCTGAAGTTACTAGGTGACGGCGTCAAGAGTTACACCCTGACGGTGTCAGACATCAAGAATAAAACACCGTAGTTGGTGACGGCGTCAAAAGTCATCATGACGGCGTCAAAGTGCAAAGAATAAAATACCGTGGTTGGTGACGGCGTCACATAGGCCGTCATAAGTAGATCAAGGCCGTCCGAGGAAGTATTTGGCGGCGAGGTGACGGCGTCACATGGCTGTCTTGACGCCGTCAGCCTAGTTTTCCTAGATATAGTTTTCTAGTTTTTTCATTAAAAAAAGAGAAGTTTTGGTGAAACCCTAAAGACGAATTTGGTGTATCTTTTACAGGTTTTTCAAGGGTTCTAAACCCTTGATACCTTGCATTGTAATTGAGATAAGTGTTCTTCCAATTCAATCAATATGTCTATGTGTTGGTTGTTTATATCTTGTTCTTGTCTCAATTCCATTATGCTAGGCTAGATCTCTTTTGTGTTTGCTTAGATCTAATGAAACCTAGATGTTGATTATGTGTTGATTACTTGTCTATTCTTGTCTTGGATGAATGATTTTATATGTTAGGCTTAAGAAAACTGGCAGATCTCCAAATGGTAACATGCTTGAACGTCTTAAGAAACATGAACCGAGGCATACTAGGTCTTTATTGGTTGTATTTAATGCATGAGCCACTGTTTACAATCCCTATAGTTGTGTTGGGTCATGGTGTAGGAGGAGATAAGAGCTCATAGAGTTGGGGAGTTATGTATGCCACCCCATGAATGATATTAAGGAATACAATCCGTCATCCATACAAGTATAACAAGTAATTAACGTGTAAAAGATATCTAGGGAGTAGTGAAATCTAAGTAAACACAATTTCTCCAATTACTGCTCACAACCTTAGTATAATTTAGTTTAATTTCATTTTGAGTATTTAATTTTGAATATATATTAGTTTTGGGTTAGTTGAATAGCAACTAATTCCGCCCACTCTTCCAAAACCCGAGATTTTACTTGCTTTCATAAAAATATAAAAATACAAAAATAATCATCCCTCACCTTTAGAACTATTAATTAGGTTTTCTAATCCTAGCGACACTATTCCTAAGCTGAACGATCAATCCCCCGGTACTTGTCACTATACTATACTACAACGATCAGGTACACTGCCTGGTGGGGGTTGTAAGCTTCTCGAGATCCCTCGAGAGGTAAAGCCTGTTGCGATTCCCACGCATCACTTAGAAATGATATTTTGATGTTCCAACAACATCAAAATAAATCTCTTTATGAAGCATGGACTCGTTTCAAGGACTTACTCCAAAAAGTCCCTCATCATGGCATAGATCTTTGGCTCCAAGTCCAAATCTTCTAAGACCATATCGATCTCTGATCACTTGTCCCGGTTAGAGAATCCTCATCAGGATATTCTCGAGAGAAAAGAAATTAATGAAACTTTTCCTCTGGAGACTCTCAATCTAATCTCTACCCGGGATGATACCATTACCCCATGGTTTGCCGACTTTGCAAATTACCATGCGGGAAATTTCGTTGTGAAAGGGATGTCGTCCCAACAGAAAAGAAACTTCTTTAAAGATGTGAAACATTACTTCTGGGACAACCCCTACTTGTTCAAAATCTGTGCGGATCAAGTCATCCGACGGTGTGTCCATGGCCAAGAAGCCATGGAAATTCTTAAAGCCTGTCATGATGGACCCACGGGGGGACATCATAACCCAAACTACACCGCCAAAAAGGTGTTTGATTCGGGATTCTTTTGGCCCACAATCTACAAAGACGCCCATGAACTTATTAAAACCTATGAGGCTTGCCAGCGTCACGGGAATATTTCCAAAAAGAATGAGATGCCTGATGCGTGGGAATCGCAACAGGTTTTACCTCTCGAGGGATCTCGAGAAGCTTACAACCCCCACCAGGCAGTGTACCTGATCGTTGTAGTATAGTATAGTGACAAGTACCGGGGGATTGATCGTTCAGCTTAGGAATAGTGTCGCTAGGATTAGAAAGCCTAAATACTAGTTCTAAAGGTGAGGGATGATTATTTTTGTGTTTTTATATTTTTATGAAAGCAAGTAAAATCTCGGGTTTTGGAAGAGTGGGCGGAATTAGTTGCTATTCAACTAACCCAATACTAAGATGCAATCAAAATAAAATAATAAAAATGAAAATAAACTAATTATACTAAGGTTGTGAGCAGTAATTGGAGAAAATGTGTTTACTTAGATTTCACTACTCCCTAGATATCTTTTACACGTTAATTACTTGTTATAATTGCATGGATGACGGATCGTATTCCTTAATACCATTCATGGGGTGGCATACATAACTCCCCAATTCTATGAGCTCTTATCTCCTCCTACACCATGCCCAGCACAACTATAGGGATTGTAAACAGTGGCTCATGCATTAAATACAACCAATAAAGACCTAGTACGCCTCGGTTCATGTTTCTTAAGACGTTCAAGCATGTTACCATTTGGAGATCTGCCAGTTTTCTTAAGCCTAACATATAAATCATTCATCCAAGACAAGAATAAACAAGTATTCAACACATAATCAATATCTAGGTTTCATTAGATCTAAGCAAACACAAAAGAGATCTAGCCTAGCATGATAGAATTAAGACAAGAACATGATATAGACAACCAACACATAGACATATTGATTGAATTAGAAGAACACTTATCTTAATTAATCATGCAAGGTATCAAGGGGTTGGAACCCTTGAAAAACCTGTAAAGTTACACCAAAATCGTCTTTAGGGTTTCTCCCAAAACTTCTCTCTTTTAAATGTGAAAAACTAGAAAACTATATATAGGAAAATACGGATGACGGCGTCAAGAACAAAGGTGTGACGCCGTCATCTCGCCGCCAAATACTTCCTCGGACGGCCTTGATCTACTTCTGACGCCGTCAAGGCCTAGGCCGTCACAAAAATTACTTTTGACGCCCTGCGTGTGACGCCGTCATCAACTACGGATTTTAATTCTTGGGGTTTGACGTTGTCAGGAAAACTCTTGATGCCTTCATGAACTCTCGGATTTTATTATTGAGGTTTGACGCCGTCAGGAAATTACTCTTGACGCCGTCACCTACTGTTCCCAGCATGGAAAATTGAGACTTTGCCGTTTTCTTCACTTTTATGCTCAAAAAACGTCCAAAATGGCTTCTTTTCCAGAATTCACTCTCCAAGTACCTAAAATCACAAAAGGAACGATTTAGGGCAATGTTTGATCAAATAAATTCGAATTCGGGCTTAAATGACCCCCTAAAAACGGACCATTTTTCGCCTCATCAATGCCACAAAACGCCATCCAAGTCTGTGAAATATTTGATATGTGGGGCACTGATTTTATGGGGTCGTTCCCGTCTTCACGAGGGAATAAATATATACTCGTGGCTGTCGACTATCTGTCAAAATGGTTTGAGGCAAAAGCCTTACCCACCAATGATGCCCGAGTAGTCGTTAAATTTCTGAAGTCTCTCTTTGCCAGATTCGGAACTCCTCGTGCCATTATCAGTGATCGTGGCACACACTTCTGCAATGAACAATTTGCAAAAGTGATGTTGAAATATGGTGTAACTCACCGTATTTCAACTGCATACCACCCATAAACAAGTGGGCAGGTGGAGGTCTCGAATCGGGGTATTAAGAGAATTCTGGAGAGGACGGTTGGAGAAAACCGTGCTTCTTGGTCGGATAAGCTGGATGATGCATTATGGGCTTTCCGCACTGCTTACAAAACACCCATCGGGTGTACTCCATATAAGCTAGTGTACGGGAAGGCATGTCATCTTCCGATCGAATTAGAACATAAGGCCTATTGGGCCTTGAAACATGCAAATTTCGACCTTCACACAGCGGGTGATCACCGCAAGGTTCAACTAAATGAATTAAATGAACTTCGTGATCAAGCTTATGAGAATTCTTTGATTTACAAGGAAAAAACCAAAAAGATACACGACTCTAAAATTAAAAACTGTGTTTTCAACATCGGTGACAGAGTCCTTCTCTTCAATTCACGATTGAAGATATTCTCAGGAAAGCTTAAAACCCGTTGGTCTGGGCCATTCACTATCACAAAAGTATTTCCATACGGAACTGTTGAATTATCTCAACCTGACGGTTCCAACTTTAAAGTGAATGGCGATCGGTTAAAGCACTACTTTGGAGGGGACGTACCACAAATGGTTGTCCCAGATCTCCAAACTTTCCCCACGAACCAATGAATTCGGGGATCGAGTCAAGCTAGCGACTCGATGAACAAAAACAGTAGCAACAACATGGGTTTCCACCCATGTCTCTGACTTCTTTCTACTTTCTAACACCCTAGTGTGGGGAAGTGGCCGTCCCCTGCAGCTATTTGAAATGTATATATCTCAAAAAAAAAAGTGTGTGATTGTATGTAAATATGAATAAAGTGAAAAAAAAATGATATTTCCACAGTTAGCTTATAATATTATTTTTTATGTTCAAAGAGTCGGCATAATAGCCGGGACTTTGAATATTGAGGACAATATTCAATTCTAAGTGTGGTGGGGGGGGGGGAATTCTAGCGAATTTTATCATATTATATCCTCTAGTACCCCCATTTTTTGCCCAAAATTTTCAAATTTTTTTCACTTTATTTAAAATTTTTTGTGGTAATCAGTCCGCCATGTCTAAACGACAAAAGGATTGGCTTATCCAGGAGCAAACGGCTCTTGGTAAAGATATCTCAAACCCGTTGATGGCTTGCAATTTGCCCAAAATTGTATGGTAAATCAACTCGCCATATCCCAAAAAGTGAATGAGTTGGCTAGCCAGCAAGATTATGGCTTGTGGTAAAGGCCGTGGAAAAACCATAATTGGTAATCAGCTCACCAAGATGTTGACTATTCCATCAAGAGTTGGCTAGTCCAGAAGCAAACGGCTTTTGGTAAAGACAAATTGATGAGGCGAAAAATGATCCGTTTTTAGGGGGTCATTTAAGCCCGAATCCGACTTTATTTGATCAAATATTGCCCCAAATCGTTCCTTTTGTGATTTTAGGTGTTTGGAGAGTGAATTCTGGAAAAGAAGCCATTTTGGACGTTTATGGAGCATAAAAGTGAAGAAAACGGCAAAGTATCAATTTTCCATGCTGAAGACACTAGGTGACGGCGTCAAGAGTTATACCCTGACGGCGTCAGACATCATGAATAAAAAACCGTAGTTGATGACGGCGTCAAAAGTCATCCTGACGGCGTCAAAGTACAAAGAATAAAATACCGTGGTTGGTGACGGCGTCACATAGGCCGTCATAAGTAGATCAAGGCCGTCCGAGGAAGTATTTGGCGGCAAGGTGACGGCGTCACATGGTTGTCTTGACGCCGTCAGCCCAGTTTTCCTATATATAGTTTTCTAGTTTTTTCATTAAAGAGAGAGAAGTTTTGGTGAAACCCTAAAGACGAATTTGGTGTATCTTTTACAGGTTTTTCAAGGGTTCCAAACCCTTGATACCTTGCATTGTAATTGAGATAAGTGTTCTTCTAATTCAATCAATATGTCTATGTGTTGGTTGTTTATATCTTGTTCTTGTCTCAATTCCATTATGCTAGGCTAGATCTCTTTTGTGTTTGCTTAGGTCTAATGAAACCTAGATGTTGATTATGTGTTGATTACTTGTCTATTCTTGTCTTGGATGAATGATTTTATATGTTAGGCTTAAGAAAACTGGCAGATCTCCAAATGGTAACATGCTTGAACGTCTTAAGAAACATGAACCGAGGCGTACTAGGTCTTTATTGGTTGTATTTAATGCATGAACCACTATTTACAATCCCTATAGTTGTGCTGGGTCATGGTGTAGGAGGAGATAAGAGCTCATAGAGTTGGGGAGTTATGTATGCCACCCCACGAATGGTATTAAGGAATACAATCCGTCATCCATACAAGTATAACAATTAATTAACGTGTAAAAGATATCTAGGGAGTAGTGAAGTCTAAGTAAACACAATCTTAGTATAATTTAGTTTAATTTCATTTTCAGTATTTTATTTTGATTATATATTAGTTTTGGGTTAGTTGAATAGCAACTAATTCCGCCCACTCTTCCAAAACCCGAGATTTTACTTGCTTTCATAAAAATATAAAAACACAAAAATAATCATCCCTCACCTCTAGAACTAGTAATTAGTATTTTACCAGGGTGGAAGCTCCCTTTTACCCAAAAAAAAAAAAAAAAAAAAAAAAAAAAACGATCAATCCCCCGGTACTTGTCACTATACTATACTACAACGATCAGGTACACTGCCTGGTGGGGGTTGTAAGCTTCTCGAGATCCCTCGAGAGGTAAAGCCTGTTGCGAGTCCCACGCATCAAGTTTTTGGCGCCGCAGCCCGGGGAATAGTTATTGTCTAGGTTAGGATTTCTTTTTATTAGGTCTACTTGCTAGATTCTTGTCTAGTAAGATTTTATTTTTATTTTTTTTAGGTCTTCTTTAGTCTATCTTATTTCTTCGTGCCTTTGTTCGTAACTCTTTACCATCCGACATCATGGAAGGTGGTAACATCTTTGAACCCATCATCCCACCACAACAAAACCCACCATTAGAACCCCTTAGGCCCCGAACCTTAGGAGAGTATTCCCGACCTAGCCACCAAGGCTACCGAAACACCATTGAGCTCACCGGAGACAATGTGACCCCCTTGCGATCCGACACCATCCGGTTGGTGCAAAGCGGATGTGCATTCCATGGACTTCGTTCCGAAGATCCAAACCAACACCTTAAGGACTTCCTCAAAATCGTAGATTCCATAGACCTAGGTGTTGAAACTAGAGAGACTACCCGTTTACGCCTATTCCAATTCTCTCTACGGGATCAAGCTAGTCAATGGCTTGAGCGTTTACCCGCGGGATCCATCACCACATGGGATGATCTCACCACTCGTTTCCTTGCTCAATTTTTCCCACCGGGGAGAACTACTAAGCTTAGGAATGACATCTTGATGTTTCAACAACGTCAAAATGAAACCTTTTATGAAGCATGGATTCGATATAAAGACCTACTCCGAAAAGTTCCTCATCATGGGATCGAACCATGGCTGCAGATCCAAATCTTTTATGGTAAGGTTGACTATCAAACAAGGAAAGCCATTGATTACGCAGCCAAGGGTAGACTAGATAGACTTAGCGTTGACGAGTGCTGGAAAGTTCTTGAGGAGTTGGCACAATACGAAGAGGAAGGATGGGAGGACCCGATGCTCCCAAGCAAGGCAAAACTTGATTACGCATGTGCCACCCAAGAACAATTGTTAGGAAACATCGAGAAGCAGGTAAAAGAATTGATGAGTATTGAGAAACTTGCCGCTGAACCCGTGTGGAGTCTTAATCCACGTAGGAATACGGTTATCAGCCCAAATTTTCCTGAACGCTCACGACAAGAGGAATTCGAAGGGATAATGGTGACCTTCATGGATAATCAGGAAAAACAAATCCAGCACCTAGAGGCGCGCATGGAAAGCACTCATAAAGCCTTTATGAATTTCGCAGACCAATTCATATCAAGGGTCAAAGAAAAGATCAAAGAAAATTCTATACCTAAAAAAATTGAAAAAGTCTTCGAGGTGTCAACCCTTTTGGTATTTGACCAAGAGGATAGCGGGAGATTTTCCTCAAAAGCTTTACCATTAACTACCCCCCGTTCTCATAAACACCCCCATGCGGAGAAAAGCTCGCAAATCCATAACATTTTCGTTGGATGCTTGCGAACTACATTCCCGATCTCATCCAAAAAACGTTCTTTTGATTTTAAACCCGGTGTAAAGAGGTCGTACCTCAAAAATACCACTGATTTGAAACCTCCTATGGAACAACATCTTTCTTCTCACACCAATGACCCGTGCATAAGGATCAACTTAGCCAAAACGTTGCCCGACCCCCGCTACTACCTCACCTCTTTCCGCGACAGTAATGAGACGTTCGACCCTGGTGGACCTCGTTAACGAAATAGCTACTCATGGGTTTTACTAGTGTTTAGTTATTCACGCAAAGAGCAGGGACTGAACATGAAACTACTCCAAACCTTACCTTACACGGGCATCTGACGGCGTCAGATTTAACTCTTGACGCCGTCAGCTCGATGGATCAGCAATATTAACCCAAAACCAATCACTTTCAACCCATACCCCACAAATCTCACCCAAGTGCTGCTGCTACTCCGATTCTCAACCTCCCAATTCGACATCTTCCGCATCCGATCTCTACTTTGTAAGTAAGTTTTCTTTATCTTTTCTCAATTAATTATCCTTAGGACCCGTCAATTTGAAAAACCCCTTTCGCCCGAAACCCCATTCTTGACCCACTATTAGCAAATCGTAATGCCATCCAATTGGTGATTTGTAATCGTGGGGTTACCATTTGATGATGTTGTCTCACCCAAATCATGCATTAATTTAGAGAAAACCCATCATGCCTCGGATTCTTTGACCCCCCACCCCTGTTTCCTGATTAAAGGAGCGTTTGGGTAATGGGTTAAGAGTTTGAAAATTGATTTTTTCCCTCGCTTTTGCATGGCTCTGATTCTGATCCATCTGACGGCGTCAAAGATTACTCTTGACGGCGTCAGATGTGTCTGACTGCATAAAGTTCAAAAAAATTCGCGTTCTAATCGTTTCCATTCACTCCACCTTTTTCCAGGAAAATGAGCAAAAGATCTCACCAACAAAAGGGCAGTTCTTCTAGATCTCAAGGGATCAATTATGGGGAATTAGTGCACAGTTGGGGTGAGTTTGGCGATGTTGGTACTAGTACCAAGTATGAGGAGTTGTGTAACCACCATATTGATGCTGGGGCTGTGGTTGACTGGGATTTTCTGAGAGCGAGTGGGTTGGAGGCTGCGTTTTTAGGGAGGATCCGCACAGATGGGTTTGCGGGTCCGTAGTGGGAGAGGTTGTTTAGGCTGAGAGAGACAGTATATAGTGAGTTAGTACGGGAGTTCTTTGCGACCTTCCGTTTTGATCAGGCTAAGGCTAGGGGAGATATGGGGGGCACCACTGTGTATTTTAGGCTAGGGGGAGAGTTGAGGTCATGTTCTGTGGCTGAGTTTGGTTGGAGGCTTGGGCTATATACTAGTGAGGAGGTTGATGGGGCTTTTCTGCTGAGGTTGTTACATGGAGAGACTCAGAGGAGTGACATGAGGTGTGTCACCTTTTGGCCAACCATAGGGGATGGAGTTTACACCTCGACTACTGGGGCTGCATCGATCAGGGACCCCATTGTTAGGCTAGTTCGCAGGTGCATCACATACAGCCTGTCTGCACGTCATGGCACCACTCACCGTATCACTGCTTCGGACCTGTTCTACTTGTACACCATCTTTTCTGCGGATGTCTACTGCAACATCCCGTTTTGGGTGGTCAGTTATTTGAGGACTAGTGTGGGTGAGAGGGATATTGACAAGGTTTATGGGGGATGTTCGTGACCCGGTTGGCTCGTTCCTATGGTCTTCTTACTCCTCAGATCATGGGGTACTTGAGCGACTGTGGGAACTGCAGGGTAGTGAGGGCGAAATCCCTTAGGCAGATGAGCATTGTGATGCAGATGGTGGATGGGTCCTACACATGGTACGTGGCAGCAGGGCCTGATGATGAGGATGATGATGGTGATGATGAGGGACTGCCCCAGCAGCATCAGTTTGCTGGGTATGAGGAGGGAACGGCTGATTACTACCGACACATGAGTCGGGGAGACTGGCAGGCACACCAGGGTGCCTGGATGGGTCAGATGGATACGTGGCGAGCCACTACTGACCAGCGCTTTGATTGGATGTATGATCATACCGTCCGCCAGATGCAGCACCTCTCCACCCGAGATCAGCTTGAGCCTCACCTGCAGATTGACCCCTTCCCAGGCCGAGAGACTGACTACCCTCCCTATGGGTACACTGGACACCTCCCACCAGGCTATGATTATCGCTTTGGTCCTCCCCCTCAGTGATTCATTTTGATATCTGTGATTCTTGAACAATTTATTCTTGGTTGTATGATTTGAAACGTTTGGTCTTGTAATAGTTTAGGATTCAGCCTTTGTTGGCTTTGGACACTTTCTATTTTTGTTCTTTTAACAAATATTATGCATGTTCAGCTTTTAATTTTTATTGATGGTTAATCTTGGCAACCCATGTTTTGTGTGATTTTATTTGTTTGATTGTTATTTGCTTCCGTATGCATGTTTTATTTTTGTTGTTGGTTGATCATGCTTCTCAATTAAAATGTGGAAATACTTTATTATGTTGTTTGGCCTAGTCTTAACTTCAACCTAAAGGTATTTTTGCAAAAGATAAGTGTAAGGGGAAACCCCAAATATGTTTTCAAGAAACAAACCGATCATGATTCTCCACAATATTAAATGAACATGTATATTCGTATTTGTTAGAGTCAAATGCTTGTATTGAGTCATAATGAAATTTTGCAGGATTTTCCAGGAAGTAGGACAAAGTTTTTCCAGAAATTTTCCGGAAACTTAACATAAGAATTTCTGCAGGTCCATTCTGACGGCGTCAGGAGTTAAAAATCTGGAAATTTTACCGGTTTTGTTTTTCTAACGGAGTCTCATGGTTTTTGTGAATTATTAACTTTTATAATCTCCAGGAAATCTGCAAACTTCATTCCACAAGCATTATTATATCTTACTTTGTTTTCTAGGATTTAGTAACTTGTATAGGATGCCGCCGATTTTACGCGAGGTTACCTTGTCTATTGTTGTCAGGATTTACAGGTTATGTATGACAAGAAGATGATTTATATTCTGGAAGGGAAGCTTTGATTGTTCATTTTCTTGGAGGAAGATTTAACCTGGCCAACCTATAATCCATACCGAGCGAATCAGGGGAGTATTTGATTTCATTCTCTTTACTTTTTCACTTTTACATTCTTTACTTGAACATTGGGGACAATGTTCATCTTAAGTGTAAGGGGAGGGTAAAAAGATGATACCTTACATATGCACTTTCGCTTGAGTTTGTTTTGTTTGATAGTAGATGTGTAATAAAACTATGAGAAATACTTGTTAGTGTAATTTTAGCGCCAAATTTAAAATTTTTTACAACATTTAGGAGTGAAACTTTAGCCATAGCAAGCGTCTCATGGATAGGAGGTTGTATGACTAGCACATAACCGTATATTCAGAAAAATTTTCCACCCAAAAATGTGAGGTTCGCCTTTAGATTTGATAGGAAAAGCATTCATTATTAGTGCTTATGAGTGTACCGGTAGCATTTAGATTCTAGAACTTGCGTTAGTGATGCATCCCGAGACCGCTAGTGAGACTACATTCGTGTAGTAGGATTTACTACATGATAAGAGGCATTAGGATCACCCTTGTGTTAAACCCGTAACATAATTACTTGACCATTTAAGTCATATTACTTGGCTAGTTAAGTCAACTAATTTTTCCCACACCCTTTGCGTTGTACTCATTTTTAGTACACGAAACCCCTAGTACACCCCTCCGAGCCTATCTTTTCGTTTCTAACTTTAAGCATCTTACTTAAAGGAAGAATTTGTTACACCCCACTTAAATGTACACCCAAATTGCCTTAGCCTTCCGTGTATGCGCTCATTTTTAGTGCATTATTGTTATTTGTTAAACCCTAAGTTAACTTTCTAATTGATTACATGGTTGCTAAGTCGAGTCATATCCTTGTACATATTGTTTTGAGACGATTGGGACTCATGGGTAAGTACTTATTTTATGGAGTAATGGGGAAGAACATCATATTATTACCCCCATATGTACGTTATTCTTAAAAGTGCTCCAAGTGTTTTGATTTTCTTAATTCGAGTCACTAGATTAGTTTAAGTGTAAAGTATGTAAAGATTCAAGTGTAAGGGGAATGCTCATACCCCTATGATGTATTATTTTGGATGGTAGGGTAAGAGTGTATGCAAAAAAAAAAAAAAAAAAAAAAAAAAAAAAAAAAAAAAAAAAAAAAATCGAAAAAATTAAGAAAAAGAAAAAAAAAATAGAAAAGGAAAAAAGAGAAAAAAAACATACGGACTACCATCCCATTTTTATTCTATGTCCATTTTATGTTTTTGTTATTTTTCATTTATTAGCTTAAGTCGAGTCTAGTCTTGGCTTAGCAACGTCATCTTGTACATGTAATTAACCAAGATTGTTAACTCGCCACCAGTAAAACTCCCTTTATCCAACAAAACCGTGTAATTCATATCCCTATACCTAACGTTACAACCCTTTAAAAGACCTCTTTGACAGTTTATCCTAGGTGCTTACGCCATGTGGTGGAGGTTTGATCCTTTCCCAAGCCTATGGTAATCTATTTTGCTATGACAGGTAGTGAGAGATATCTTCCATTTCCATAATGTTATATTACTTTATTACACCCGAGAGATGTGAGTATCTAAACACTATTTGTGAGGTGCTTGTGTATGACCTCCGTGCTTGTCTATTGGTCTTTAGTGGAACGATTATTTGTTGTAATTACTTTTATATTAGTGTTAAATGACCCCTAACTTGTCTTTTGAGTAGAATAAAAGCTCATTTGCTTGAGGACAAGCAAATCTCAAGTGTAAGGGTATATGATGAGGCGAAAATGATCCATTTTTAGGGGGTCATTTAAGCCCGAATCCGACTTTATTGGATCAAATATTGCCCTTAATCGTTCCTTTTGTGATTTTATGTGTTTGGAGAGTGAATTCTGGAAAAGAAGCCATTTTGGACGTTTTTGGAGCATAAAAGTGAAGAAAACGGCAAAGTATCAATTTTCCATGCTGAAGACACTAGGTGACGGCGTCAAGAGTTATACTCTGACGGCGTCAGACATCATGAATAAAAAACCGTAGTTGATGACGGCGTCAAAGTACAAAGAATAAAATACCGTGGTTGGTGACGGCGTCACATAGGCCGTCATAAGTAGATCAAGGCCGTCCGAGGAAGTATTTGGTGGCGAGGTGACGGCGTCACATGGTTGTCTTGACGCCGTCAGCCCAGTTTTCCTATATATAGTTTTCTAGTTTTTTCATTAAAGAGAGAGAAGTTTTGGTGAAACCCTAAAGACGAATTTGGTGTATCTTTTACAGGTTTTTCAAGGGTTCCAAACCCTTGATACCTTGCATTGTAATTGAGATAAGTGTTCTTCTAATTCAATCAATATGTCTATGTGTTGGTTGTTTATATCTTGTTCTTGTCTCAATTCCATTATGCTAGGCTAGATCTCTTTTGTGTTTGCTTAGATCTAATGAAACCTAGATGTTGATTATGTGTTGATTACTTGTCTATTCTTGTCTTGGATGAATGATTTTATATGTTAGGCTTAAGAAAACTGGCAGATCTCCAAATGGTAACATGCTTGAACGTCTTAAGAAACATGAACCGAGGCGTACTAGGTCTTTATTGGTTGTATTTAATGCATGAGCCACTGTTTACAATCCCTATAGTTGTGCTGGGTCATGGTGTAGGAGGAGATAAGAGCTCATAGAGTTGGGGAGTTATGTATGCCACCCCACGAATGGTATTAAGGAATACAATCCGTCATCCATACAAGTATAACAAGTAATTAACGTGTAAAAGATATCTAGGGAGTAGTGAAGTCTAAGTAAACACAATCTCTCTAATCACTGCTCACAACCTTAGTATAATTTAGTTTAATTTCATTTTCAGTATTTTATTTTGATTATATATTAGTTTTGGGTTAGTTGAATAGCAACTAATTCCGCCCACTCTTCCAAAACCCGAGATTTTACTTGCTTTCATAAAAATATAAAAACACAAAAAGAATCATCCCTCACCTCTAGAACTAGTAATTAGGTTTTCTAATCCTAGCGACACTATTCCTAAGCTGAACGATCAATCCCCCGGTACTTGTTTCTATACTATACTACAACGATCAGGTACACTGCCTGGTGGGGGTTGTAAGCTTCTCGAGATCCCTCGAGAGGTAAAGCCTGTTGTGATTCCCACGCATCACAAATCAAATCCGTTGATAGCCGGTGGTTTGCTCAAAATCACATGGTTATCAGGTGGACCATAGTTCTTACTTGAATCAATACATCTGGATACTCCAGAAGTGATGGCTTTTGGTAAAGAGTTTCAAATCCATTAAGTTTTTCTCAAAAGATTGCTAGGGACTAGCAATGTTTTAGTGTGGGGGATTGATGAGTGTAAATACTCATCATTTTATACCAATCTGAACTGCCAAAACATCCAAAAACACTCAAATATGCATCATAATACTGAAAATATCCCAGGAATGTGTTTTATATGTTTCAGATGCAAAATAATCAAAAACAGATGAAAAATGAACAAAGTTTGCATAATTGGCAGTTTCAGTCTCTCAACTTTTAAAAGTTGTCAAATCTAGTCCCTGATTATTCTAAAAACTTGAAAAAGTCACCAAAGGTCCTTTTAAATCAAAAAGTTACATAATTAGTCCTTGGGTGCAAAGTTTCACAAAATGTCAAGTTTAGTCCTTGAACTTTGAAAAATGACAAAAATGGTCCCTGGGATATTAAAACTTTGGAAAAAACAAACTTTGTCCTTGTACTTCTCATATATGGCAGGATTGGTCCTTGATTGCAAGTTTGGTGAAATTACAAAACAGGTCCCTGAAGTTTGGTGGTTTGGCAGATTTAGTCCTTGGGGTTTCATATGTGAAAAATTCATAACAGGTCCTCATAATATTCTCAATTGGCAAAATACACCCCCTGAAATATTTTGGAAAAGTGCCAAATTACACCCCTTGAAATTCAGTAAATTACAAAATTGGTCCTTGTGATATTCAAAACCAAACCGGACCCTTAATATTATCACAAACCAAATCCAAATCCAATCCAAAAAACAAACCAAGCCCACACCCTACCTCTTGGCCCATTTCCACCCTAAAGCCCAAAAAATTAAAATAAATAAACAAACCCACCCTGGTATTAATACCAGGGTCAAACTCGGTCAAACACCCCTTTCCCCTCTCCCTCACTCACCGTAGCCAAAACCACCAATACCACCCTGGTATCACCACCCCCACTTGTACTCCCATCATCACCATCCCACCACCCTCTGATCACTAAGCAATTCTATCCATCGTTGTTGTCTCATATTCAACTCCTTCTGATCCAGGATATATTGAAGACTTTTGTGATCCGTGTATACCATGCACTTGGTGCCGTATAGAATTATTAGATGCGGCGCATTATTCAAAGTCATGCAATGATCTTCGAAATCATCTAAGTATAGTCATACGGGGTATCTGTCTAGAATGATGAGGCGTATCTCCTTAAGTTCAGTAGACTTTTTCCATCTTGATAATTCATTTCCATATTTCTTCCAAAATCACTAACTTTCACCAAATGCTTGTTTTTACCTAAAAATTACTAAAGTAAACGATTAAGTATCAATTCTCATAGATAATAATATAAAACAAGTAAAATATATAGGACAAATGATGACAATAATATGTACTTATTTGACGTCATGACTCTTTTTGGAACCAGGTTGTAGAAAGGTTAAACAATCAGTCTGATGGTGACGTCGTAACAAAAATATGGTCATAGATAAATGGGCAAGACTTAGTAGTGAATGTCAAAAATTCAATGATATTTACAAGCATTTGCAGCATACAAGTCAGGAAAATGACAATGATCGTCTCCAAAATGCAAAGAACATTTTTGAAGAACACTTTGGTGAGAGAAGCTTCCAATATGTTCACGTGTGGTTCATTATGAGAAACCACCCCAAATGGGACGAATGAAATGTTTTGTTTTCCGTATCGTGTTTATTTGTTTTTCCGTATCATGTTAATTTGTTTTTCCGTATCGTTTTTAATATGTTGTATAGTTGCTTTAAGTTTGAATTTGAATAAAATCCTTAGAGAATGTGTTTGTGTGTGAGAAGTGAATTTGAATTTGAATTTTGAATAAGTCAAGACCGTTTAAATTTGAGTTTCAAATTTGAAATCCCGCCCGTCTTTTGAATTTGAATTGTAAATATATCCCTCTCGTTTTTGAATTTGAAATTTAAATATATCCCACTCGTTTTTTAATTTAAACGAATATAAATAACATCCCATAACACAATATTTTTCACACACTTCAAACATTTACAATGAATACTCGTTGGTCAAAAGTAGAAGAAATCTTGTTGGCTGAAGTTTTGGTTGAAGTGAGCCAACACACAAGCCTACAATGATCACTTATTTTGGAATAAGGTTGTAGACATGTTCAACGATCAAACCGTCGGTGATAATTGTAACGTAAATATGGTCAGGGGTAAATGGACAAGAATTAACTTGGATTGTATACAATTCAACGCTATTTTCAATCAGTTGCAGCGTACAAGCGAGGAAAATTACAGTGATCATCTAAATAATGCAATGACCATTTTTGAACAATGCTCTATTGGTCGGAGAAGCTTCCAATATGTTCACGTGTGGGAGGTTTTGAGAAACCACCCCATATGGCTAATTTATGGTTAACAGTGTTGTATAATTTGTTTTTTGTATCGTGTATTTTTCGTATTGTTTTTTAACTTTATCGTTATTTTACGTTTCGTATGTTTTTATTGTTTTGTATTGTATTTTTATATTTAATAAAATGAATTTAATTTATTTAATGAAATAAATAAAAAATAAAGTTTTAAGTGGTGAACCCTAAATGAGTAATTTGAAGTTAGTTGTTAGAGGGGAAGGTGTGGCTTCGTTGTATCTCGCCACCGCCACACTGGCATCTCCTCGTAGCTCGCCACCACACCCCCTACCCCTACTCGTTGCTCGCAGTTGGGGGGTTCCTCACCTTCACGGCGAGCTAATATTCTGACATGAGTGGGACCATGTAAAGGGATAAATGGTTTATTTTTCTCTTCTTTTTTGATTTTTCAAGTGTGTGTGGTGTGTATACATGTAAGATGAAGAAGACGATCGGGTTTTTCAACTTGGAATGGAATGGAAGTGGGCTCAAGTAAAAAATGCAATATAATTCACGTGAATTATATAAACCGTCAAATTATAGAAATAAATGGTCATTAATTAATTTTGATGGCTTAGTAAGTTGAAAAGGTTTGTGACCATAGAAAATTGGTCATTAGATTGGATGTTTAAAGACCAAAATATAGTGGTCATTGAGCGGTAACATGAGAAAAAAAATTCTCACTGTTTTTTTTGTTTTTTCGTATCTTTATTTTATGTTTCGTAAGATTTTTTAATATGTTGTAATGTAATTTTATTTTTAATAAAATGAATTTAGTTTATTTCATAATTTGAATAAAAAAATAAAGTTGTAAGTGGTGGGACCCAAATAAGTAAGTTGTAGGTAGTTAGTTGTGAGTGAAGGAGGGTAGTTGTAAAGGGAGGTTTGTTAAGATGATGTGGCACTCCGTGAGGCGCAAATGAGGAGGTTGAGCTCCTCACCATACCTTCCACTCTTAGTGATAGGGTTTAGTTGTGGAAGTTTGTTAAAGTGATGTGGCACCCCATAAGCCCCAAATGACGAAGTGAAGGTGCTGACTGCACCAAGTGCTCTTAATAGGTTATGAAGATGAAAGTTCTCTTAATAAAATATTAAAGATGACAAACATATGTTGACAATCATTACCAAAATATACAATACGTAGTGATAGCGCGAAATCGATTTGGATGTATGTCCATATCTTTTCACAGTAACAATGAACCGTAGATGCATGACATAAAATAGTAGATATGATGGTGTTTGGTAGTACTACCCTATTGTTAAATTGGGGTGTATGTAGTGTTTTGAAAACCGGGTTTGAAATCGACCTGGTCGAGTCATCGGGCATCGGGCATCGGGTCAACCAGTTTGACGGATTCGACCACCGGGTCAACCCGGTTTTCAATTTTTTATTTTTTTGACCGGGTCAACCGGTTCGACCACCGGGTCAATCCGGGTTTTCATTAAAAATTTTTGAAAAAATAAAACCCTACCGGGTTTTGAGAACCGGGTTGACTCGGGTCACTCAAAATCCGGCGGGTCTAACCGCTTAACCCGGGTTTTTTTACCCGTTTTTTACCGGAACTGGTCGAACCGGTTAACCCGGTCGGGTCGACTCGGGTTTCAAAACACTGGGTGTATGAGTTGCTTTCTTGATAAAATTTGACTATTTTGCAAGGATGTTTCAAACGAATTGCATGACTGTTTTGGAAGCATACAGTAGAAAGTAAAAAAAGATGTTACTTTTGTTTTTAATAATTTGTGTAGTTTAGATTGTTTTGTCAAACATGTGATTCTAAAAAAAAAATACAAGCAATATAAAGTTCTTCTATGTGTATGTTTGGCAATAGTAGGAGCTAGAACGGGTAGAAATAAGAGGTTTTGGATCAATTTCAAAGTGTGATTAATTTAAAAAGTGTAGAAAGCAACTCATCATCGGACAAGTGTTCTCCCACCTATTTTATTTAAAAAATCAGCCTATGGGCAAAATAGTAATAATAATAAATGTTTTATACTTTTCATTTACTACTTTGTATTACTTTGAGTGCAATATATTTACATAATATGAACCTAAGAACGTTCAATTTAAGAACACCATAACTTTTTGATGTTTTGGCCTTTATATATTCATGTGAATGTCATATTTATAAGAACTAATTACAAACATGTGTCATTACCTGTTTTACAATCTTGGCTGTGCTTAACACGACAAAAAAGGCCTTACTATATCTTTTATGTTAGTAAAAAGACTAATTTATACACATAAGATCATATGAATCAAAAATTTACTTGCTACAAACAAATGGTTGTTTTTAAAATTTATAGAAGAAACATCTTGGCACGGCCTAAAACACTACCTAGTGTTGTTACATAAAGGACTTTATTACTCATTTTATGTTATATTTGGAGTTTTTGAACCCACGTGTCCAGCAAAGATAGAGAAAAGGAAGTCATATCCATGTAACTTTAGTATGGGCCCAAGCAGCTCACGAGTATCAAAAGATAAAAGGAGCCAGTAATTGTTTTCAAATGTCGGTGGTAGTGAATAAAAGGAACGAGCAAAACATAAATAAATAAATAAATAAAAATCCATTCGGGAGATCTTTATCCTATCTTTTATATAATAAAAGAATTACATCATTTCGGAGTAATTTTGCAAAACTCTTCTCTTAAAAAAAATTAGACGAATAGGAGAGCTCGATTTTAACACGTAGACGAAACTGAGCGACGTGATTGGTTAATAAAAAGTCAAAATTGAATCCAATTTAGTCAAAATTGAAAAAGAACGTCTAGCTGGAAAATACACAACAAAACATAGCATGTCAAAAGTGTAAAAAAAAAAAAACTTACAAATAGCGGGCATGAAATTTAGAACTTCAAAGGACCTCAATGTAAATAATATCAAACCTATCTTCTACCCATCAGAAGATCCGACCTCCCCCAATCGTGTGCACCAGGAAAACCAAAAAAAAAAAAAAACATATTGCGACCCGAAAACCCGCCACCACAAATCGTGATTCGTGAACATATGGTGATCTAAAAACCCGTTTTATGTTTGCTTAAATGGCGATCACAATAGGAAAAGGTAATTTTTGGTTAATCAAAGGTATTTTTCCAATTTGTATCAGCAAGTTGGATAATAGATTTAGGGTTTGTATTTTTTTAGGCAATTTGTTTTCTGTTGTAATTGTTTTCCTTCGCATATTAAACTTAATATATCATTTGTATTTGATATAGATGTTGGCAATGTGGGTTATTTTGTGGTCAGTTTTAGAGAATGCCTATGATGTGTTTGATAAAATGTCAAGTAAAAAAGGAAAATTGAGGTAATCATCAGTTAGCTAAAAGGTAATAACTTTCTCTTAAAAACAATTACATCGTTTTTTTCTCATAGATTATGATAATAATGAGATGTAACAATGCAAGATTTGTGCGTTAAGTAATATTTTTGTACTATGTGTACATTCAAAAAGCACAAAGTTGGAAATTCATTTAAAAGAACATGCCGTAAGATCTTGATATGTTGTGCCTTTTGGAGCGTCGAGAGGTGCCAAGGTTGCACCTTTATCATCAATCTACAACTTTAGTCTCAATTTTTGAGCACCTTATGATTGATTGAGCTATTACTTTCAAGTGACATTTTACCAAAAACTTAAAAACATACATTTGAATCTCATTTCGGCCACTTTGGCCACTTTTGAGAATTATGAGCTCAACATCTTAAACAATAGCCAATTAGTTTTTGAGTTTCTAAATTTATTACATTAAGAGTGCGTTTGGCATCCTCCTATCGGAATAAGAGAATGATAGTGGTAATGATTGTTAGTGTTTGGTTAAGATGCGGGGCCCACATTATATGGGAATGAAATATAGAAATTGACCATACTGCATAGGAGTCTAAAAGGGGATGAATGAATCTATCATAGGTAAGGGACCTTACACCGAAACCGATATCGATTGTGATTCATGTCATCATATCAAACGCACCCTAAGTAATTGGTTATTAACATGAGGCGTTGTATATTATATTTTTTGATAGCGAGTTTGTGGTTACAAACTTACAACCAAGTCGTATGTTTTCTATTTCACATTATAATTTTCGTGGATATTTGAATAAAAAAAAAGGTAGGTATATCTGATTTTTTTTTTTTTTAATGTAACTAAGTTTGTTATCCTTATGTATTAAAACAATAACTTAGCTATGCACATATAAGAGCTTGCGTAGGTCACAAAAAGGAAGCATACTTTATGGTTTTTTGAGCGAAGTTTGTTCAAGAAAAAATGCACTATCTCATGTACCTATATTTTTCCATGTACCCTATGGATCAAGTTGTGCCATTACGAGACACATTTTCGCTTTTAACTGCAAGTACTTCATCTTTTTATCTAATAACTTTTTTTGGAAACATTTTATATTTCTAGGCAATGAGATACCAGTTGAAGATTGTTTTGCTCTCACTTTGATTTGTAAAATTATGTTTATTTGTGAGAAAGGTTAGTGTGTTATTTTCCAAAAATCAAACTCCATCTCTTGCAGTAGCGAAGTCATCTCTGATATAGGACTTGGTGAATTTTAGTATGTTAGTTAAGGACTTGAGTTAGAGTATTTAAAATGTAAGATACACATCCTGTAAATTAAATGGGATCTCTTACTCCTTAAAAGGACCCTCTCACTTTCATATTTCAAATGGAATCTATTTAAAAGTCTGAATCATTCTAGATTATAAAGCTTTATGATTAAATCTGTTCTAGAGTTTAAAATTGTCAAATTTGTTTATACATGTTTAATATGCTATTTGAAAAAAGGAAGCATTTTTCATACAGGACTATATTATGTCAACTTATGACAATATTATAACTTGACTGTTCTTTTTTATTAATGCATAGAGAGAATAATGGTCAAATGTCTATTGCTTACTCTTGCTTATATACATTAGTAGAATTATCGACTTATAAGAGGAAATTTAGGCTCCATAGTCCATACATTTACGTTTTCAAGCTGATCTTACTTTATCACAAGAACGTAGAAACATGTGAAGTTTGACATAGTTTAAAGAATAAAGAGTAAATTACAAGAATGGTCCCTGTCGTTTGACGAAAATTTCACCTACCGTCCCTCAAACTTAAAAGTTGCATGTATGGTCCCTGTCGCTGCCAAAGAATAACATGAATGGTCCCTCAGACTAACTGTCGTTAGTTTTTCTGTTAGTCCATTTGCACCGTTAGTCCTTTAACGACCGTTTGCAACAAACATTTGCATCGTTAGTCATTTCATACGTTTTTGTCTGTTTTTATACGTTTTCGTCCGTTTTTATACGTTTTCGCTCATTTTCTTACGTTTTCATCCATTCTTCTTACGTGTTTGTCTGTTTTTCTTACGTTTTTTTCGTTTTCATACGTTGTCACCCAGTTTCTTACATTTTCATCCGTTTTTCTTACGTTTTTGTCCGTTTTTCCAGTTTTCATACGCTTTTGTCTGTTTCTATACGTTTTCGTCCGTGTTTATACGTTTTCGCCCATTTTCTTACGTTTTCATCCGTTTTTCTAACGTTTTTTTTTCTGTTTTTCTTACGTTTTTTTTCGTTGACATACGGTTTTATAAGTTTTAGCCTGTTTTCTTACATTTTCATCTGTTTTTATACGCTTGTATCCGTTTTTGTCTATTTTTATACGTTTTTCTTACGTTTTTTCAGTTTACATACGTTTTTATACGTTTTAGCTCATTTTCTTACATTTTAATCCGTTTTTATACGTTTGTATCTGTTTTTGTCCATTTTTATACTTTTTTCTTACGTTTTTTCCGTTTACATACGTTTTTCTTATAATTTGGTATATAAATTTTTGTTTTCTTATAATTTTTTTTCGTGTAATTTTTTCCTAAAAATTTGGTTGTCTTATAATTTTTTTTCTTATAAAATTTAAAGATATATAGGAAAAAAATTATAAGAAAAATTAAAAAATATATACAAGAAAACCAATTTTAAACATATTTAGGAAAAAATGTATGAAAACGGAAAAAAAAGTATGAAAATGGAAAAAAAGTAAGAAAACGGACAAAAATGTAAGAAAAAACGGACACGTCTGAAAATGAAAAATTATAAGAAAAACAGATCAAAAGGTAAGAAAAACAGACGAAAATGTAAGAAACTAGGCAAAAACGTAAGAAAAACGGACAAAACTGTGGAAAACTAGAAGGGGGGTTGAATAGTTTTACGTCTTTTTAATTCGTTATAAAAGATAGTTTTAGTGTTTTCTTAACTTTTAAAAATTTAGATTCGATAATATGTGATCTCAAGTCTTGTACAATATAAACAATTAACAATACACAATATATATAACAATGATAAGTAATGAAATAAGTAAGAGATGGAAAGATCGAACCGCGAGACAAGAGATTTATAGTGGTTCGGCTACAAGGACACCTTCCTTGCCCTACTCCACTCCCCGAGCACCTAACTCGAGAGTTTTCTTCACTATATCAACAAGCTCCCTTATGGCGGAGAAAACCGTACACACCAATTTACACACCAATTTTCACACCACAACTTCGTCACACCTAAGTCACAACTTCTACACAACTTCTTCAAATCAATCTACTTCACAACTAACTTCATCAAAAATATTTGAAGAAAGCAAGATACACGTATATGCAAGGCAACAATTATGCAACTAAACATAGATTCATTCAAGCATTATAGAAAGGATAAGCATTACAACATTCAATATGCTTGAAGCATATTGATAAAAATAACACAAAAGAAAAGACATAGTCCTATATTGCCTAGAAGGAACACTTGGACTTGCTTGCAACTCATGGTTGATAGATTTATTTGCTTGAAGGATAACATAAGCATAAAGCTTAGTTGTTAGATGGAGAAGGATATGGAGTGGGGCATGGAGCGGAAGAGGTGGCCCTTACGATATTGTATCGTGTTAGGGGTGGAATGGGATGAGATCGCGTGAGTAGATATTCAATCCAAGAAATATCTTCACTCAAGTAAAGGATTTGTTTTTGGAGAAAGATGCAACAAGGGCAATAGTGAGTGTGGTTTGTAACTTGATCCAAGTTGAGAGAGTGAGGAAGGCAATTGTTGTAGGGTGATGATGGAGGTTGCCCTTTGTTGCGTTGTGCAAGATGCATGGCATTGAGATCACGAAGATCATGGATTTGTGATATTTCATCACGAAACTTTTGCTTTTCCGTGGTAATGTGGAGAAAGTCATTGTGTTGATATGGATGAATTGGGTTTGTGTAGTTGGAGTTGTAGTGGGATGGTTGATCAAACTTGTATGGATCATTACAAGTGATTGGAGGATGAGGTGAGTGATTTGGCATGAAGGAAGATGTTTGGCCAATGTTGTATGGTTTGTAAGTAGGATAAAATGAATGTCCTTGTGGATTTGGTGGAAAGTTTGGGAAGTAAGTGGTTGGTGGTGTTGAATGACTTCCAACTTCATGTGTTATGATGGATTTGTTTCGAGGGCTTTTTCTTCGCCAAACGGGTTTTTCCGTCATTTTTGCAAGCCTTGAGGCTTTTGGTTTGGGTTTGTTTGGAGAAGCCATGAATGGATGAGTGAAGAGTTTTGAGGATTGGGGGTATTTATAGTGTAAGATTTGTGTGTTTATGGATGGATAAAGTTTGTTTGGGAGATTAGGACAAAATGTGTTGGTGAAAATTTGGAAATGTAGGTTGAAATGGGCTAAAAAGCAGGAAAGATTCTGTAAACCCGACCATCAGATGGCCGGTCTCCTTAATTAGGGGGCGGTCCCCTTAATGATTAAGGGGCCGCCTTACAAAATTAAGGGGGCCACCCATCTGGTGATTTCCAGGTTGCCAGAATTGGGTTTTTGGCAGAAAATTTGCAGAAAGGTTGTGTGTTTGGATTAGAGTTCAAGCAAGTTCAATTCCCTTAGGCAATATAGAATCTAATCTAATCAAGATATAGCATGCATGCAATAACACATAGGCAAAAGAGCAATTAATCAACACATAATAAGCAAGGGGAGGTAAGTAAGGCCAAGATCACTTAAACTTCCTAAGGCACCTATCTTAGATTAAAGGCAAAGGCAATTAGTGAGTGAAAAGCTAGTGATGGATTAAGATGACACCATTATTAGTGAATTTGTCCTAGTGAGTTTCTATATGCAACAAATGTGGAGTTGTGATTGTTTCGACTCCAAGATGCAAAAAGAAATAACGATCCTAAGAAACAATCCAAATGATCTCATTGATTCAATTTTTGCTCGATCATGAATGTCAAAGACATATATTAGATTATATACCTTGACAGTTTATGTGAGAGTTTATGCATGATTTTAAAAGACAATGTTTTTAGAATTAGTCAACAATGCATGGAAAATGATCTTCATGTGATTCCTAGATTGTGAGAATAATTTTTAGAGAAAATTGATTGAGTTTTACAAAAAGGTTTATGTAAAGAAAATAAATCTTCTCAATCTTTAGTTTTGTGCGAAATAGATTCCTAGACTCAGAAAAGATGAAATGGAAGAAAGATAAATTTTATGCAAGTATAAATTTGTATTAATTCAATATAATTTAGTCAACTTGTTCCATCATTCCTAATCTTAAACGCAAGTGGTTGAATAATTCACGCTTAAGGGGTTTTGTGAATATATCCGCAATTTTGTCTTCCGATGCAACCTTTTCTATAGATATATTTCCTTTTTGTACATTATCCCTAAGAAAATGGTGACGTATTTCTATGTGTTTAGTCCTAGAGTGTTGCACCGGATTTTTACTTAAATCTATCGCACCTTTGTTATCGCACATAATGGGGACATTTTCTAACCTAATGCCATAGTCTACGAGAGCTTGTTTCATCCATAGTGCTTGTTGACATGCCTTTTCGGCGCTTACATATTCGGCTTCGGTGGTAGAAATAGCAAGAGCGGTTTGCTTCTTCGAAAACCAAGACGTTAGACAACATCCCAAAAACGTGCAAATACCGCTAGTGCTCTTTCTATCTACGTAGCCTCCCGCATGATCCGAATCTGCATAGACGATGGTTTCTATGCCGGATCCCTTAGGATACCATAATCCTAAGTGTATAGTACCTTTAACGTATCGGAAGATACGCTTAACCGCTTCTAGGTGAGAGGTTTTGGGATCCTCTTGAAAACGGGCACAAAGGCAGACACTAAACATGATGTCGGGTCTACTTGCCGTCAAGTATAGTAAACTACCTATCATTCCTCTATACTTGGTGTTATCTACGGACTCACCTTCATTGTCCTTTGTGAGCTTTACCTCCGTAGACATGGGAGTTTTCATGGGTTTTGAGTCTTCTAGGACAAATTTCTTAAGCATTTCCTTAATGTACTTAGATTGGTTAAAAAATATTCCATCTTCTAATTGTTTTATTTGTAATCCTAGGAAGAAGTTAAGTTCACCCATCATACTCATCTCAAACTCATCATGCATGATTTTGGCAAATTCATCACACATGTCTTGACAAGTCGATCCAAATATAATGTCATCAACATATATTTGGACAATGATGAGATTTGGGTCTTTCCTTTTAGTGAAAAGAGTGTTATCTACCATTCCCATGGAATAATTATGTTTAATAAGAAAAGCTTTTAATCGATCATACTAAGCTTTGGGAGCTTGTTTGAGTCCATACAAAGCTTTCTTTAACTTATAAACATAATCAGATTTTGCGAAGTCAATGAATCCTGGAGGTTGTGACACATATACCTCCTCATTGATAAAACCGTTAAGGAATGCACTTTTCACGTCCATTTGGAATAACTTAAAATCTAGGGCGCAAGCATAGGCAAGTAATATCCTAATCGATTCTAGTCTAGCTACGGGGGCATAAGTTTCTTCATAATCAATTCTTTCTTGTTGATTATAACCTTGGGCAACTAACCTAGCTTTATTCCTAGTAACTATTCCATTCTCGTCTAACTTATTCCTATATACCCATTTGGTTCCTATGATGGTCATATTCTTTGGATTTGGGACTAATTCCCAAACATCATTTGCCTTAAATTGATTTAATTCTTCTTGCATAGCTATAACCCAACTTTCATCCTTTAAAGCCTCGCTAATATTCTTAGGTTCTATTGCTGATTGGAAACAAAAGAAATTGTTTTTATCTTGGGCTTGTGACCTAAGGGTTCTTTAGTTAAGATGTCCTATTATATTATCTAATGGATGTGATATAGATTCTTTAATATTAACAGTTTCATTATTTTCTAAGTGAATGTCTTCATTATCATTTCCTATGGGTTTTGTTTTACTAACCTCAATAGCTTCATCTTCGACTAAATCATCATCTTCTAAAGGTAATGTTTTAGGAGGTGGTGGTGTTTCATCAAATGTTACATTTAGTGATTCCTCTACTTTCATGGAGTGTTTGTTAAGTATTATATGTGCTTTGCTATTTTGTGAGTATCCTAAAAATATTCCTTCATATGATTTTGGATCAAACTTAGTGAGGTAATCCTTAGTGTTTAAAATATAGCATTTACTTCCAAATACCCTAAAGTAGCTTAAGTTTGGTTTTCTACCTCTTAATAACTCATAAGGAGTTTTTCCTAGAATTCTTCTAATTGATACCCTATTTAAAATATAAGTTGATGTATCTACGACGTGACACCAAAATTTTTGTGGGATGGATTGTTCATTTAACATAGTTCTACTCATTTCTTGTAGTGACCTATTTTTTCTTTCTACTACGCCATTTGATTGAGGAGTACGAGGAGCGGAGAAATTGTGAGATATTCCATTTAACTCACAATATTTTCCGAATTGTACTTCGTTATCAAATTCCCTACCATGGTCCGTCCTAATGGCAACAATTGAGCATCCTAATTTATTTTGAATCATTTTACTAAATATTTCGAATTTTTCAAAAGCATGGGTTTTGTCACTTAAAAACCTAGTCCACGTGTATCGTGAGTAGTCATCTACTATTACTAAGGTATATTTGTTTCCTCCATAGCTCCGCATAGCGGATGGACCAAAAAGATCCATATGTAATAATTCTAGGCACCTAGTAGTGGATACTATATTCTTAGCTTTGTGACTAGCATGAGCTTGTTTTCCAATTTTACATGCATCACAAAAATGCTTGTCATATTTTAGATTAGGCAAATTTCTAACTAATTCCTTAGAGGCCAAAGATTGTATTTGTTGCATGTTAGCATGTCCTAATCTCCTATGCCACAATGTAGAGTTTTCATCTAGGGTCGCTAGGCATATCCTATCCTCAGGTTTGTTTCCTAGTTTCATAACATATATGCCACCTTTCCTAATTCCTCTACCTATAATTTTTCCATTCTTAACTATTTCGCTATCCTCGGTAAATGTGACTCTACATTTATTATCACATATTTGTCCTACACTAAGCAAGTTATATGTTAAATTATCTACATGCTCTACATTTTCAATAGTAAGAGAGTCTTGAGAAATCGTACCTTTGTCAATGATTTTTCCACGTAAGTCACTACCAAAAATAACGTTACCTCCATTGTATGCCTTGTATGTAGAGAATAGCTTGCGGTTCCTCGTCATGTGCCTCGAACATCCGCTATATTTGATCCATTCGTCAGATTCCAAGTCAATTCCTAAACATATTTCCTCGGTTTCTTTTGCCATGAAACACCTTTCGTCTCTTGGCTTTTCAACTTCTTCTTTGTCACAATCACTCCATGTTCCACTAACAAAAGCACCTTGATTTTCATAACCCGGTGGCTTTAGACATTCGCCAATGAGATGATTTGGACTTCCACATCTAAAGCACTTTCTTTTCCCGTAGTTGTCACTTCTATTCCTTTGAAATGCTTTTCTTTCGTCTCGTGATGATCTAGTGAATCTTCCTCGTCTCTTGAAGAACTTCTTGAATTCTCTTACGGCCATTGCATATTCTTCGTCTTCACTTTCGTCACTTGAATCATCATCATCACTAGGTTCCTTTTTGGCTTTTGGAGCAATGGATTTGGTTTGTTCTTTCTTGACTTTGACCATTTCCGAATCTCTTCTTATGATTTCTTCATGAACCTTCAAGTTGCCAATTAGTTCATCTAGTGATAACGTCATCAAGTTCTTTAATTCTTCAATTGCCGTGACCTTAGCTCGCCATTTTGGATGTAATGCCCTAAGAAATTTCCTAACGCAATTTTTACTAGAAAATGTCTCATCAAGTGCTTTTAAACTTGTGATGATAGTGTTAAACTTAGCAAAAGTATTATCAATTGATTCCTCTTCCGGAATCGTAAATTGTTCATATTGTTGTACAAGAAGATCTATTTTATTATCTTTGACTTGGCTATTACCTTGGTGAGTAATTAGTAAAGAATCTCAAATTTCTTTGGCGGTTTTACACATAAAAATTCTTTCATATTCTTTGCGTGGTAACGCATTATAAATTACCATTTTAGCCTCATTATTTTTTGCTAATTTCTTTTTCAAATCATCATTTTGTTCTTCGAAAGATACAATTTCATTCATTTTAGTTTCAACATTATATTGAATAGGAGGAAAATCACCAAAGGTAATAATATGCCAAAGGTCAAGATCTTTTGATTTCACATACGTTTCGAATTTATTTTTCCAATATAAAAATCCATCACTTTCAAATAGTGGTGGTCTTTGCATAGATTGCCCTTCTAAATGTTTTTCAGATTCCATAGATCGTTACAAGTTTTAAAATACAATATATTTTAAAAATCTTGCTAGACGTGGCTCTGATACCAATTGTGGAAAACTAGAAGGGGGGTTGAATAGTTTTACGTCTTTTTAATTCGTTATAAAAGATAGTTTTAGTGTTTTCTTAGCTTTTAAAAATTTAGATTCGATAATATGTGATCTCAAGTCTTGTACAATATAAACAATTAACAATACACAATATATATATAACAATGATAAGTAATGAAATAAGTAAGAGATGGAAAGATCGAACCGCGAGACAAGAGATTTATAGTAGTTCGGCTACAAGGACATCTTCCTTGCCCTACTCCACTCCCCGAGCACCTAACTCGAGAGTTTTCTTCACTATATCAACAAGCTCCCTTATGGCGGAGAAAACCGTACATACCAATTTACACACCAATTTACACACCACAACTTCGTCACACCTAAGTCACAACTTCTACACAACTTCTTCAAGTCAATCTACTTCACAACTAACTACTCCACACCTATCTTCTTCACACCAATCTAGTTCCTAACTTTTCTTCTTCACACCAAGCTACTAACTAATCACACAATCTATATCTAGCACAACTATCTACAATCAAATATTCACAACAATCTTCACAAAGAATAATGTAAATGATCTTTGATGATGCACCAACAACTTGGATGTGGAGATCACAACAAGTTGTAATACTTCTTGTCTTGGGGGATAGAAGTATTCTTCTCTTGCACTTGAGACGATGAAGTTTGGATCACTTTGAAACAAAGAATTATACACTTATGATCAAAGGATAAGAAAATAGAAATGTGGATCTAGATCAGAAAGTTTAGAAGTGCAAAAGGTGAGAAAATTCTGAGGGATGAACCAGTATTTATAGGGGGGAAAATACTGTTCTGGAGCGTGGTCGGTCCCCTTAATGATTAAGGGGACCGCCTAAGGAATTAAGGGGGCCGACCCTTCAGAACGTTGGTTTTTCTTGTCATTTAGTGGAGAATATTTTTCTGGATAGAATTTGCCATTTTTGGTTGGAAATTTGAAATCAAATATTTATAATGAATTAAACATATTCTTTTAATTCCAAAATTAATTTTGTAAAAGATATAAGATGTTTAATGCATTTTATAAAAAATCTAGTGATTAGAGAAATTTCCTTAGATCATGAAATGTAATAAACCCTTTGTTTATTCATACCTTAAGTGATATGGAATCAAAGACAAGTATTAAGCACTAAAAACTTGTTTACGTCATAAGTTTTAGATTAATGAGTTTATGCTTTGTAATTATCAAAACATAGAGACATTGTTAATTATGCTAACAATGTTTTAAGACATTATTTATGTCAACAAAAACGTATGAAAATGGAAAAAAAACCGTAAGAAAAACGTATAAAAATGGACGAAAACGGATACAAACATATAAAAACTGGTGATAATGTAAGAAAACGGGCCAAAACGGACAAAAACTTATGTAAACATTAAAAACATATGAAAACTGGAAAAACGTAAGAAAAATAGACAAAAACGTAAGAAAAACAGATGAAAATGTAAGAAACTTGGTGAAAACATATAAAACAGACGAAAACGCATGAAAACGGATAAAAACGTATGAAAACTGGAAAAACGAAAGAAAAATGGAAAAAACGTAAGAAACCAAACAAACACGTAAGAAAAACGTATGAAAACGTAAGAAAATGGGCGAAAACGTATAAAACCGGACGAAAACGTATAAAAATAGACAAAACGTATGAAAAGACTAACGGTGCAAATGTTTGTTGCAAACGGTCGTTAAAGGACTAACGGTGCAAATGAAGTAACGGAAAAAACTAACGACAGTTAGTCTGAGGGACCATTCATGTTATTCTATGGCAGCAACAGGGACCATACATGCAACTTTTAAGTTTGAGGGACAGTAGGTGAAATTTTCGTCAAACCACAAGGGACCATTCTTGTAATTTATATGCTTCAGAAATGCTTGAAATTTGCAAGCTTTATGAATTTAGATGAGATTGGGTGGATCAGTCATTGGTCAAAAATGGGTTTTGATGATGAATTTTAGGTAAATCGTGAGATTAATAAGACTTAAGAAGATCAAAACAACATATTATCATTAGAACAATAGTTAAGGGTCAAACTTACTACTTGCATACCAACTGCAACAAAGGTTAATCCATTCTATACTGAGGTAAAAGTTGTCTTTATTTATACTTTCACATAGTTTATATATTGAGCTTATGCACATGTGTTTACGCATATTTCTTTAAGCGAAGAGGAGAAATTAGTGCTATAAAGATTTCAAAGAAAGAAAAAGTACTATTCCAATCTTTAAGGATTAGGTTTTTGAAAGGGTACATATGTTAGAGAAAGTGTAATTCATATCATGTTAATGAGGTTGTTGCGTTTGGTGCTGCAGTTGGCATTTTGAGTGTGTTGAATGGTAATGGAAATAGAGGTATAACTTATTCTTATCACCTATCTTTGGATGCTGTGTATTTTCATTCATATTCTTCGATCTTTTAACAAAGCAATACTCAATACTAATGTTATGTGTAGATATCCTTTTGTTTTATTTACGTTTACAACATGGGGAACCAAGTCAACGGTAAGGATGAGTTGCTGACAAACTCGATCTAGTAAGAAAGAAATATTGAAACCGCAACAAAGGAGGCACTTGAATGGCTAGACAACAATCAGCCAATTCAGAAGAGCATGACAATGCTATTTGTAACCATATTGTTACAAATGTTTATCAGAGGTCTGGTGGGGCCCTAGGTGGTGCTGAATCGGTCGAATCTGACAATGATCATGATAGAGCTGTTGCACGGTAATATAGAGAGGTAAAAAGATAGGGTTGTTGGTATAATTTTAGGAATTTGATTGCATTAAGTTAAGGAGGGAAATGACATGATGTGATATCCCTTTCTCATGTGTTCTCTCACTTTGTTTAATTTTTCTTTGGTTAGTGTGAAAGATATAGTCTATTTATTATCTAACCAATGTTTAAACAACATACCTACATGTGGATTGTGTTTCTGCCTCTAGACTTGAATCGTTAACAGCAAAAGACTGTTCAAGTCTAATGCAAACTTTTTGGTACTGGGATATTTGTTGTTGTGGTTTGTGATTACCCTATATATACATTAGCAAGTATCCATCCTCAGTCTTCAAAATGAATCATTCAAATTAGCAAACTTCATAACGTATGTGGATTTTCTATAAAATTGGGCATGAAATGAACTATTTGCTTTTAGGTTGTGCAAATGTTGTGGTATCTGCAAATATGTTTCACCAACTTGATTATTGTTATTATTAAATGACAAACCCGTCTGCAGATACAAAAATTAATTTTATATTTTATAAATTAAAATTCATGTTTCACCCCCGTGCGTGCACGGGGATTAAAACTAGTTACTATATTATACATTTACCATTTCAAACGACGATATTTAATAAAACTCCAAAACGACATCGTTGAGTCCTGCTTCCCGTGTGTTCAACCTTGGATGAAAACGACGTTGTTTTGCTTCTCTTTTTTTTTTCCTTCTAGATAATGCTATCTACCACACACACACGCACGAAATCTTATCCTCTCTCGCACATAACCATTTACCACGAAACACATGTAGAATGATAATGATTGATTTTATTGATTGTCAAACTCAATTACATCGTACATCAATATTACTCTCCAGAATATTCCAGACTCGGGTTTAGGCTTGAGCCCGTTATATATTACAAACTAACGACACAGTCAAGGTAGAGTGTCCAAAATATTTATTTGATTAAAAAAAAAAAAAAAAAAAAAAAAAAAAAAAAAAAAAAAAAAAAAAAAAAAACCCTACACACATCACCTCACATCCTCATAGTATAAAATCAAGTTACTAACCTAAGAAATACTATCATTTAAGAAATGTATTAGGCAAGTCGCCCAAGCCCGCTTGTGGGTTAGGTCATTAGGGTTTGTAATTTATAAATACCGATCAATAATAAAGTTACACCTACGGGTTTACAATGTTCTAACATTGTATCGGAGCGGGTCTGATCCTCAGACCTGGCTAAGTTGAGCAGCTGCCATCCCAGTTAAATATCCCTATCTTTATTCACCAAAACACATATCCATCTATCTACTATCTTTTCTGCCGTCATTTTTTTTAATCATACATCCACATCTCACGTTCATAACCAATCACATATCCAACTATTTCATTATAGTATTATACGTCTATTAGATGGATAGTAGATGACAAACATGGATCTTCTTTGATAAACTTGGAGGCAGCGGAAGAAACAAATCATTAAATAGTTATCATTTTTTTATCGTTTGTTTGTTAATTAGTCGATTGTTCGTACGACTTTGTTACCAGTCGACTTAGTTGACCGTTGGTACCATTCCCTAAAGTCGATCGTTGGTACGGTTGTGTTACCAGTCGACTTAGACGACCGTTGATAACAGTCGACTAAAGTCGATTGTTGGTATGGTTTTGTTACGAGTCGACTATAAGTTATGTTAATTTTTTTTTTTTTTTTTTTTTTTTCTAGTTTACTACTCCAGTCCGAGCTTAAGCGATTTCACCGCTCGGATTGCGGGGGAGTATTAGGCAAGAATATGTTTGGCCCAAGCCCGCTTGTGGGTTAGGTCATTAGGGTTTGTAATCTATAAGTATCGATCAATAATAAAGTTACACCTACGGGTTTACAATGTTCTAACATATTATTCGAATATATCAAAATCTGAATAAGAATATACATATCATCCTTTACCCATCCAAATTACATTTAGATTATTGAATAACCCGTTTAAGGTTTTGAAATCCGAATAACCCGACCTGATTAAGCTTATTCAAATTCAAATCGGATCAGATCATATTCGTATAAAGATGACACATCTCGTTTACGTGCTTATCCTTGTTGGATGTCAAAGGACAATCGTATTAGTTTCATATTAGGCATACTTATTTTTCTTATCTTATAAACCAATAATGAGTTGCGGCTACGTTTCGGGTAATTTTTCTTTTAACATACAACCGGTATGACCCGACAGTCCAATCGGTGATGAACACCTTTGACTAGGGATGAGCAAAACTGAATTAAACCCGAACCGAACCGAGAAACCCGACAAAACTGAGCCGACCGAAACTGAACCGACAAAACTCGGTTTAGGTTTTTACCGAGTTTCGGTTTCGGGTCGGGTCGGGTTGGTTTGGTCCGGTTCAAGCAAAAAAGCAAGAAAAACTGAACCGAAACCGAACCGAGAAAAACCGAGTAATTTCGGTAGTTTTTTCTCGAGTTTCAAGTTTCGGTTTTGTCGGGTCAGGTTAGTTTTGACCCGATGCTCACCCCTTACCTTTCACAGACGCAAATAGAAAAGTGAGAAAAGTGAGAGAGAGAGAGTATTGCTTACGGGTCAAGTAGTCGATAGAGTGAAAGGTTATTATTATTTAGAGGAGTGCTAGACTCACTCACATTTTACAAAATTTCTCTCACACAATGAGGTGGCATGCATCTTAGCCACTCATGTGAGAGCATTAATTGACTAAGTGAGAGTATTGGGTGCTTAAGATGTATTCCACCTCATTATGTGGGAGAAATTTTGTAAAATGTGATTGAGTCTGACACTTCTATCTATACTATCTATAAAGCAAAAATGGTCAAAGGTGAAAGTGGAAAAGTCAAGAAGTGAAATGTGAAATGTTGAAAAATGTATATAAGAAAATTATGAAATGTAATTAATACTTTTATTAAAACACCCCATTACTTAAATCTATACTATCTATAAAGCAAAAATGGTCAAAGGTGAAAGTGGAAAAGTCAAGAAGTGAAATGTGAAATGTTGAAAAATGTATATAAGGAAATTATGAAATGTAATTAATACTCTTATTAAAACACCCCATTACTTAAAAGTACAATGATTTATACATATTGTACAACCAATTAAAACAATTAATACAAATGACAAACCAGGTTGACCCGGGACGCTTCAAACCCAACGGGTTGAACCGGTTTAATTTGACCCGTTTTCGACCCAACCTAGCAAGTTGACCCGGTTTAAATCGGCCAAATTTTTGATCGGAACGGTTTAACCGGTTGAACCACCCGGGTCGAACCGGGTTTCAAAACATATCTAGCAAATTAAATACAACCAATTAAAACAATTAATGCAAATCACAAACAGGGTTGACCCGGGACGCTTCAAACCTGACGGGTTGGATTGGTTTAATTTGACCCATTTTCGACCCAACCTAGCAAATTGACCCGGTTTAAATCAACCAATTTTTCGACCGGAACGGTTCAACCGGTTGAACCACCCGGGTCGAACCGGGTTTCAAAACATATCTACCAAATTAAATATAACAAATTAAAACAATTAATACATATCACAAACCGGGTTGACCTGGGACGCTTCAAACCCGAAGGGTTGAACCAGTTTAATTTGACCCATTTTCGACCCAACCTAGCAAGTTGACCCGGTTTAAATCGACCAATTTTTCGACCGGAACGGTTCAACCGGTTGAACCACCCGGGTCGAACCGGGTTTCAAAACATTATGTTTAATTCCCAAATCTTCAAACTTTTACTATTTTTCATTTATAACCTATAAACTTTTTTTTATCAATAAACTATTTGTCGCTATAATATCTCGTTGCTATGCACGGGTACTCGTCTAGTTATTTAATTAAGTGTTTTAAAAAACAAAGTAAGGAAATGGATACTTCAATAAGACTAGCAGGGTACCCGCGCGTTGCGGCGGCGGGTACCCTGAAATAAAATTTTCCGATGAATCATTTATTTTATTTTATTATACTTTTTTTGACAATAAATTTACAGATATCAAGAATTTCGTTTACCCCGTGTTCGTTCGGGCTCGAGCCTGTTGGCCCGTGCCCGTTCGGGCTCGAGCCCGTTTGGCCCGTGCCCGTTTAGGCTCGAGCCCATTTAGCCCGTTACACGTTCGGGCTTGGATTGCGTTTAAGTTGGTTGTACAATATGCTTGATAATTTGTATTTTTTGTGTAAGGTTGTTCTAATAACTACATTAATTGTATTTATTAACCAGTTAATTAACTAACTACATTAAATATCTTGACCACATTAATAGTGCTTTGTATTTTGTACATTAAGCTTTAAGACTTGTAAATTATTTAGTAGAAATTTTAAGTATTACTATTTATAGATGGCTTTCCTCTATTATAAGATAGTAAAATATCTTAGCTTCGGCCATAAAACAAATGTTAGTTCATTATGCAAATACTCGAGCAAATGTTAGTTCATTACGCAAATACTCGAACAAATGTGATGACTTAAAAAATTAATCATAACATTTTTCAATGCAATCTGTTAGCTTGTTTTTTTCATAAATGGAAAACGCTTTTGAGTCTTTAGAAAATGAATTGTTATTTTGAAGCTTTTTACCTTCCTTTGGTTAAAAGGATGATACGCTAACATGTCATAGCATTTTTTTATGTAGCTCATATTTGTGATGGTTAAACAATAATTTACTTTTTTTTGGAGACCGTTGAAGCATAAGGAATAAAAGCAAAGGGTGCAGTCACCTTTGCACACTCGCCAAGTTGACATGGCAGCTTCATCAAGCCAAGCCGCTCGCCAAGTTTTTGAATTAAGGCAAATCACTTTTTTTATTAAAAAAAATAAGATTTTATGTTTTAATTGTATATGTTGGATCTCAAAAGTGGTGTTTTAACTTGAGTTACTCACGATGATGTTTTTAGGTGTGCGAGTGAAATAAAAGTGACAATTTAGCTATGCATCTAATACTTCAAGTCAATGTTCATCATTGCTATTTTTTTTTTAAATCCTAATCCATTATTGTCCATGCTACATCTAGTAGTTTATGTTTGGCTAATTTATCAAACAAAGCTATTATAAAAAGTAATCAAACAGTGAAGCTAGTTATATTAGCTACACGTAGCCATCTTGGAAACAATGCATGTGTACAAAATTTTAAAACACCTCTCAATTCTAGATTTTCCTTTTACCATACCTTCATTTATATGTCTAGCTAAATAAATAAACTACTACGTATTTTTCAACTGAACTTTCAGTTGACCACTACTTTTTATTTTGGCGAAGCGAGTGTTTTCTATCAATTTACATCTCAACACCTCAATATCTATTTAAGAGTGTTTTCTAATAACATCTTTTGCATCTCATAGGCAGTTGTGCATTGCATGCAATATACAAATCTTATTCCATAGGTACGTGAATCATTTAAGAATTTGTGACAGAATAACAATTGAAAAACACTGGTTTTGATACTTCAAGAGCAAAAATAGCAAAGCTTAGGCTATATTCCTCTTGGGACGTACTTGCACAGTTCCTACTACTGGAAGCAAAACCATTTCTATGTAGTAATTTCTTTTTAACCATTTTCTAAGTAGTGCTATTTTTTCTTATCATTTTTTATAGCATAGGTATCTTTTGACTTTCAAGTAAACAAATTTGTGCAAGATTTTAAATTAGGGTCTATTAACCATAGGGGGACAAGGGTGGCAGACCCTTGTCTCCTCCTTGTCTCCCTATTTTTTTCCAGTATAACTCCGCTTTTTGTCAGTTTCTGTTCCGTATTTCTGACAGTTTTAATCGTTTGACATATTAAACTTTATATTTTCTGTTCCGCACTTTCAGGTTTATAGCTTTTTGATGTAAATAAAATTATAAAAATAAAAATAAAAAATAATAAAAAAATAGGGGGGGTGTGGCTAAAATGTAGGGGAGGGTGTGGTCAACATCCCCGGGTACCTTAACCGGACGGGGGTAGTCCACCCCTGTCCACTCTTGTCCCCCACTTTGTCCCCCACTTTCTTCCTGTACAGCACAGCTTTTGTTCCGTATTTTTGACAGTTTTAAGCGTTTGACATATTAAACTTTATATTTTCTGTTCCGCACTTTCAGGTTTATAGCTTTTTGATATAAGCAAAATTATAAAAAAATAAAAAAAATAAGAAAATATATTATATTTTCAAAAGTTCATAACCCAAAAGTTTTTTTTATATTTTTCAATTTAAAGCTAAAATTAAATTGTCAAGCCACCAAGCACTAATTAGATCCAACAACGATTCCATGAGCAGAAGCAGATTCCAGACACGCCAACAACAGTTTTTGGGTCCTGGTCCGGGCAGCAGATCTGAAAAACAAAAAAGAGGCTCAGATTCATATAAGAAAATTCACAAAAAGAAAAACATATTCAAAAAGTAAATAAAAACATATTATAAGAAAAACGCTAAAAAACATATTTGTAAAAACACATAAACATTAAAAATATATATATGAAAATCAGACTTATAAAAACCCAAAAAAAGATCAGATTATTCTAAAAAAATAAATTTACAATGAAACCCGAATAGAAACAGTTTTTCTCATATCTATAAAATCACTCACAAAAGTTGGATTCAAAAAATGCATTTGGGATTTAAAAAAAATTGAAAAGTATCAAATTCATTTTATAAAGAGATACTCAAAAAAAAAAAACAAAAAAAACAAAAAAAAAACAAAAAAAACAAAAAAAAAAACTTTATAAAGCAGAATCAAAAGAAGTCAATTTTGTAATAAAAACAAAAAATAATTGAAAGAAAACTTATAAAAAGTCATGAAAAATACCTTAACACTTTCTTTATAATGGTGGCGGCAACGGCGAAGATTCCCACAGCGGAGGCACTGGATTCCGACGACAACAGTGGCAGCAACATCCAAAACTAAAAAAAATGTCACTAATGTCATAAAAACTCAATAATGTAAAAATAATATACAGATCTATAAAAAATACCTTTGAAACTTAAAACAATATATAGATTAACAAACAAACCCAACTACCTTATCAGTTAGATCCGATGAAAACACCATAAATAAACATCACCAAACCCATAAAAACACGACCGAGACCACCGAAACATCAATGAAACCACCCAAACACAACCACCATCGGATTTTGCAAGAACAAATAGTGTTGGTGGCGGAATCTGTTGATGTTGATGGCGGCGGTGTAGTGGCGGCGGTGTTGGTACAGCCGTTGGTTTGGTATCATGTGGGGTTTGTGTTTTTATTTTAGAGAGAAAAAAGAAATGGAAATGAAGTATTGAGGGGTTGTGTGTTTTATATGTTGCTTATATATGATATGAGGTTAGGGTGGCTGAATCTTAAACTTTAGGTGAGGATTGAGGCTCGGTTATAGAACTTTAGTGATAAATATGAGGTTCGGATGTCTGAATCTTAAAATTAGGTTTGGAGAGAGGTTCCGTTTTAGGTTGTGTTTATTGCTCCTTTATAAGGGAGTATAGATATAGCGGAGAATCAAGTGTTCTCAGGAACATCGGTGACTACAACCCCCCCCCCCCCCCCCCCCTCCGACGGTCAAGTACGCCGGAAATGTGGGCGCCGTCAGAATAAACGCTAAGTAGAAGCTTCAATTAATTAGGGATTCCAACATTCTTCTTCAGGTATTCAACTTCTTTTTATTTCTTAATTATTATTATTTTGTTTTCAATTATTACATAGTTAACATCATTATTAGAAATTTTTATATAGTATGGGTGTTAATGAAAGTAACCAAGAAACATGACTCTCTAATTTGCTTGGACATATACATTTTATCTTTTTAAAAGTCAACTCGCACGCCCACCTTCTTTGGGTATGTTTCGCGAAATGGGTTGGAAGTGGGGCTAGGGTTGGGGCTTATGTTATAAGCCGAAAGCTGGAGTTTATACTTTTATAAAGTTGTTTGACGAATTAGTTGGAGCTCTAAAGCTTATTAATGTAAAATTGCATAAAATACATAAAATTAAATGCACCTTTTGCTTGATAATCCATTGTATTTTGAAGGGTATTTAAGTAATTTGACTAGCTATAAGCCCTCATCAGCCGCTTTCAATGGGCTTGGGCTTATGGCTTATAAAAGCCTCTATAAGCCCCGTGTGACAAACAAACTTATTTTATAAGTTTAAGCCCCCGTAATCTCTTATAAGCCCTCTCCCAAACACAACATACAATCTCACACAAACACAACAATCTCACAGTTGGGACTTGATTCCGTAAAAATAGTGTATGGTTCCGATGATGTTTGTGTTTCCATATGCACATTTTATCTTTCTCTAGTTACGGCTAAAACACTTGTGTTAGTAAACTCACTCAGTTAACTTGTAATCTTCCTGAGAACTACAGAAAATAAAGTGGTCTTTCATATGTGGTATTAGCTTAAACTTGCGAATTCTCTTAACTTTTCAATTGCTAATATTGCAGCTTAATGGAGAACTCGATACAGGGACTGGAGCTCCTGCTTTTCTTTGTGCACTTGTTAGGCAATTCTATCCTAATGTATGTTACTATTTCTCTGCTTAACTTGACTTACTTGAGTAGAAGTGACAACATTTACCATTTGCTTAGAATTGGGTCAATTATTTGTATTTTGTTATATTGCTATCGGGTCAAATAGTGACATAGGTAAAATAAAGAACCTAGCTAAAAAGGAACGGGTTCTCGAATGAGCTGAACAAGTCAATAGATGCCATAATAAGATTTATATTGAAAAGTTGCTAGACTCATACGAGTCACGAGTCAGCTCTTACAAGTCGAGTTAAAACAGACCCTAAATGAAGCGATTCGCAACCTGACTCGTGAGTATACCAGACTCGCACCTACCTGGCGAGCCATTGACCGAGTTAGACCGAGTCGAGTCTACTCGTGAATCGGGCGAGTCAGAAAATGATGACAAAGGGGATGATTCTAGCTCATATTCATCTTCATTGACATTCTGTTCTCATCACTGGTGTTTCCATTGTCTTTTTAGTAAATATAGATGTTTACATGTCCCAATTTACTAAAAAAGTAAAAAGTTACCTGTTTTGACCCGTTAGCTAACCTGATTGTCCCTCCAAACTTTTACTACCATTACCGAAGATGTTTAAATGTCCTAATTTACATGATGATAACACATTTACTTACTCAATACAGCTGTCAGCTAGTCTTGGAGCTGGATTAAACTATGATAAAGATGAAAAACTCCGTTGTACCCTACGTGGAAAAAAGGCATATCCGATGGCATCCGATCGGTTTGTGAACTTTGTTCTGAAAGGGCGTTGTGATATTGACCAAGAGTTGAATCAGGCGAGTCTCAATATTCATTTTTTTAGTATTTTGGTTTTAGGCTACATATAAGCAATTATGGGAAACTGGGTTCGCGGGAAGGAGGGGTTAAATGGGGTATTATCAGCTACATGATTGGGAAAACATGATTTGTACTAAATACTTTCCTAAACTTAAAGCATCGATAACTTTCATCAATTCTTATGCTATCTTAATGCTACTTGTGCATAATAACCAGCCAACACCACATGGAGCTCTCGAGTTGGTGTGGAACATTCTAGATTTTTAGAAAGAACAAGACGTAAGGCTCAAAGTTGGCTATGAACTCGTTGACAAGGTATATTTTTACTGAAGCAAAGTTAATTGGTAGATGACAAGTTCGTATCTTTGCTATCATAATCTAAGTAAACAAGCATACTACAATCTTATTCATGCTTCATGTTCTGTTCCAAGTAATATCTCATGTCACATTTTACCACAATATTAAGAGGCTTCTAAATCCGGTATGCTAATGGAGTAAATGTGTAAAAGATAACAATTCCAATATGCTTACTTATGAATTCATTGATTCAGTTACTTTCTATCTATGATTAGTCAAGCAGATACTATAAAAAAGTCTAGGAAAACTGTCAAAAGTTGCCCATAGTGTATTGACTCCTACGGAATTTTAAATATTAAACATATATAATACGTTGTGCATTTGTATTATAGGTGAGCTTATTAACGAGCTCAATAACAAGCTTATTCATGAGCTCAAAATAGATATACTACAAGCCTAGCTCGAGGCAAGCTTTAAATTTTCATTGGCGCATCATAAAAACGAGCCGAGCCTGAGCTTGAGCCTGTATAATATACCACGAGCCGAGCTCGGGCTTAAAATACAAGGCTCTAAATGAGCCAAGCTCGAGCTTTCTAAAACTTAAACTAGCCGAGCTCGAGCTCTCGCAAGCTCAAACTCAGCTCAGCTAGTTTCCACCCCTAGAACTCACATTATAAAATCAATGTGAAAACGCATGTCCAAACACCCACTTACCATCATTTTGGAAGTATGAGACTGATGTTGACTTTTGTTGTCAATATAGTCTTCTTTAGAATTCAGAAGCTAGTCAAGGGATAAACTTAGCGGATTTGGAAGTGGACATTTGAAGAGGAAAGCCAATGCAACTTTAGGTGTCTGTTTGGATATGCGTACTAAAGCTGTTTGCGATTAAAAGTTAAATAAAGGATTATGTCTAAGAAAAAGAAGGAGATTTTTGTTGCTAATAATTTAATGATGTTTGAAACAGCTGATGGGCTGAAATATTATGATCTCATTGAAGGAAAAGGTCCAACTGCTGAAAAGGGATCAACGGTTCAGGTTTGTGTCGAGCATTCATTTTTCATGTGAAATTTGATTGCAATTGTGTTTTTCTTGGGTAATGGTTCGGGTTGAAACACACAATTTATTTAATACAGGTCAAAACATACCTGGCTAGTTTGACTCACATTTTGTTTTAAACAAAATGATCCTTAATAGCTTGTTTTGGGTTGGGGTCTCATTACAAGTATATTGGCTTTGTGCAGGTGCACTTTGATTGTGTTTATAACAAAATTACAGCAGTTTCAAGCAGGTATTCTAAAATTTTAGCTGGAAACCGGACCATTGCACAGGTTTGTTTCTAATTTCTTTATTCACTCTCTTAATGCAGCCAATACATTATGACAAGTATAAGAACTTCTACCGAAATACTCCAAAACCAATAATCACGACTTAGAGTTGCAATAATCAGCTTAAACACACATCCAAACACCCCAACGTAAGAGTTCTCACTTGACAATTGACACTTAAAGTCAAATGTGAAGATTCTTTTGGGTTGTGAGGATGGGCGTATCATTATGTTTTTGCACAAGTTTGTAAATGCTTTCTAGTTCAAATAATCATAAAAATGATTATTTAACTTTGTATATACTGTTGACATTGTAAAAGAGCAAGGTTGGATCAAATTGTTAACACCCTTGGGTTTGATCCTCACCCCTTGCAAGGCCGGAGGTCCTTTTCTACCTTTGGTAGAACCAGAAGTAGCCTCTCTACCTTAAGTAGGGGTAAGGCTGTCTACGTCTCAACCTCCCCCATACACCGTGGAAGATGATATTGGGACCCATAACCCGTGGAAGACGGTATTGGGAGTTACTTTAGTTTTTTTATTTTTCTACTGTTGACATTGTGACATGGATGGTTTGGTATCCTGACATGTTCCTTTTTATGACCTTAAGTAGCCTTACGAGTTTAAGGTTGGAGCTACCCCTGGAAGGGAACGAAAACGTGATTATGTAGACAACCCAAATGGTTTATTTTCAGCTCAAGCTGCACCAAAACCTCCTGCAGCCATGTATTCCGCTGTTGAGGGGATGAAAGTTGGTGGAAAGGTGATCTTCAGTTATTTTAATTATCAAAATAGTTCTCTCTTCTTCTATTTAAGGAAAAACTCAAGGTTTTGCTTTTATTGAAATTCCAATATTTCTTCACATAAAAGTTTTGTAATAGCTTTCTTGGTTGCTTTTTGTACATGTTCACTTCTACTCTAAAACCTTGAGACAATTGATATATAATAGAGATCCCTTTTTTGTTTTTACCCTTATGTTAACTTTTCTTCTGGTGAATTAAATTCATATTCTTGAACTTCGGTTCTCTTAGAAAGTAGACCTTTTTGCTGAGTTGATGAAAAACCAACTTTCAATGCCCATTATCTCATGTTTTTTCCAACATGCTGGTTTTGCAGCCGAATACAACATTTGAGTTGAACCTTGAGCTATTGCAAGTAACTCGACCTGAAGGAAAGTAGCTTGTTCTGAAGACTGCTAGTATTTTTGTCGACTTGAATAAGTCTGCAAGGGTAGTTTTGGTATGAAGAGCAATTTTTTATTTGTTTTCCCAGAAGGCCAAGGTGTATGAAGCTTTGTAATATAAAGTTGTACGTGACATGACACTACATTACAAATACTCTTTGTAACACTTGTATTTTTCTTATAGTGCGTTGCAACATATGCAAAAATTAAATTCAATGGTACTGCATATATGGATAGAAATTGATTGAAAGTATTTGAAGAACTACGAATGCTAAGATAGGGTGTGACGCTTGTGTGAAAGGGTGCATGTTGACGAGATTAAGGGGTGGTCATTGATCATGCATGGAACATCTTTACAACTCAAATGGTTGGCTTAAGCAGCTGTGGCCATTGGATGGTGTCTGGTGTGTGTTATTTTTGTGTGTGTTTATATTATTTGAAAAACTGAGGTGTAGGTAAATTGAAGAGTAGGGGTGACAATGGGTGTGATAAACCTATAACCCGTGGGTATCTGTCCGTGATGAGCGGGTAACCCATCAAATTTTACTCGCGGGTGGGTCGAACTCTTGATGTGTTATGTAATATTTACAGAATAGCATTGAGATATATATTATTAAACCATAAACAATGAGTATTTTTTGAACTTCGCAATATACAAAAGAGACTCACGATAGAAGCTTATAAATCTTATTATAATATGATATGATAAGAAACGAATTGCATAATAACAAATCCACTTTGTTGGTGTTAAATAAATAATTTTGTACATGAACAAAAATCATTGTTAGATATAGTAAAAGTCTGATGCTTTTCAATAATGAGAAGAAAAAAAACAATATGCTCGCAATATGTGTATTCTCACCAAGAATTAATTCTCAAGTTTAATTAATTTGTATATAAAACTGTCTGTATGTAAAAAGTGTTTATTTTTGTGTGTGTCTCACAAGATTAGATCTAATGTTGTAAACAAACAAGTATTTTATGACAGATCAGATAAAAGATTATGACCAAGTCAGGGTTTATATTCGACCAGGTCCAGGCAAGGTTAGACGAACCAGGTTCACATTATATATTTCGACCAGGTCCAGGCATGATTTTAACCAGGTCCAGGTAAGATTTTAGCTAGGTCCAGGTAAGATTTTAGCCAGGGCCAGGCATGATTTTAACCAGGTCCAAGTAAGATTTTAGCCAGGTCGTCTATAATTTTGACAGGTTTAGGTAAGTGTTATAGATGAATTTTGACTTCAATTTGCACAAAGGCGGGGTTCATTAGTAATTAAATAATTTTGATTTACTGTATGTTGTTTTTTATCTTCTCCAAAGTCTCCACCAATATTAGAACCGTCAGTATCATGAACGCAATTGTCGAAAGTTCGTGTGCTTTTTTTAGCATCTTATTTTTTGATTCTTATTTTGAAGATCAAAATTGTAGTTACACATGCCTTCCTTTTAACAATATCTCAGAGACTACGAACATGATTAAAGTCCTAGAAAATTTGAATACATAAGGCTTCAATGATCTTTCAATAGTGAGTAAAGTCTATTATGTAATTTAAACAATCATGTATATAGAGGTGAGTTATTTTACATACTAAGTTTTTGTTACAAACTAAGGGACAAATCCCCACCATCCATCTAGTTTGATCTAATGGTGGGGATTAACCTAAGATTTAATAAGACAACCTAAGTCCATGTTTTTTTTCTTGTCTTTTTTGTCTATCTTATTTATTCATTTTTTCCCTTTTTTCTTTTCTTTCTTTTTTTATTCTTTTTTTTCATTTTTTTTCTAACATCACGTTTTTTTCTATAATAAAATTTTTTTTTCTAACTTCACGTTTTTTCTATAATTCATTTTTTTTTTTTTTTTTTTTTTTTTTTTTTTTTTTTTACGTTTTTTTCGTTTTTCATACATATTCGTCGGTTTTTTACGTTTTCGTCAGTTTTCGTTCGTTTTCATACATTTTCGTCCGATTTCATACGTTTTTGTCTGTTTTTTTACGTTTTCGCTCGTTTTCATACGTTTTCGTCTATTTTCTTACGTTTTCACCCGTTTTCATACGTTTCGTCCATTTTAATACGTTTTCGTCCATTTTTATACGTTTTCGTCCGTTTTCTTACGTTTTCATCTATTTTTGAATTTTTTTCATACGTTTTCGTCTGTTTTCTTACGTTTTCGTCCGTTTTCATATATATATTCGTCCATTTTCTTACGTTTTCATCTGTTTTTGAATTTTTTTCATACGTTTTCGCCCGTTTTCATACGTTTTCTTCCGTTTTCATATATATTCGTCTGTTTTCTTACGTTTTTGTCTATTTTCATACGTTTTCGTCCGTTTTCATATGTTTTCATCCGTTTTCATACGTTTTCGTCCACTTTTATACGTTTTCGTCCATTTTTATACGTTTTCACATGGTTTCAATCTGTTTTCATTCATTTTCATCCGTTTTTATACGTTTTCGTCCGTTTTCATTCACTTTAGTTCGTTTTTAAATGTTTTCAAACGTTTTCATACCTTTCTGAATATCACAAGTGATATACTGTGATTATCAGAATATCACTTGTGATATTCAGAATATCGTGAGTGATATTGAATATCACTCGCGATATTCTGAATATCACATGTGATTTTTAAAATTTTGTAACATGAAAATCACAAGTGATATTCGGAATATCGCAAGTGATATTCAAAATATTGCAAGTGATATCTGAATATCGCAAGTGATATTCTGAATATCACAAGTGATTTTCAACAAATGTTCTGTGACATGAAAATCGCAAGTGATATTCTGAATATCAAAAGTGATATTCTGAATATAAATCACAAGTGATATTCAGAATATTACAAGTGATTTCACGCTTTTTTTAATTCACGTTTTTTCAAAAGTGATATTTTGAATATCACTCTGAATATCACTGAATATCACAAGTGATATTCAGAATATCGCAAGTGATATTCTGAATATCAAAAGTGATATTCTGAATATAAATCACAAGTGATATTCAAAATATTACAAGTGATTTCACGCTTTTTTTAATTCACGTTTTTTCAAAAGTGATATTTTGAATATCACTCTGAATATCACTGAATATCACAAGTGATATTCTGAATATCACAAGTGATATTCTGAATATCACAAGTGATTTTCAACAATTGTTCTGTAACATGAAATTCACAAGTGATATTCAGAAAATCACAAGTAATATTCTAAAATATTACAAGTGATATTCCGAATATCACAAGTGATTTTCAACTAATATTTTGTAACATGAAAATCACAAGTGATATTCTAAAATATCACATGTGATTTTCAACTAACGTTTTGTAACATGAATATCACTTGTAATTTTCTGAATATCACTTGTGATATTCAGATTATCACTTGTGATTTTCATGTTACAAAACATTAGTTGAAAATCACTTGTGATATTCAGAAAATCACAAGTGATATTCTGAATATCACAAGTGATATTCCGAATATCACAAATAAGTAAGAAAAATAAAAACAATATGCTCGCAATATGTGTATTCTCACCAAGAATTAATTCTCAAGTCTATTGATTTGTATATAAAACTGTCTATGTGTAAAAAGTGTTTACACATAGACAGTTTTATATACAAATCAATAGACTTGAGAATTAATGCGAAACAAAAGCTCGTTAAATGTATAAACCACATTAGCCTTGGTGTAAAATGTTAGTAAAATGTGGTTTAACGGGTTTAATGGATTTGGTCCCTCGAAAGATTTTTTCTCGGATCCACTCCCCGTGGTTTATACCCATAACGGGTTTGGTCCCTCTGGCTAACGCTCGTTAGTTTTTTCCGTTAGCTAACGACCGTTTGCAACAAACATTTGCACCGTTAGTCATTTATACTAACGGCCGTTTATACTTAACAAAAAATTTGTTTTTTTTTTAAATTAAAAAAATTAAAATTAAAATAAATAAAAAAAATTAAAAAATTGGTTTTCTTATAATTTTTTTTTCTAAATATCTTTAAAATTTACACACGTTTTTATACACTCATTTTTATATACACGTTTTTACACACATTTTTATACACACGTTTATATATACACATTTTTATACACACTTTTTTATACACATGTTTTTATACACACGTTTTCACACGCTCATTTTTATACACACGTTTTTACACACATTTTTATACACATGTTTTTATATACACATTTTTATACACACTTTTTTATACACACGTGTTTACACACGTTTTCACACACTCATTTTTATACACACGTTTTTACACACATTTTTATACACACGTTTTTATATACACATTTTTATACACACTTTTTTATACACATGTGTTTACACACGTTTTTACACATACGTTTTTACACACGTTTTTACACGTGTTTTTATACACATATTTTTACACATTTGAACACACGTACACATTTATACACGTTGTTACACACGTACACATTTATACACACATTCTTATACACGTTTTAGACACGTTTTAAAAAGCATGTGTATAAAAACGTGTGTATAAAAATGTGTGTATAAAAACATCTGTATAAAAACGTGTGTATAAAAAAGTGTGTATAAAAACGTGTATATAAAACGTGTGTATAAAAACGTGTGTAAAAACGTGTGTATAAAAACGTGTGTAAAAACGTGTGTATAAAAATGAGTGTATAAAAACGTGTACATAAAAATGTGTGTATAAAAATATGTGTATAAAATCGTGTATAAAAACATGTGTATAAAATGTGTATAAAATTTGTATAAAAATGTGTGTATAAAAACGTGTGTATGAAACGTGTATAGAAATGTGTATAAAAACGTGTATAAATTTTAAAGATATTTAGAAAAAAAATTATAAGAAAACCAATTTTTTAATTATTTAATTTTTTATTTTTATTTTTATTTTTATTTTTTTTAATTTAAAAAAAAATTGTGTTAAGTATAAACGGCCGTTAGTATAAAGGACTAACGGTGCAAATGTTTATTGCAAATGGTTGTTAGCTAACGGAAAAAACTAACGAGCGTTAGCCAGAGGGACCAAACCCGTTACGGGTATAAACCACGGGGAGAGGATCCGAGAAAAAATCTTTCGAGGGACCAAATCCATTAAACCCGTTAAACCACATTTTACTAACATTTTACACCAAGGCTAATGTGGTTTATACATTTAACGAGCTTTTGTTTCGCATTACTAACATTTTTGTCCTCCTTCTAGTACCTTTGGGGTTCCATTTTATTTGTAATATCAACGATTACCACTTAATTGACATCGTCATTACTTGCCTATTACTCGGTACTGCATTGATAATGGAAATCTTTGCGGTAATAACCATGCTGCGCTCTGATTGGATAGATCATTGGTTGATCCAACAAAACCTCACTCGAAAAATCCTCATATTCCCATTTTTAAAGCAACCGAATAAACAAAGTTGGTCCGGTTCCATTGCACAGTTTGACCTGCTAAGTGTTGCCCTCAATGTCATGCCAGAGCTAAAATCAGAGTCCTGTAATGCACATAACTGTGATATAGCTAGGCTCCCACATTCTTTTGTTACTTATTGTTAGCTCTGTAGATAAAGAATTTATATTCATATATTTGTACACTTTCATTTGTTTTATCCAAATCTTTCTTGTAAATTACTTTGCTTTGTCAATATACCAAAAAGGCTCATTCATCATATCGCCAGAAACCTTTTTCAATATATGTTGTGGTTTACAGTCTATCATTTGTAACAAGATTATATCAAAATTATATTCTAAGGCTTTAACGATGAGGTTTGGTGCGTGCTATTATCCAGGCTGGGGCGGACATGCTTAAGGCGACGTGCATACCTTAAAGGGCTAATGGCCTTTACTTTAAATGTATCATAGTTGTCATCATTTACTTCTATATGTATCGAACAATTTTTTTTTGCTATTATAGGTACTAAACTTGGTTTTTTTGGCATTTTTGTGTACTTTATGATCATTTTGCCCCTCCTATGTTAATAAAATAAGGGGCAAAATGGTCATTAAATACATAAAAATGCTCAAAAAATTAAATTTAGTACACATAATAGCAAAAAAAATTGTTCGATACATATAAAAGGAATAAGTGGCAACTATGATACATTTTGATGCCATTAGGCATTAGCCCTACCTTAAAAATGTCATCACTAGTGTAAAAACGAATTTTTTTCTTCGCATATTTCAAAGTTTAATACTAAGTGGTTACCCATTTCAAATTTCTATAAAAAGTGCATATCATGTGACAAATTTGTGCCTCTGCTGCTAAATCCACGGCTGTTCTCAAAGGTGGCTGACCGCCCGGCCCAGTTTTATGAGGCCCAAAATTTTTACGGCACCAAAATTTACATTCAATGCATAAAACTTGAATGATGTTATTTATATGAATAAAGACAAAGATTTCTTATTTTACCGGGTATTTACCCTTTTATCCAAGAAAAAAGAAAGATTTTTCACAAAAAGTTTTTGAAAAATAACTGACGTTTTATATAATAACTCTTGATAGTTATCATTGTACGTTTTAAAATATTTTATTTAGCTTTTTAATAGAGGCCCCATTTTTCACTTCCCGCTCAACTCCTTTAAGGTCAAATGTACAACATGGCTCTACTATCCGTACGTTTGTTAATTTCTATACGTGATTAAGCTCGACACTTTCCTAACTATATCGTTCATAACCTCATTTGACACCATCGCTAAGTATAAGATCCAAAGTACAAACTTCAAACTTATATTAAACATGCTTTTGGACAAACTTTCCAAAACTTTAGTTCGATCCGGATGTAATCATGACCACATTCATCATCGCCACATCGAACTTTTTCTCCACCAACAACTTCACGACCAAATAATTGTAATAAGACCATCAATTTCATCACCTAAAACACACCCTACTTAAATAGATATATACCCCACAATATACTCACACATACACAATTATTTAACTCTTTACAAAACATGAGCGCGTGCAATATCTTGAAAACGATTGACCTACTCAATTCACCGGTTCATTTGGTTATCCGATTCAACCGGTTCAACCAATGTGTCAATCCGGTTTTTCTACAAAAATAATCGTATTTCAAAAAAAAAAAGTATATATATTATGGCTATTGATATATTGAGCCTAAAAATATATTTACCAAAAAGGTGACATGTAAATATAAAATTACGTCGCAATTACATATATTTAACTTGTGTTATTTGTAAAAGAAGAAAAAAAAAACAAAACCCGGTTTGGATCTCGAGAATTAGGTTGAACCAGGTAGCCTTAAACCCAGCGGGTCTAGCTGGGTTTTGAAAATTAAAAAAAAAAAAAAAAAAACAGATTAATTTGACCTTTTTTTTACCGGAATCGGTTGAATAGGTATCCGGTCGAGTCGAGTGTTAAAACAATGCTTAAGCGCACCACCATATTATCAACAAAAAGACAAAAATATGGGAGACAACTGTGGTGGTGAGGATGTATTTAATAGCACGACTTGGTGGTGAGAGGAAGACATTTCGTGGTGAATTTTACCATTACACTTAGCCTCATGGCCGTAGAGTACCAGGCCCGGATATTAGCTTGTGCATAACTGCATAGGGCCTCACTTTTCGGAAGGGCCCAAAATTTAAATCCATTAAACATTTAAAGGGTTTTAAATATGGGGGGGGGGGGGTAGTTAATTTGTATACCAAACATTTTTTGTAAACAGAATAACTAATCTCCACCATCCATCTAAAAAAATAAATGGTAGAGATTAAAAATATTTTTATATTTCTCATATTTTTTATTATTTAAACATCTCATGAAATGATAATCGCTAGACAAAACAAATTATACCTTCACGACCAACATTTAATTATCTGTATATAGACGAGCATTCTGATATACTTTCGATAAACTTTTTTTTTTTCGTTTTTCCGTCGTTTTTTCTTTCCTTTTTCTTCGTATTTGAAAATAGCATGAGAAATCACATGTGATTAAACACTAATTTGAATATTCTAATAGATTATAGTAGTTCGTTTATGAAAATCACATGTGGGAAAAATCACATGTGAATAAGATACGTGTTTGTTTGAAAAATCACATGTGATTTTATTAGAAATATTCACATTAGTGTTTAAACACATGTAATTTTTCATGCAAGTTTCAACAATGAGGAAAAAACGGAAAAAAAAAAGTAAAAAATGTTAAAAAAAAAAGAAAAGAAAAAGAGAAATTGTCGAAAGTATATCAAAGTGCATATTTATAGAAACATAGTTAAATGACCGTCATGCTGGTATATTTATTTTCGCATAACGATTGCCGGTTTTAAAGATACGAGTATTAATATTTGAAAAAAAAAATGAAAATGAATTTGTTAAAATGATAGGTTTAATGTCATCCATTTGATCAAATGAAGATGAAGGGTGGGGATTGGTCCCTATGTAGATAAAGTTTTAATCAAAATATTGAGTGTTTTATTTATATTAGCACGGGACTGTGTACGATGGTATCAAAGATAATCTAAAACCTTAAACAATCTTTTATTAACTGATAAAACTCAATAGTTGGCACAGATTACCAACTATCAATAAGCGAAGAATACAAGATCAGATTATTGTTAAAACAATAATAATCAAACGATTACAGTGAAGAGACTGATCAAGATGATAAAACAATATGAATGAAAGAAAGAAGCATTAACGGATTTTTGAGAGAGAATTGATGTATCGATTGTTCCAACATAACCCAAGCAGATGAGATGATTATATAGGCTAGGATCATTCACTTTAGTCATTAAGCTATGTAGAAGTATCCATAGGCTGCCCAAACTTCTCCTTACTCTTCTTATAAGTATCCATTTACACAGGATCAGACCCTCTACTTTATTACCTACAAAACATAAAAAAAAACTGAAAAAGAAAATAAGCAAAAGATAACAAGTGATATGTTTATATGTCTTATTTGAGCATTCCCCCTTAATCTGACAGCTAAACATATCAAACATAGTTAGTTTATCACATAAAAATTTATGCTGATAAACTGGAAGATGCTTGGTTAAAATGTATGCAATTTGGTCTTGAGAACCAATCTTTTTGGTACTCAGAACTCCTTTTGCAATTTTCTCTCTGATAAAGGGCACATCTATTTCAAAGTGTTTTGATCTTTCATGGAAAACTGGAGTTATAGTCAATTGCAAAGCAGATTTGTTATCACAAAATAGAACAACAGGAAGAGTGATTTTTGTGTTCAAATCAGCTAACAGTTTTTGAATCCAAATAATTTCACAAGTAGCTGAAGACATAGATCTATATTCAGCTTTAGTAGATGATTTTGAAAGAGTATTTTGTTTTTTTACTTTTCCATGAAATAAGACATTTGTTGAAATAGATACAGTAACCAGATTTTCTGGTTTCTAAGCATTTTGCCCAATCTACATCACTGTATCCTTCCAAAACATTATCAATACTTGAATAACAATACCTAATACCTTTACCTGGAGCACCTTTCAAATACCTTAGAACATTTAAGGCAGAAGCTAGATGAGACTTTAAAGGTGAGTGCATATATTTAGCAAAACAGTGAACAAAATATGCAATATCAGGTCTGGTATGGGTCAGATAAATGAGTTTACCAAGTAACATTTGATATCCAGTAATGTTATCAAGCAAAGGATTATCTTTAGTTGGAATAAAAGGAAGAACTGAATTTGGTTCCATGGGAGTAAACATTGGTTTACACGCCCAAGAAGACCAAATTCTTTAAGCAGTTCTAAACAATATTTCCTATGAGTGAGACATATATTATTTCCATTTTTCAAAACTTCAATTCCCAGAAAGTATTTAAGAGCACCCAAATCTTTTATATTAAACTTGGTGTTGAGAAAAATCTTAAACAGATTAATTTCATTATCACAGTTCCTGTGATAACAATGTCATCAACATAAACCAATAAGGCAATAAACTTTTTATCTTTGGTTTTTGTGAATAAAGAATGATCATTTACAGACCGCATGAAACTATTTTCTTTAAGAACACTAAAAGGCTTTTCATTCCACTTTCTAGGTGCTTATTTAAAACCATATAAAGATTTACTAAGCTTACAAACTTTATTCTTATTAGATGAATCAGAAAAACCTTGAGAAATAGTCATATAAATATCCTCATCTAAATCACCATAAAGGAAACCGTTATTTACATCTGGTTGATATAATGGCCACTTATTTTTCACAGTAATAGCAATTAAAAGTCTAATTGTAGCAATCGGCATTTTAGGGCAATACTTGTTTATAAAACTTAAAACTGTTTATGAAAACCGGTGACTTATAGTACTCATTTAGATAATAAAATATGTTTATTATTACATATTATATATTTTCTGAGCTTTTTGGACATCATTTGAACTGAAAACGAGAGGTTTTCTTGTGAAACATGAAAGTAGAGCACAAAGCGAGTCGGCACGAGTCTGAACCTAATAAAAACGTGAAACAATTAATCTTAGACATTTAGAATGAATATAAACATATTTATGATCATTTTTAACAGAAAAACAATTAATCAAGAATTTTTACTCTGTTAAATGAACCCGAAACATGTTATAATGAAAGTTTAATAAAAGCTGCCACATATAACCCCTTACACCTCCTCATTTCTATTAATATAACCCTATGCACCTTCATTTTTCTCAATCCCTAATATTTCATTCTCTCTCTCTCCCCCTTAACACAGCCGCCATCACACCATACATGGCCACCACCACTACCATACGACACCGCCACCCCACCTTCGAAACAACAACAAACCCACCCTTATTTCACCTTCCTTGTCTTCGATCTGTAATGTAAGCGCTGTATAACCACCCACGAGCCACCACCGCCGCCGTATTTTGATTGTTTTCTTGTTTTGGTTAGTAAGGTAAGGTAGATCGATGGGTTTAAATCAAACAGAAAACGAGTAATAACTTGGTTTGTTTGTTGGGTCACCTTGGGTCATGGCTGGAAGTGAACCCACCTATGGGCTTCAGTCAATCATGGGTAGCTAGGATTTGGTTATGTCTTTTGGTTAGAGTTTTGTCCGTTTGGTTACTCAGCCGAGACCCCATGGTCTTGGTGAGGTAAGATTATTTGGTCCGATTGATTTGTGATAATACGGTGGTTATTATGACTTGGAACTCGAGCCATAGGATTAGATTCGGCTGAGTATTATTGTGGTTGATTGTCACTTGGACTCGACATTGTGAAGTTTTGTCCATGTCATGTGTTAGCCGAGACCCCATGGTCTCGGTGTGACCTTGATTGCCTATAATGGACTTATGAATAGTAACTTGGACATTATTGACATAATTGACTTTTGACCCGGCGTTATGACCGAGGGATTGATATGGGGATGTGACTCAAAACGGAAATATAACTCGTGACACAATTTGACGTGATAAAAACTAAAAGAAAATAAGTAATAAACATACTTATTAGAAAGGGGAGATGTTACCTACATCATTTTCTTTGAAAAAAAAGGTAGGGACAAGGACTGAATTATATCAGGGGCTTTACTGCAGGGATTGAACGGTATATTTTTAATTTTTTTTTTCAAATGAAATGTAGGTAGTTACCTACATTATAATGTAGGTAACATTTCCCCTATTAGAAATAGTAATTTACAAAACTTATTTGTTAATTATTTTATATATCACTAAAAGGAGAGTTAAAGTGTAATTATTTAATTTTGAAATGAAAACGGAAAAAAACGAGGGTTATTAGACGTTTCGAGGCACGTTTATCCTATACTATTTGGGATCATTTGTTGGATTATTTAGCCTGTTGTTGATTGGTAGTCGGATTATTTGGGATTTTGCAACATCGAACTTGGGAAGTATATTCTAACTTGGAATATTATTGGACTTTAGACATTAGGGACACTTGGGCGCGAAAACCACTTTTGTACATTTGACTCATTATGAATTTAATGTATTCGAGCCGCTACGGATAACAATGGAAATAATATCTAACGAACAATAATATTTATAACATTTGTTGTCTAAACTTATTTGGAGATTAATTAAGTCATTCGAATTGGAGACGTCCTCTAAACGGACGAGTCATGGCGAATTTCTATTTAAACATATACAACAAGTATGTTTCATGAAATTAAATGGGTTATGGGAAAATGTTGACGACTACCGGTCTATCCTTTTTATTTGGTGTGTTTGCTATGTGGGATCACTCTAGGTTATCTCCGTCATCTCTTCTTGACTTTTTGTCTTATTCTTCGCGGTGACTCCGTTGTTCGTTCTTCGTTTGGCGTGTGTACTCTTGAGTCAGTGTCTTCCTACCATAACACAAACGATGATACCAAACTCTAATAAAAGCATAAAATGAGATTATTTTGGAAATGTAATTGGAATAACTATGGGAATGGGAATAGTTAACTTTTGGAAACTTTTACGCCTTAGATTATTTTATGGAATATATGTTAAGACTAGTCTTTATATTATTAGGTCATGCTGATTTCGTCATGTTGTGAGATTCTAGTTGCTGTTATGCTAGGCTACCCTTGACTGTTGAGCTGTGCTACTGTTAGGATCGTTGTGTTGTTCCATCCCATTTATTGTTGTTGATATTGCGTTGCTGAGACTAAGGTGAGTTCTCGTAGCCCCACTTTTTAATATGCTTTACCTTGGGGTGGAAATGGTACTCAATGCTTTCGAATGTTTTCATGATGTGATCCACTCTTTTCATGTTTTTGGACAATATGTGTGTTTTGATTTGCAATATGTGTCTTATTATGTAAATTCCAATTTGTGTGACTTGGCTTGAATGTGCTCAAATAATTTTGGGAAGTGGCACCCAGTATATCATTTTGGGAAGTGGCACCCGGTATATCATTTGGGAAGTGGCACCCTGACTATGTGTGGACCAATTATATGTATTTGCAGTCTGAGATAGTTTGCGAATTTTACTATGTGCTCACATTTGTATATCTCGCCCACTGTTGTGCTACATTATATTATTCACAGCTTCGTGGTTTAACTTTCAAACCTACGAGCTCACAAACATTATGTTGACCTTTTCTAGTACCATTTTTAAGTGAACATTGTTAAAGTATTTGAGGGCACATTTATTGGAGTCAGACTATTTGGTACCTTACTACCATGTTTTCAAGACAATAAGATTTCAATATGGAGACACTTTTACTTTAAAGAGTTATACAAAAATTGTTTTGTAATGATGTAAACTATTATTGAAATTAATGTATGGTGTGTACTATAATGTTATGCAATGTGCCTTCTGTAATATCCCGTGAAATTTCCCTCTTAATTTTAACGATGGGTAATCTATAATCACAACTTAATTAACCGTTTTTACGGGCTAAATTTTTGCTTTTATTAAAACTATTCACATTACTAAGCTTACGTATCGACAATTTATTGAACAAGTTTATTTATTTATCGAGCTTATGAAAAATTAAACAAAAACTTAACTAAACATACACTAATAGCATGGGCCTCGGCCCACATCTCAAAACAACCCAACGGACCCTTATTACATTTTCTTTTCTTCCTTTCTGTTGGGCCAGTCCTCGACACAAACCCAAGCACAAACACAAACCTTTATATTATTTTCAAATTACATGTCCTAGGCATGTTTACTTTGGCTAGTTTGCTCGCAAATTTCCTTAACAACATACGAATATTTCTGCACAACTCGATTCACCTCCCAGCTGAGAATCGTAAGCAACAAACTATTTTATTTAACTCGATCATCTACAAGTCTAAAAAGACCCAAAGCCAACCCCGTTTGTCACAATACCAACTAGACTCAAAACTATTTTTGTCCTAGCTCTATGTATTGTACCAACTCTAAACGACTTCAAGCGATCCTTAGATGTTTTCTAACACGTTTTTAACATTGCTTTGACCTTCAAACCTATCCAAACGAGCCAAACAAAATAACCATGATCATTTTTGTTTTCTTCTTCTCGGCAAAGACACCACAAGGATGATACCATGCACCAACTATCCTATTCACTCTTTGACTCCAAATGATAATCATGAAGCAGGCATTTGAACACATGTTTAAGAGGGATTGACCTTCCCTTTTGTGCCAAAGACCTCAGCACAAAACCATGGTTTCTTTGTCTCCTTCTCGTCGGAGATTTGCACAAGGACGAATTATGCTACTTACTCTCCATTGACTTCATCATTACACTTCTACCAATCCATACCCTCTTCATCACGGTGCATCATTTCACTAAAAAATCTAGTGTCTTCTTCTTTGTGTCATCCCAAAATTCTCGCTGCCACATTACCAACTCCAATTGACTATATTTTTAAACATATGCTAGCTTCCCTTTATAAACCCATGCACACTACCATCTGTTCTCACCACGAATCAAAAACAAAGACAAAACATAAATTGTAACCCATTTCGTTTACTACTGTCGCGAGAGGAGGAAGAAGGAAGAAGCAGAGTTGATCACATGCTTCGGTCGTCCCTCACCACCTTTTGGTGTCGTAAGTCTCCAAACCCATTTCGATACGTAGCATAACTTCATTGTTAGGGTTCTTTAAAACTTTCATGTCGTATGCATGCTCATTCGATATAGTCGATCCCATGCATCCGTAGCATAACTAACGTGGTATTGTCAAAACTTATGTGGTCATGCAACGAATAAACTTCATCAACAAAAACTACATATACACGAACGTAAGTAATAGCTCTTATACACAAGTACTTATTCGAGACAAAATTCTTCTTGTAGCTTATATTCAAGCGATGAGATACTTATATACAGTATGTTACAAGCTTATATCTTATCAGGTTAATATCGCGAACCCAAACCAAACACATAAACGAGCTATAAAGCCCAACCCATTTTACCAAGTGCTTATTAATAATCAAACTACATTTTAAATGTTTAGCGTAAAAGAACTATTGAAAAATTTCACAAAACGGATTAAGGTTTTTGTTTCGTTTTGAACGAGTTGGGTTTCGTTTTGTTATGAGTCGTGGTAAACACAAGGATAAATTGGAGTTATTTTGAGCTCGGTTTGGTTTACACGAATGGAACCCAAGTGCTCATTTGGAGAAGAGAAAACAGTTTTTGAAAAGAAACACAAACTCAAATGTATATACATGCAAGCCACGACTGATTTTTTTTGACAAGTGTGACAACCGGCAATTTAGGGAGTTATTTTAAAAACCCGCATTACGTTAAAGTTCGTTTATAATTTTTATTTGAAATTTTATTTCACAACGAACTTGTAAGACCTATTTTATGGATAATTATGTGTTTATGATGTTATGTGATTCGTGAATTATTTTCATAATTCATTTTGATATTATGTTCGGTGATGTATTCTTAAATTCTCACTGGTACTACGTTGACTCTGGCACTAGGTTTACCTAACGAAAAATTTTATGATTCGTTTTACGAGTCCGACTATATATAATCATTTATGAGATGTTTTCAGGAGATATTAAAGTTTGAAATGAGTTCGGGTTTCGGGCCGTATGTTTTACACTTACCCATTATTTACCCACTCATATTATTAGTAATATTATTATTACTATTACTATTATTATTATTTTTCTTTTAAAAGAAAATAAAATAAATAATTTTTTTTTTTGTAAGTAAACTACAAAAATCGTCTTTGTGGGTATACCACACACAAACACACAAACACTCACCATTTCATCTCCCTCTCATCACCTCATCTCTCTCCCTCATTTTAACCTAGCCGCCGCACCCTTTGGCCGGCCACCACCATCACACCGCCACTCCCACACCTAAAATAACACCACCACTTTAACCCTCTCGTCGAGATCTTTCTTTTGGTATACTACACGCGCCCTAAAACGCGTTATAACACCACGAAACCTCCATTGATCCGATCGGAGTATTATTGTTTTCACTAGATCCGCGTGTCTCGAGGTTCAAGAAGGTGAGAATGCTCGATTTTGGTACTTGGGTGCCTCGACTTGGTGATAAATCCGTGGCTACACGGATGATTTTTGTGGGAATAGAATACATTTTGTTGGGAAATGATGTTTTGATATAAGAAAACTTGTTTGGTATCCGGGTTGTGGATGTTTGGTTGATGTCGACTCATTAACCATGGGCCGTGGCTCACGGTTCATCATGGTTCGAGCCCTATGGCTTGATATTCTTGTTGGGTTTTGACCTAGTATATTTTCGCGAGAGCTTGTTATGTTGGTTTTGATTGGTGGCTCATTTTTGAACGAGCCTAGCTCTCGTTGTTGTTGGTTATGTGACGCGACCCAAAGGGGTCCTCATTGGCAGCCTTGTGGTGCTCGTTTGAGCTTTGCCGAGACCAAGGTGGTCCTTGGTCGAGTCCTCCTTGACCCATAATTGTAGCCGAGACCCAAGTGGGTCACTTGGCTCGGGTTTGGCTTGGTAAACCGACCCAAATTATATGTAATGTGATGATTTTTCTTGTTGTTATTTTTCATGTTGTTGTGGTATTTGAATTTTGGCCGAACACTTGGGTTGGGTCGAGACCTTTCTAGTCTCGACAATGGAATTATTGTATTGATTGTGGAGTTGTTGTCGAATGGTAAAGTGGGGACCGATTGTGAGACGGTCACTTAGATTGACGGATATAGGTTAGTCGGGTGCCGTAGTCGGACCCTATTGTTGTAGCACGTGGATTGGGATTGTGTTGGACGGAGATGTATTATTTTTATGACATTTACGTATTTCTTGGACTTGGACAATGAGCCGAGAGTCATGACTCGGACATGTGACCATTTCGTATGACTCGATAACTATTTATAAAGAAAACATAAATAATAAAACTCGTAATAATAGTTATTGATAATATAAACGTTTATATGAATATATAGACGTGAATAACGGATATATAATTATATAAGCGCGTATATTAATAATAATAATAATCACGAGTCATATTATAAATAATACAATTAGATATATATTACGCTACGAAAGTGGAGTAATATTATTGAACGTATTATTATTATAAAGAAATTGTTATTAAAGCGAGGAATTCTCGACAATTACTAAATATTAAATCAAAATGTCAATTGATATATAATAAATAAACTTATCGAGTTATGCGAAGTCGTTGTCACTCGAGTCCAGGTAAGTTATTATTTGTGACTTTCGTGTTGTCACGGATATATGACGATTAATATAAACGTTTTCTATAACTAAATAACCACTTAACCGAAGGGTTGAATCGGGTTATTTGGCTATATGAAATGAATATATTAATGGGCATCGTATCCTACGACGCCCGTAGGTTGTGGTATATGTAAAGTGTAATAAATTGCGAGTGTATATATCGGGAAATCTGGCCAATTTGACGATATATATGAGGAATTTATTAATCTATGATATCTACCATATAGTATTTATGTGCTATGTGCTTTAGGATGGGGTGTAATCTTGGAACGGTATGTTACGTAAATAAATATGAGGATTATCAAATCGACGGATTTAATAAGCTTCGGCGATTTATTTAAATGATATATTGGACTAATATTAGACTCATAGTTTATTTTATTATTCTTTGTGTGACTTTTTGGTTTGTTTTGTGTCGACCCACCACCCGTATGGATACCAAACGTAAATACACCAAACTAATACGAAATGGATTTTCGGAAATAAAACGGATTCTCGTCCGGGTTGGGAATATTTTGAGTTTGAGGAAATGATTTCTGAACGAGTTAATATTGTTAGGTCGTGCCGAGTCCGTAGTTGCTGTTTCGTGAGTTACTATACATCTTATTTCTACCGACTTCTTCTTGCTATTTTCTGGACTTGAGGTGAGTCATAGCCCCACTTTTTACTCTTGAACTATGTTTTCAATACTTGGGGTGAGAAACGTGCAAATTATTTTATGTGGACTATTATCGCTTTTATATTCTTTCTAAAACTTGCTATGCGTATGGACTAGGATGTATTGTCAGCTTTAGTCACACGTCTTGTGTGTACTATTCAAGGTTGGCTTATTTGGTTATTGACGGATTGTCAGCTTTAGTCACATATTTTGTGTGTACTATTCAAGGTTGGCTTATTTGGTTATTTGGACTGTCAGCTTTAGTCACACATTTGTTGTGTGTACTATTCAAGGTTGGCTTACTTGGTTATCGGTGGATTGTCAGCTTTAGTCACATATTTGTTGTGTGTACTATTCAAGTTGGCTTATTTGGACTGTCAGCTTTAGTCACATAGTTTCGTGTGTACTATTCAAGGTTGACTTATTTAGATACTATAGTGTGCACCTATAGGTTATTAATACTTCGGAGGTTATCCGAGTATTTATTGGTATTGCGGGGGTTACCCGAATATCTATGTTAGAACGGAGGGTATCCGTGTGGTATGTTGGAGCGGAGGGTATCCGCAGGCTTTTAGCCAATCCTTAGTCTAGCTAGCAAGCGTTTTGCGTATATGTCCACTATATTGTTAGATGAATTTAAACCTATGATCTCACCAGCGAAAGCTGACTTTTAGCACGTTTTCTCAGGTAATTAAGTGATGATACGGATGCTTGGAATGGAAGGCTCGGCCAAGGCTCATGGTTTATGGATCTATTTTTCTAAACTCTGATAATTAATTTTGGACCTACTGTTATGCTATTTTGGGCCTGACTCTGAATGATGTTGGGATAAATGTAAACGTTAAAACCCCGTTTTGGTTGTGTTTTTATTATGTTTACTTTATCTCGTTCTATATTGTCTTGTGTTGGATACCAATCCCCGTAGCACCCCGAAAGCTTGTTGAGTCTTCCGCTGTATCAAATTTTGGGGGTGTTACAGATTGGTATCAGAGCCAAGGTTATAGAGAACTAGGTAAATAAACGCCTAAACTATAACCATATTTTTATAGAAAATGATCCTTGACCACCGCCCGCCAGCCCGCCAAGCCGAAGCATCTTCTATTATTTGAGGTATTATGAGATATTTGAGATGATTGTTAGATTTGGGGTTTATTGAGATGATTTGAGGTTTATGGATTTTAGTACTAAGATGGCGTTTCGAAGAATTATATGGTAAAATGTTTTATGCGGTGTTTGAAACTCTTTCATTGAGTTTATATGTTTGAATTATTTGATGAGGATTTTTGGTATGGTATTATGAGTTGTGATTTAGTTGTTTTGAAACACTTACACCTACCCTACGCCGTTGTCACATACTATGGCCTCCCTTACGCCTAATGTTGTCGAGGATATTCTTACTGCACCGGTTTTACCTGCACAATTCACTATGGCATCTGATGACCCTTACCAGATGGCCATGCTTTCAGCTACTGTGCCGCAGACAGCTTCTACTTCAGCACTACCTGCTGCATCTACGCAGGGACCCTCATCTTCTTTAGGGCTCCCTGGTACATCGAGGCAGCTTACTCTTCATCAGGCTTTGGCTCGTGTGGCCCCACGCTTTGCCCACCGAGCTACGACACGCATGTCGGTACGCCCTACTCCATCACCTTTACAGATTGATGCTCACTCTCTCCTGTCTGAGGCGCCACCCACATCATTGCGTCGTCGTCCTAGATCACCTACCACATCTCCACATGGTTCACCTATTAGGAGACGACGATTGATGAGGTACTCTTCCGATGAGGATGAGGAGGAGTACGAGGGTGAGGATGAGGCTGATGACCCTGAGGAGGAGGATGACCCTCAGGAGGATGAGATACCTGATGATGATGATGTGTTAGTACCACCAGCTCAGGATGAGGAGCTTGATTCACCGGTACATCCGATTGAGCCTGATTCACCTGATCATCCGTTTTTGGCTGAGTTGCCACCTGGTAGTCCCGATGGGTCGGATGCATCTTCTGAGGTTTCTGCTGAGCATGCAGAGTTAGGTGAGATTGGCAGGTTATGGGCTCGGATTACTGAGCTTGGTGAGAGAGTTGCACGTGTATCTGATCGACTTGAGAGAGTTATTGGAGAGTTCATAGCGGATCTGAGAGTGGATATGACTGTGGTTGTGGGCAGGACTACTGAGATGCGGAGAGTTTTGATGGAGGTCCACGAGCATATCGATAGTTTGCAGCGAGGATTTGTTACCTGCATATGCCTATTCTAGGGCATTTCGACACAACCACATCCTCCCAATCATGTTCCTACTCCAACATTTTATGTCCAAGATATTGTAACTTATTGCAATGGTCTTTCCTTTTTCCAAGACATTGTATTATACAATGGTCTTAATCATTTCTCAAATGTTTTGAGTCACACAATGGTCTAACCTACTTCCCAGACATTGTGAATTGCACAATGGTCTAACCTACTTCCGAGACATTGTGTTTTGTGCAATGGTCTCTAGAATCATTCCATCACATCATCAATATCATTTCATATGATATCAAAAACCCGTCACAACCTATCGATTTCTAAATAGAAATATGAGATTTCTAAAGGACAAACAAATCCATCACCTACAAAAGCTGAAGTTCAGCCCTACATTCATCAAAGTTTTCTTCTGAAACCTTCATTATTAAAAGTTCGTGATCCTGGCCAAGTATGTTCTATTTTAGAACTACTTAAAACCTCCTTTCCACACGTACCTACCCGTACTATCTTCTATGCAATGGAATATGAAAACATACGTTACAAGTCTTGTATAGCCGGGACTTGCAATTGAAGGGTTTGACATCGCCTTTGTTTAGTGGACAGTTTCCCGAAAGCAACGGACATATCAAAGGTATACCTAATTTAGGTATTTGAAAATTTTATCGAACCTTGGCTAAATATAGACTAGTCACCTATATTTAACCTAGGGACAGTGGAATATAGTCTGACTAACTATATTCGACTTAAAATTTTCAAATACTGAGAATAGTTGTACTAGGGTTATGTTTAGATTGATTTCCTACATGAACACGATAAACCACCAGAATACATTAAAACAATCTAGAGACACGATAGTGCCTTACCACTCAGCGAAATCTTAACACCTTATTTGTACTACCTAAATTCATTCTTGAAAATTTTCATTTATGAGATAATCCGAACTACTATCTTGGGATAGTTATCAATTATTCTCTTCATCCTGGAGAAGTACTATCCTGTTTAGGTCCTAAGGATACCATTCCATCATAAACTTTTAAAATCTCTTAAGATTTTTAAAGCAAACTCAACATCTATACCTAAGAGTATTAATGTTAAGCACACACTACGCACTTTTGTTCTTCAACATATCACATCATTATCTTCACAACCGTGGCAAACACAAGCTCATTAACAGATCTTGATGCACTTTTAAAGCTCAAATCATCCTTAGTTACACCACAAGCACCCTCACCAGCTTTACAAGATTGAATATTCATCTTGTACTTTTGGAACACCAGTATCATCTCGTAATACCCTATCTTGTAACTCACCGGCTAATTGTGAATGTTGTGTTGGGAATTCTTAAGTAGGATGATTTGTAATTATTTGAATGGATTGGGATGCCTTTTCATTTAAATAAAGACATTGTAAATCACCGAACCATAAGTTTATATTTCCCTATTTACATTGTTTGGGATGCCTCTCTATGTAAATAAAGAATTATAAATAAGTGGACTTATTTGTATCCGAAATAACATAAGTATGAAGTCAATAAACACTAGGTACAACAACCGATTACCTAATAGGCTATGATTGCAATTACTATCTCAATTCCTATTAATATTCGACTACTATATCAATTTCCTTTGATATTCGACTATTACCATACCTTTCCTACATAAAAGTAAGCCTCATCCTACACTATACACTGAAATGACAAATCAAACTGCATCACTAGTAATCCCAGACTTTAGTCCTCATAAGTAACCACACCTTTTCATCGACACCACTCCAACATATGACACACATAGAACTTCGGGACGAAGTTCCCCGTAAGGGGTAGAGACTGTAACAATTCGCATTTTCAGGTTAATTACTTTTCCCGGAAAATTTCACTATTCACTTTTACTATTCATTTTCCCCGAAATTTTCCCGAAACTTGATTTTTGTTTCTTGGTCTCGGGTGATAAATCATTTCCATGGCAAATTAAAAGTTTAACTTTCATAAGCTCATTTTCGTGAAAGTTATTAAGGAATTACACGTTTTAGGGTAAAACGTCATTCAGAAATTCTACGCACAATGAAACTCGACCGCGTAAAGTGACCCCGCATCAGAAAAATGTTTGACACACTCATGATTTATTTGAGAATTAATCATGACTGAGAAAAACATGACCAAAATAAGCCTCGGCCGTGAAAAACTGGAATTTTCAGTTTTTAAGCATTTTTACTCAGCCGTAACCTTAGCCTATACCTGCACCGCATTTGTAAGACGATTTAAGTTTTCAACTTATTAGAAAAAAGTCAACATATTTTTCCCTCCTCCTTTGACCAAAAATCATTCCTTGATTTTATAAGTCATTCCTTGATTTTTAGGCTTACGGTTTGATGTCTAAAAGATATTTAATACCAACCGACACTAGACTGAGCCCAGTCTAGACATTATAAGTCATTTTTATCCTATTAGAAAAGTAACATTTTACTTTTCTCAATTTTACGCAATATTTGTACATTTTACGTATTACGCGTTTTAGACCCGTGTTTCCAGTTTTAGCAGGGTTTTACCACCCAAATGGAACCTACCACTCATTTTATATTTTATTATGGAGTATAATGACATGTTTAACCATTCTTCCAAGTTTCGTATTTTTATGATACCCGGTTTTACGTTTCGTGGCTTAACCATTTACGGTTAGCATTTTACGGAGCCAAAACTAACACCATATCTTGGATTATATCAACAAAAGTCCAACCCTTCCTCCCCAAGCTTGGCAAACCACCACTAGGGGGGGGGGGATTCACACTTGTGGCTTGATCTTGACCATTGATCCTTAGATCATGACAAGTGTTGAACTTGGTGACCAAGTTTTGGTAATTTCCTAGTTGTTTCCTAACCTCCTCAAGGCCATATATAAGCCCTCCCCTCCCCTTCATTTGTACGCCACACCTAGCACACACAAACACCATCTCCTTTGCTCATTCTCTTCCAAGTTTCATGCAAGATTCAAGTACCATATCAATATCTAAAACCTAGTTAGGTTTTCATTCATCAAAACACTTCCAAGCTTTGTAAACTTTGGTGATTTCTCTTGAGTTTGAATCCACTCAAGTCATCAACTTTCATCATCTCTCTTTCAAGATTACAATAGTAGAAAGATTGCATGAAGAGAAGTGGGTTGAAGCAAGTCTATCAAAGTCCTTACCTTACATGCTACTTTCCTTTCTTTATTTGAAAGCCAAAAGTTGTAAGCCAAACCCTAACATGGTTCTTGTTAAATAATCATGTTCATATTATTTACATATTATTCTTGCTATATTGTGTCTTGTATGAATGTCCATGATGTATAAAAGTGAGTAAAACATGTTGTTGTAATTGATTGTTAAGATAAGTTACTAAAACAAGTAAACTAGTGACTTTCTTGGTATAACCTGATCAAAATAGTAAAATTATGATATTGGATCTTTACATATTACAGTAGAGGACCTAACAAGGAAACCATAGCAATTTGAACCACCTAAAACGAGTACCCGAGTCAAAAGTTATGACCATTTGAAGTTACCAAAACTTAGCTGCCAAATAGCTTCTGTTACAGAAACATAAAACACGAAAAAAGAGACCCTTCTGGTCCGATTCATCAAAAAGTTAAAACACGAAAGTTGTCCGGAACGCCGTTGTCGTTCAGGAACAAAGAAGCTCGATCCCTGAAAACGCTTTCCGAGTGATAAATTCTTCAAATTCTAAAACAGCCCATTTTTAGACAAAGTCATTATATATAGGTTATGGTTTAAAAAGGAACAAGAGGTCTTATGACCTATAACCAAGACCACAACCATGGCTAGAGCCAAGGTTGTGTCTCATGACCTTGGAACAAGGACCAAAGGTCATGGCTAGGCCATGACGAAATGACCATACAATCTTACTTAGGCGTAAACATGAAACAAGGAATTGGCGATAACTTGAACAAGCAATTTGGATCTACTTCACTTAAAGGAACCATCAGATATTACAAAGAAAAATGGTCATACAAGACTTATGAGACTTTCCCTAATAACAATCTTCATGTAATAATAAACTTTCCTAAGTTTATTCAAATATCGGAAATGTAACTTTTCGGATCAAAACTTATATCTATATATTTTATCAACTACTACAATAGTAGGGAGCCTCATGTGTGGAGTTCATTATGTAAGCCGTCGAGATGAGTTGTGGATTTACGAGTTAAAGTGTCCTGGCTCCTCGAACGCTTACTAACATGACTTCTGAATTATGTCGGCCCGGACGGTAGTAAACGATATACAAAACATACATGTTTCATGAATCTTTTCTTTCAAAGACTTACACTATACATCATACCACATCATGGACTAAGTGCAAGATATATATTGGCATGTTTATGTTTCCTTAGACATTATTCCAAACCTAAGTTACAACGATTATTCTAGGTTGCTCATAGAAGTTCTTACGACATATCCATCATTCCCATTATACATCATCCAACTCAAGGTGAGTTCATAGCCCCACTTTCCATTACTTAATTGTTTTACAAACCCTTGGGGGAATACATGCTATTTTTAACCGAGCACAATGTTTTTAAATTGTATGCTTGCCTGATTGTTTTATTATCACTAAGTACCATCCTTGCCAAACCGAGATCCCTTATTATGAACCATTTAATCACTAGAAATAGTGAGCGCGGATATTGTGAATAGGCCTATTGGGATTGACGAATCCCATTTGTATTGACTAAGTTCAAACAAATGCATTAATATTTGAGACATTAGGTATGACGGCAAAGTACCTACCGGGATAACTCCGCCGATCGATATTGGTACCCGTTAACGTTTTGGTGTCATAAGCTTAGTATTTGATAATACATTTTATGGGCGTATAATAACGTAGTCTACCTGTTTTGTTTTCCAAACATTGGTGTGAGTCTATAGCTCACACTACCAACATATTGTGTTCAAACATTAAACAAACTCTATGAATATCACTCAACCTTTGTGTTGACCTCTCAAGCATGTATTTCAGGTTCATGACGATCAAGGATGGCACGGAAGGGCACGGATACTCAAGAGGGCTATAAATTTTATTATCATTCAAAAACTTATCTAATGTAAATTGTAAACATGGAACCAATTGGGACCTCATTTTGTAATCTCTGATATTTATACAATTTGAATGATAAATCTTTTAAAACGACTCAATTGGAGTTCGTTTTCTATTATTGTGACTATTGTGCCGTCGAGTAACACCCAGTTTGAATTCCGCTGCAACCTTGAATTGGGGGTGTTACAAATGCCGAGCTAGAGAAGGAGGTGGCTGACCTCAAGAGAGACCGAGACACCCATAGCGTGGAGCTAGGATCATTATGGAGGGATCTTGATGGCTTGAGGCAGGAGTTGAGGAGACTCCGCCAGCACCGTGGCTAGTTGATTGGTTTATGTTGTCTGGTTGCTTTCTTAACCGAGGAGTGTTCGGTTAGAAAAGCTAGTTATCATATTTTGATGTATTCTGTTCAGTATTCGTCTCTTTTGGAATGATTAGTATGTTTTGTGTTATCCAGTAGTTGGAACGATGTTAGATCGCTATTGTATGGTTGACGGTTATTAGTATATGATATTATGTGATTTTGGGTGTTATGGAAACTGAGTCCCTATCCGTTTTATTGATGTTTCATGGTGTATTGTTGCTATTCTTTCCATGACTTCTTCGTTGAATTTCGTTTGTTGAGCGTATTGATAAGTTCTATTGGAGACTCACGAACTTATATGATGTTTCAGATCAATGGCACCACGACGAAACCCTGTTAGAGCTACCAGAACTGGTCCGGCTGTGACTACTCCTGGTCGCCGAGGACGCCGACCTACTCGAAATGTTGAAACCCCTACTCCTGATAACCTGGACACTACTAACCGCAACAACAGGAATCAAAATGTTGATGTTCAGGGAGACAATGATCATGTTCCACTTAATGCACCTACTGTGGATCAAGCAATGATCAATCAACTTGTGGAGCAAAGAGTTGCTGAACTACTAGCTGAGTCAAATCATTCCAACAATTATGCTGGAACTTTTCCACCTGTTCGTGCTAATGGATGTCAATACAAGGAGTTCAAGATTTGTGGACCCATTGAGTTTGGTGGAACTGAAGGAGTGGTTTATTTGGTTAGATGGATTGAGAAGACTGAGTCAGTGTTTAATGTCAGTGGTTGTGCGGAGAATGCGAAGGTAAAGTTTGCTTCTTTTACTTTCAAGGATGAAGCCTTAACTTGGTGGAACAATTACCGAAATTCAGTGGGGAGTGATGTAGCTTATGCCATGACTTGGGAGCAATTTAAGTCTTTGCTGATTCAGACTTATTGCCCAAGGAATGAGGTCAAGAAGCTAGAGATTGAGTTTTGGAACCACAAGGTGAAAGGTAATGACATGGCGACTTACAATCGTCGTTACCAGGAATTGGCCTTGCTTTGCCCAGATATGGTGAAAACCGAGACTCAAAAGATCGAGAGGTATACTGATGGGTTGCCTGTAGCTACGAGAAATGATGTGATTTCTGCTAGGCCTGCAAACATCCATGAGGCAATCACAATTGCTCAACAACTTATGGATTCGTTGGAATTAGAAGAAGCTGATAAGGAGAAGAATGGAAAGAGAAAGAGAGACCGTCACTCTAAGGGTAATGATCACCGAAGCAAGAGACAAGCTAAGGCTTATGCTATTAGGAATAGAGATAAGAAGAACCAGAATGGTGATGCACCCAAGTGTGATCGTTGCCACTAGCATCATACTGGATGGTGTAGTGTGAAATGCCAGAATTGCTCAAGGAAAGGACACACAGCTAAGGATTGTAGAGCTCGACCTCTTGCTATGGTTCAGGCTGCTCCTGAGATGAGAAACAAGGCAGATGTTACTTGTTATGGGTGTGGAAAGAAGGGACACTATAGGAATGAGTGTAGAGAATCGTGGAACTGTGGAAACCAAGGCTCGGGTGGTAATGGGTACAATCATGGAAACCGTGGAGCTGGAGGAAACCGTGGATGACAAGATAATGGGGACCAACGTGTGGAAGTTGGAGCTGCTCAGGGAAGAGTGTATGCACTCGGGAACGAGAGAGGAGAAGATCCGAACGTCGTTACTGGTACGTTCCTTCTCAATAATCGTTATGCTTCCATACTATTTGATACTGGTGCCGATAGGAGTTTTGTGTCCACAACGTTTGCACCCTTACTAGAGAAACCCCCGATGGCCTTAGGAATTGGATATGATATTGAGTTAGCTAATGGGAATATAGAAAGGATTAATACCATCATTCGCGGTTGTACGTTAAATTTCTTGAACCACTCTTTCAATATAGATCTTCTACCGGGCACGTTAGGAAGTTTTGATGTCATCATTGGTACGGATTGGTTGTCGAAGTATCGTGCTCACATACTCTGCGACGAGAAGATCGTGCGTGTACCTTACGGAAAGGAGATTCTAAATATATTAGGAGATCGAAAGGATTCTAGGAATCCATCCCGATTGGCAGTTATTTCCTGCACTAAGTTACCAAAGCTAATGGAGAAGGGATGTTACATCTTCTTAGCTCAAATTTCTGAGAAAGGAGGGACGAAGAAAGAGGGAAGGTGCATTGGAGATGTGCCTATAGTTCGTGATTTTCCTGATGTGTTTCCTGATGATTTGCCGGGAATCCCGCCGACTAGACAAGTGGAGTTTCAGATTGAGTTGATACCTGGTGCTGCACCTGTAGCACGAGTGCCTTATCGTCTTGCACCTACCGAGCTATAAGAGTTGTCAAAACAAATGGCGGAGTTAGCCGAAAAAGGATTCATAAGACCAAGTTCTTCACCTTGGGGAGCCCCAGTCTTATTCGTGAAGAAGAAGGATGGATCGTTCCGTATGTGCATTGATTACCGAGAGTTGAACAAGTTAACGGTGAAGAATAGATACCTGTTACCTAGGATCGACGACTTGTTCGGTCAACTCCAAGGATCGAGTGTGGATTCGAAGATCGATTTGAGATTGGGATATCATCAACTTCGAGTTCGCGAGGAAGATATTCTGAAAATTGCTTTCAGAACCCGTTACAGGCATTACGAGTTTCAGGTGATCCCGTTTGGGTTGACTAACGCACCGGCGGTATTCATGGATCTCATGAATCGGGTGTGTAAGCCTTACTTAGATAAGTTTGTGATTGTGTTCATCGATGACATTCTGATTTATTCAAAGAGTGAGAAGGAGCATGAGGAGCATCTAAGACTCATCTTAGAATTGCTCAGGAAGGAGAAACTCTATGCCAAGTTTTCGAAATGCGAATTCTGGATTCCGACGGTACAATTTTTAGGTCATGTGATTGATAGACAAGGAGTCCATGTGGATCCTGCACCTACAACCCCAACCGAAGTTCGTCAATTTTTGGGTTTGGCTGGTTATTACCGAAGATTCATTGAGGGATTTTCGAAGATAGCCAAACCATTGACCAAATTGACTCAAAAGAGTGTTACGTATGAATGGGGAGATAAAGAAGAGGAAGCGTTTCAATTGCTTAAGAAGATGTTGTGTAATGCTCCTATCTTAGCGTTACCGGAGGGTAACGAGGATTTCATCGTCTATTGTGATGCCTCACATAAAGGATTGGGAGCCGTATTAATGCAACGAGAGAAGGTGATAGCTTATGCTTCCCGACAGCTCAAGAAGCATGAGAAAAACTACACCACCCATGATTTGGAGTTAGGTGCTGTGGTTTTCGCCTTAAGAATATGGAGAAATTACTTATACGGAACCAAGTGTGTTGTGTTTACTGACCATAAAAGTCTACAACACATCTTGAATAAAAAAGAGCTCAATATGAGACAACAACGTTGGATTGAATTACTAAGCGATTATGATTGTGAAATTCGCTACCATCCTGGTAAAGCAAACGTTGTCGCTGATGCTCTTAGTCGAAAGGAAAGAATACTACCGTTACGAGTTAGGTCATTGGGAATGACTATCGTATCGCCGTTACCATCTCAAATACTTGAAACATAAACGGAAGCGTTAAAAGCGGAAAACAGATCTGCCGAGAATATATTTGGGATGGCTGAGAATGAGAAAGGATTTGTTAAGCGTTCTGATGGATTGTTATGTTTTGGAGATCGGATTTGGGTACCTTTATATGGAGGAATTCGGGAGTTAATTATGCATGAGTCGCATAAGTCAAGGTACTCTATTCATCCTGGATCCAACAAGATGTACCAGGATCTTAAGAAGTTCTATTGGTGGCCAAATATGAAGGCAGATATAGCATCGTACGTTAGTAAGTGCTTGACATGTGCAAAGGTTAAAGCCGAACACCAGAGACCGTCAGGATTACTAACGCAACCAGAACTTCCAGTCTGGAAATGGGAGTGGATTACTATGGACTTCATTACCAAATTACCAATGACAGCTAGCGGTTGTGACGCTATCTGGGTAATAGTGGATCGTCTGACAAAGTCTGCTCATTTCCTAGCAATAAGTGAAGATGATAGTGTGGATAAACTTGCGAGGTTATATGTGAAGGAAATTATTTCGCGTCATGGAGTCCCGATATCTATTATTTCGGATCGCGATAGTCGTTTTACCTCAGCTTTGTGGCGATCACTTCAAACGGCTTTGGGGACGAGACTTGATATGAGTGCTACGTATCATCCCCAAACCGATGGTCAAAGTGAGAGGACCATTCAGACGTTGGAGGATATGCTTCGTGCATGCATCATAGACTTTGGTAAAGGCTGGGAGAAGTACTTGCCTCTCGCGGAATTCTCCTATAATAACAGTTACCACACAAGTCTTAAGGCTGCACCATTCGAAGCTTTGTATGGCAGGAAGTGTCGTTCGCCTATTGGTTGGGCAGAAGTTGGAGATAGCCAACTCACAGGCCCTGAGCTTATTTTGGAAACTACTGAGAAAGTAGCTCGGATTCGTGATCGATTGCAAGCAGCCAGAGATAGGCAGAAAAGTTACGCCGATCAGAGACGTAAACCCTTAGAGTTCCAGGTGGGAGACAAAGTGATGCTGAGAGTCTCGCCTTGGAAGGGTGTGATACGTTTCGGGAAACGTGGTAAACTCAACCCACGCTACATTGGACCATTTCTTATCTTAGAAAGAATTGGGCCCGTGGCTTATAGGTTGGAATTACCACATGAACTGAGTAAAGTTCACGACGTGTTTCACGTTAGTAATTTGAAGAAATGCCTTTCCGATGAGATGCCTGTCATTCCAATGAAGGATATTCGTGTTGATGAGAAATTGAACTTCGTGGAAGAGCCAATGGAGATTTTAGATCGGGAAGTTAAACGACTCAAGCGAAGTCGCATTCCGCTCGTCAAGGTTCGTTGGAATTCCCGACATGGACCGGAATTTATGTGGGAACGTGAGGACGAGTTCCGGAAGAGATATCCGAAGCTTTTCACTTCGTAGATGAATTTTTCCGAGTGAAACCCGGGACGGGTTTCTTCTGAGACTGGGAGGATGTGACAACCGGCAATTTAGGGAGTTATTTTAAAAACCCGCATTACGTTAAAGTTCGTTTATAATTTTTATTTGAAATTTTATCTCACAACGAACTTGTAAGACCTATTTTATGGATAATTATGTGTTTATGATGTTATGGGATTCGTGAATTATTTTCATAATTCATTTTGATATTATGCTCGGTGATGTATTCTTAAATTCTCACCGGTACTACGTTGACTCTGGCACTAGGTTTACCTAACAAAAAATTTTATGATTCGTTTTACGAGTCCGACTATATATAATCATTTACGAGATGTTTTCAGGAGATATTAAAGTTTGAAATGAGTTCGGGTTTCGGGCCGTATGTTTTACACTTACCCATTATTTACCCACTCATATTATTATTAGTAATATTATTATTATTATTACTATTATTATTATTTTTCTTTTAAAAGAAAATAAAATAAATAATTTTTTTTTTGTAAGTAAACTACAAAAATCGTCTTTGTGGGTATACCACACACAAACACACAAACACTCACCATTTCATCTCTCTCTCATCACCTCATCCCTCTCCCTTATTTTAACCTAGCCGCCTCACCCTTTGGCCGGCCACCACCATCACACCGCCACTCCCACACCTAAAATAACACCACCACTTTAACCCTCTCATCGAGATCTTTCTTTTGGTATACTACACGCGCCCTAAAACGCGTTATAACACCACGAAACCTCCATTGATCCGATCGGAGTATTATTGTTTTCACTAGATCCGCGTGTCTCGAGGTTCAAGAAGGTGAGAATGCTCGATTTTGGTACTTGGGTGCCTCGACTTGGTGATAAATCCGTGGCTACACGGATGATTTTTGTGGGAATAGAATACATTTTGTTGGGAAATGATGTTTTGATATAAGAAAACTTGTTTGGTATCCGGGTTGTGGATGTTTGGTTGATGTCGACTCATTAACCATGGGCCGTGGCTCACGGTTCATCATGGTTCGAGCCCTATGGCTTGATATTCTTGTTGGGTTTTGACCTAGTATATTTTCGTGAGAGCTTGTTATGTTGGTTTTGAATGGTGGCTCATTTTTGAACGAGCCTGGCTCTCGTTGTTGTTGGTTATGTGCCGCGACCCAAAGGGGTCCTCATTGGCAGCCTTGTGGTGCTCGTTTGAGCTTTGCTGAGACCAAGGTGGTCCTTGGTCGAGTCCTCCTTGACTCATAATTGTAGCCGAGACCCAAGTGGGTCACTTGGCTCGGGTTTGGCTTGGTAAACCGACCCAAATTATATGTAATGTGATGATTTTTCTTGTTGTTATTTTTCATGTTGTTGTGGTATTTGAATTTTGGCCGAACACTTGGGTTGGGTCGAGACCTTTGTAGTCTCGACAATGGAATTATTGTATTGATTGTGGAGTTGTTGTCGAATGGTAAAGTGGGGACCGATTGTGAGACGGTCACTTAGATTGACGGAGATAGGTTAGTCGGGTGCCGTAGTCGGACCCTATTGTTGTAGCACGTGGATTGGGATTGTGTTGGACGGAGATGTATTATTTTTATGACATTTACGTATTACTTGGACTTGGACAATGAGCCGAGAGTCATGACTCGGACATGTGACCATTTCGTATGACTCGATAACTATTTATAAAGAAAACATAAATAATAAAACTCGTAATAATAGTTATTGATAATATAAACGTTTATATGAATATATAGACGTGAATAACGGATATATAATTATATAAGCGCGTATATTAATAATAAGAATAATCACGAGTCATATTATAAATAATACAACTAGATATATATTACGCTACGAAAGTGGAGTAATATTATTGAACGTATTATTATTATAAAGAAATTGTTATTAAAGCGAGGAATTCTCGACAGTTACTAAATATTAAATCAAAATGTCAATTGATATATAATAAATAAACTTATCGAGTTATGCGAAGTCGTTGTCACTCGAGTCCAGGTAAGTTATTATTTGTGACTTTCGTGTTGTCACGGATATATGACGATTAATATAAACGTTTTCTATAACTAAATAACCCCTTAACCGAAGGGTTGAATCGGGTTATTTGGCTATATGAAATGAATATATTAATGGGCATCGTATCCTACGACGCCCGTAGGTTGTGGTATATGTAAAGTGTAATAAATTGCGAGTGTATATATCGGGAAATCTGGCCAATTTGACGATATATATGAGGAATTTATTAATCTATGATATCTACCATATAGTATTTATGTGCTATGTGCTTTAGGATGGGGTGTAATCTTGGAACGGTATGTTACGTAAATAAATATGAGGATTATCAAATCGACAGATTTGATAAGCTTCGGCGATTTATTTAAATGATATATTGGACTAATATTAGACTCATAGTTTATTTTATTATTCTTTGTGTGACTTTTTGATTTGTTTTGTGTCGACCCACCACCCGTATGGATACCAAACGTAAATACACCAAACTAATACGAAATGGATTTTCGGAAATAAAACGGATTCTCGTCCGGGTTGGGAATATTTTGAGTTTGAGGAAATGATTTCTGAACGAGTTAATATTGTTAGGTCGTGCCGAGTCCGTAGTTGCTGTTTCGTGAGTTACTATACATCTTATTTCTACCGACTTCTTCTTGCTATTTTCTGGACTTGAGGTGAGTCATAGCCCCACTTTTTACTCTTGAACTATGTTTTCAATACTTGGGGTGAGAAACGTGCAAATTATTTTATGTGGACTATTATCGCTTTTATATTCTTTCTAAAACTTGCTATGCGTATGGACTAGGATGTATTGTCAGCTTTAGTCACACGTCTTGTGTGTACTATTCAAGGTTGGCTTATTTGGTTATTGACGGATTGTCAGCTTTAGTCACATATTTTGTGTGTACTATTCAAGGTTGGCTTATTTGGTTATTTGGACTGTCAGCTTTAGTCACACATTTGTTGTGTGTACTATTCAAGGTTGGCTTACTTGGTTATCGGTGGATTGTCAGCTTTAGTCACATATTTGTTGTGTGTACTATTCAAGGTTGGCTTATTTGGACTGTCAGCTTTAGTCACATAGTTTCATGTGTACTATTCAAGGTTGACTTATTTAGATACTATAGTGTGCACCTATAGGTTATTAATACTTCGGAGGTTATCCGAGTATTTATTGGTATTGCGGGGGTTACCCGAATATCTATGTTAGAACGGAGGGTATCCGTGTGTTATGTTGGAGCGGAGGGTATCCGCAGGCTTTTAGCCAATCCTTAGTCTAGCTAGCAAGCGTTTTGCGTATATGTCCACTATAATGTTAGATGAATTTAAACCTATGATCTCACCAGCGAAAGCTGACTTTTAGCACGTTTTCTCAGGTAATTAAGTGATGATACGGATGCTTGGAATGGGAGGCTCGGCCAAGGCTCATGGTTTATGGATCTATTTTTCTAAACTCTGATAATTAATTTTGGACCTACTGTTATGCTATTTTGGGCCTGACTCTGAATGATGTTGGGATAAATGTAAACGTTAAAACCCCGTTTTGGTTGTGTTTTTATTATGTTTACTTTATCTCGTTCTATATTGTCTTGTTTTGGATACCAATCCCCGTAGCACCCCGAAAGCTTGTTGAGTCTTCCGCTGTATCAAATTTTGGGGGTGTTACAACAAGTGAAATTTAACACAAACTAAATCAATGATAAATAACATTAAATACCAGTTAAAGGAATAATGAAACAAAGAAACACCATTAGCTCAGTTGGTTGTGTCGTTGGTGTTGTAAGCAAGAGGTCCCGAGTTTGATCCTTGGCAGTGGCACTTTGCCCAATTTTTGTTATTTTTGCAACTTTTGCTTTTGACAGTTTCAGCCCCTCCAATTCGAGTAACCTGCTACTTTTCTTAAAAACTTTTATAAGTTGTATAACTTATATAAATTGTTACATTTTCAACCCCTCAACTTTAAACCACTTGACATTTTCTAAAAATCTTTATAAGTTTGTAATTTATATAGTTTTTACAACTTCAATCCCTCAAGGTTGAACACTTGAACACTTTTCATCCTAAAACTTTTGTAAGTTAATAAACTTATATTATTTTTACCATTTTTCGCTAAATAGATTTGTCTAAACACATATTTTATATGGCGACCACGTCGACGTAAACTATAAATAATATATTGTCCTAATATATTATTTAACCACGACTTTGATAAATATCTATTGTATGTATATTAATAATAATAATAATCACGAGTCATATTATAAATAATACAACTAGATATATATTACGCTACGAAAGTGGAGTAATATTATTGAACGTATTATTATTATAAAGAAATTGTTATTAAAGCGAGGAATTCTCGACAGTTACTAAATATTAAATCAAAATGTCAATTGATATATAATAAATAAACTTATCGAGTTATGCGAAGTCGTTGTCACTCGAGTCCAGGTAAGTTATTATTTGTGACTTTCGTGTTGTCACGGATATATGACGATTAATATAAACGTTTTCTATAACTAAATAACCACTTAACCGAAGGGTTGAATTGGGTTATTTGGCTATATGAAATGAATATATTAATGGGCATCGTATCCTACGACGCCCGTAGGTTGTGGTATATGTAAAGTGTAATAAATTGCGAGTGTATATATCGGGAAATCTGGCCAATTTGACGATATATATGAGGAATTTATTAAACTATGATATCTACCATATAGTATTTATGTGCTATGTGCTTTAGGATGGGGTGTAATCTTGGAACGGTATGTTACGTAAATAAATATGAGGATTATCAAATCGACAGATTTGATAAGCTTCGGCGATTTATTTAAATGATATATTGGACTAATATTAGACTCATAGTTTATTTTATTATTCTTTGTGTGACTTTTTGGTTTGTTTTGTGTCGACCCACCACCCGTATGGATACCAAACGTAAATACACCAAACTAATACGAAATGGATTTTCGGAAATAAAACTGATTCTCGTCCGGGTTGGGAATATTTTGAGTTTGAGGAAATGATTTCTGAACGAGTTAATATTGTTAGGTCGTGCCGAGTCCGTAGTTGCTGTTTCGTGAGTTACTATACATCTTATTTCTACCGACTTCTTCTTGCTATTTTCTGGACTTGAGGTGAGTCATAGCCCCACTTTTTACTCTTGAACTATGTTTTCAATACTTGGGGTGAGAAACGTGCAAATTATTTTATGTGGACTATTATCGCTTTTATATTCTTTCTAAAACTTGCTATGCGTATGGACTAGGATGTATTGTCAGCTTTAGTCACACGTCTTGTGTGTACTATTCAAGGTTGGCTTATTTGGTTATTGACGGATTGTCAGCTTTAGTCACATATTTTGTGTGTACTATTCAAGGTTGGCTTATTTGGTTATTTGGACTGTCAGCTTTAGTCACACATTTGTTGTGTGTACTATTCAAGGTTGGCTTACTTGGTTATCGGTGGATTGTCAGCTTTAGTCACATATTTGTTGTGTGTACTATTCGAGGTTGGCTTATTTGGACTGTCAGCTTTAGTCACATAGTTTCATGTGTACTATTCAAGGTTGACTTATTTAGATACTATAGTGTGCACCTATAGGTTATTAATACTTCGGAGGTTATCCGAGTATTTATTGGTATTGCGGGGGTTACCCGAATATCTATGTTAGAACGGAGGGTATCCGTGTGTTATGTTGGAGCGGAGGGTATCCGCAGGCTTTTAGCCAATCCTTAGTCTAGCTAGCAAGCATTTTGCGTATATGTCCACTATAATGTTAGATGAATTTAAACCTATGATCTCACCAGCGAAAGCTGACTTTTAGCACGTTTTCTCAGGTAATTAAGTGATGATACGGATGCTTGGAATGGGAGGCTCGGCCAAGGCTCATGGTTTATGGATCTATTTTTCTAAACTCTGATAATTAATTTTGGACCTACTGTTATGCTATTTTGGGCCTGACTCTGAATGATGTTGGGATAAATGTAAACGTTAAAACCCCGTTTTGGTTGTGTTTTTATTATGTTTACTTTATCTCGTTCTATATTGTCTTGTTTTGGATACCAATCCCCGTAGCACCCCGAAAGCTTGTTGAGTCTTCCGCTGTATCAAATTTTGGGGGTGTTACAACAAGTGAAATTTAACACAAACTAAATCAATGATAAATAACATTAAATACCAGTTAAAGGAATAATGAAACAAAGAAACACCATTAGCTCAGTTGGTTGTGTCGTTGGTGTTGTAAGCAAGAGGTCCTGAGTTTGATCCTTGGCAGTGGCACTTTGCCCAATTTTTGTTATTTTTGCAACTTTTGCTTTTGACAGTTTCAGCCCCTCCAATTCGAGTAACTTGCTACTTTTCTTAAAAACTTTTATAAGTTGTATAACTTATATAAATTGTTACATTTTCAACCCCTCAACTTTAAACCACTTGACATTTTCTAAAAATCTTTATAAGTTTGTAATTTATATAGTTTTTACAACTTCAATCCCTCAAGGTTGAACACTTGAACACTTTTCATCCTAAAACTTTTGTAAGTTAATAAACTTATATTATTTTTACCATTTTTCGCTAAATAGATTTGTCTAAACACATATTTTATATGGCGACCACGTCGACGTAAACTATAAATAATATATTGTCCTAATATATTATTTAACCACGACTTTGATAAATATCTATTGTATGTATATTTTCACACCTTGAAATCAAACGAATCTAATAAATACAATTCGACTTGTATTTATTCCCACTTTGATCGTACTTTAGCCAAAGTTGAGCCAACTCTTATATGAATATATTGTATATATTCCCATACTTACTCCAAGAGCCAATACTTACAAACATTTTTACAACTACATTTTTATATACATTATCGAAAATCAAACTAATTTATGAAACTCCGCATAAGCAATAACGATACTTTATACTTAAAGACAAGTTATATAGTATATAACTTTGTCCTTGAACTTTAAGCATTTTACCACACAAGCCACCTCTGCCACAAAACTATTTTGTCATCCGACATTTATTCAAATCACTATTCTCGATAAGTCAAATTTATCTCAAACTTCCATATTATTCAGGTTGTCTTTTGGAGCCATTCCTATTCTGCATCTAGCAGTACTTTACTCTGTCTACCATTCCACTAAGGTGAGTCATAGCCCCTCTCTTACTCTTTTTATAATTGTTTTATAAATGTTTTGGGGGAGATACATGCTCAATTACATGTTTTTATACTTTTACAAGTTCTCGTTAACTATTTACATATTACTGTGAGTTCATAGCCCACTTTTAAACTATTTTGTGGGGAGATACATGCTTAAAACATGAACACACGTCTTTTTATTGGTATTGCGATACCGGCTGGCTATTACTATTGCCTAAGTTAACTATTGCCAAAAGTCCCCCGATCATGAACCTTAATCACTTGTAGGGTGAACGTAAATAATTGTGGATAGATCTATCAGGGACTGACAATCCCCGTTTGGTTTGTTGGGAAAACCACCAAACGCGCTTTATTTGATTTCATAGGTTATTGGCAAATACCTATCTTGGGGGCCTGGTTACTATTCATCATATTTTTATGGTTGGCTGTTAATTGTTGTTTGTCATGAGGCTTAGGGCAATAGAGCAGTACTGTAGTCATGATACAGTACTGCAACTACTGAATTTATGGGCGTATAACAATGTAGCCCACTGTTTTATCAAACTTCGAACTTGTGTTCACTATATAGCAGAAAATCACTACTACTTGGCAAATCATAACTATTTTGCTGTTGACCCAGTTAGGGCAAACCAACTAACTATTTTTGTGTTGACCCAGTTAGGGAAAACCAACGAACTATTTTGTATTGACTCTGTTAGAGCAATCATCCAACCTTTGATTATTGAAAATCAACTGATTTTATGCAAACACTATGGATTCACTCACTCTTTGATTTTGCTAATCAACTATTTCAATTGTAAAAACTATGGATTTACTCACATTTTGATTTGATAATCAATTGTTTATTATAAACTCTATGAACTCACCAACCTCTCTGTTGACGCTTTTAGCATGTATTTATCTCAGGTCCATAATGAGCATGGATGGCACGGAGGAGCACGGATACTTATGAAGGCTATAAATTCTACTATCATTCGAAAACCTATTTAACAAACTTTGAAACCACTGGGACCTCATTTTGTAAACTCTGATATTTATAAAGTTCGAATGATAAATCTTTTAAAACGAGTAAAATAATGATCATTTTCTACTATTAAACTGTTGAGCCATGAAGTAACACCCAATCTAAATTCCGCTGCATATTTTAAAATTGGGGGTGTTACACCTTTTTCGTTACATCTCGTGTTTCCGCCATTGACGGGGTGTGACACTAACAGTGGACATTTTAACAACAAGAGAAAATGTTTCATTGTAATGAATACCTTCCATTTGGTTAAAACCCTTAGCAACTAATCTTGCCTTGTATCTATCAATTTCTCCATTAGATTTATATTTAATCTTAAAAATCCATTTATAACCAATAGGAGTTCTATTAGCAGGAAAATCAGTAATAATCCAAGACTTATTGTTGACATAAATAATGCCTAAAAACATTATTAACATGTTATCAATATCTCTATGTTTTAATTATCACAAAATATAAACTCATAGAACTAAAACTCGTGACATAAACAAGTATTTAGTGATTAATATTTCTTTTTACATCCAAATCACTTAAGGTATGAATAAACAAAGTGTTTAGTGCATTTTATGATCAAAGGGGTATTTAATTAACTAATGCAAAGTTTATTTAATTATATAAACATATTATATATTTTTGAAAAACACTTTTGGTAATAAAGAAAAATGTTTTATTCATACTAAATATATGAATTCAAAATTTTAACCAAAATCAGTTAGTTTTTCACCAAATAAACTTTCCCCACCAAAAGACAAAGAATCTGGCCGTTTCAGCTGGGCGGCCCCCTTAATTACAAAGGGCGGTCCCCTTAATTTTAAGGGGGCCGGCCTTGATTTAAGGGGACCGGCCACGCTCCTCTGTCAGATTCTGTTGCCTATAAATACCACCTTAAACCAGAATTTTTTCCTCACCTTTTGCACTACTAAACTTTCTGATCTAGATCCAAATCTCCATTCTTTTATCCTTTGAGCATAAGTATATAAATTCTTTGTTTCAAAGTGATCCAACCTTCATCCTCTCAAGTGCAAGAGAAGAATACTTCTATCCCTCAAGACAAGAAGTATTACAACTTGTTGTGATCTCCACATCCAAGTTGTTGGTGCATCATCAAAGATCATTTACATTATTCTTTGTGAAGATTGTTGTGAATATTTGATTGTAGATAGTTGTGTTAGATTTTGATTGTGTGATTAGTTAGTAGCTTGGTGTGAAGAAGATAAGCTAGGTACTAGATTGGTGTGAAGGACATAGGTGTGGAGTAGTTAGTTGTGAAGTAGATAGATTTGAAGAAGTTGTGTAGAAGTTGTGACTTAGGTGTGATGAAGTTGTGGTGTGAAAAGTGGTGTGTAGATTGGTGTGTACGGTTTTCTCCGCCATAAGGGAGCTTGTTGATATAGTGAAGAAAACTCTCGAGTTAGGTGCTCGGGGAGTGGAGTAGGGCAAGGAAGATGTCCTTGTAGCCGAACCACTATAAATCTCTTGTCTCGTGGTTCGATCTTTCCATCTCTTACTTATTTCATTACTTATCATTATAATATATTGTGTAGTATTAATTGTTTATATTGTACAAGACTTGAGATCACATATTATCGAATCTAAGTTTTTAAAAGCTAAGTAAAAATCTAAAACTAATTTTTATAACAAAGTAAAAAGACGTAAAACTATTCAACCCCCCTTCTAGTTTTCCACAATTGGTATCAAGAGCCACGTCTAGCAAGATTTTTAAAATATATTGTATTTTAAAACTTGTAACGATCTATGGAATCTGAAAAATATTTAGAAGGGCAATCTATGCAAAGACCACCACTCTTTGAAAGTGATGGATTTTTATATTGGAAAAATAGATTCGAAACATATGTGAAATCAAAAGATCTTGATCTTTGGCATATTATTACTTTTGGTGATTTTCCTTCTATTCAATATAATGTTGAAACTAAAATGAATGAAATTGTATCTTTTGAAAAACAAAATGATGATTTGAAAAAGAAATTAGCAAAAAATAATGAGGCTAAAATGGTAATTTATAATGCGTTACCACGCAAAGAATATGAAAGAATTTTTATGTGTAAAACCGCCAAAGAAATTTGGGATTCTTTACTAATTACTCACCAAGGTAATAGCCAAGTCAAAGATAATAAAATAGATCTTCTTGTACAACAATATGAACAATTTACGATTCCGGAAGAGGAATCAATTGATAATGCTTTTGCTAAGTATAACACTATCATCACAAGTTTAAAAGCACTTGATGAGACATTTTCTAGTAAAAATTGTGTTAGGAAATTTCTTAGGGCATTGCATCCAAAATGGCGAGCTAAGGTCACGGCAATCGAAGAATCAAAGAACTTGATGACGTTATCACTAGATGAAATAATTGGCAACTTGAAGGTTCATGAAGAAATCATAAGAAGAGACTCGGAAATGGTCAAAGTCAAGAAAAAACAAACCAAATCAATTGCTCTAAAAGCCAAAAAGGAACCTAGTGATGATGATGATTCAAGTGACGAAAGTGAAGACGAAGAATATGCAATGGCCGTAAGAGAATTCAAGAAGTTCTTCAAGAGACGAGGAAGATTCACTAGATCATCACGAGACAAAAGAAAAGCATTCCAAAGGAATAGAAGTGACAACTACGGGAAGAGAAAATGCTTTAGATGTGGAAGTCCAAATCATCTCGTTGGCGAATGTCTAAAGCCACCGGGTTACGAAAGTCAAGGTGCTTTTGTTAGTGGAACATGTAGTGATAGTGACAAAGAAGAAGTTGAAAAGCCAAGAGACGAAAAGTGTTTTATGGCAAAAGAAACCGACGAAATATGTTTAGGAATTGACTTGGAACCTGACGAATGGATCAAAGATAGCGGATGTTCGAGGCACATGACGAGGAATCGCAATCTATTCTCTACATACAAGGCATACAATGGAGGTAACGTTATTTTCGGTAGTGACTTACGTGGAAAAGTCATTGGCAAAGGTACGATCTCTCAAGACTCACTTACTATTGAAAATGTAGAGCATGTAGATAAATTAACATATAACTTGCTTAGTGTAGGACAAATATGTGATAGTAAATGTAGAGTCACATTCACCGAAGATGATAGCGAAATAATTAAGGATGGAAAAATTATAGGTAGAGGAATTAGAAAAGGTGGCATATATGTTATGAAACTAGGAAACAAACCTGAGGATAGGATATGCCTAACGACCCTAGATGAAAACTCTACACTATGGCATAGGAGATTAGGACATGCTAATATGCAACAAATACAATCTTTGGCCTCTAAGGAATTAGTTAGAAATTTGCCTAATCTAAAATATGACAAGCATTTTTGTGATGCATGTAAAATTGGAAAACAAGCTCATGCTAGTCACAAAGCCAAGAATATAGTATCCACTACTAGATGCCTAGAATTATTACATATGGATCTTTTTGGTCCATCCGCTGTGCGGAGCTATGGAGGAAACAAATATACCTTAGTGATAGTAGATGACTACTCACGATACACGTGGACTAGGTTTTTAAGTGACAAGACCCAAGCCTTTGAAAAATTCGAAATATTTAGTAGAATGATTCAAAATAAATTAGGATGCTCAATAGTTGCCATTAGGACGGACCATGGTAGGGAATTTGATAACGAAGTACAATTCGGAAAATATTGCGAGTTAAATGGAATATCTCACAATTTCTCCGCTCCTCGTACTCCTCAATCAAATGGTGTAGTAGAAAGAAAAAATAGGTCACTACAAGAAATGAGTAGAACTATGTTAAATGAACAATCCATCCCACAAAAATTTTGGTGTCACGCCATAGATACATCAACTTATATTTTAAATAGGGTATTAATTAGAAGAATTCTAGGAAAAACTCCTTATGAGTTATTAAGAGGTAGAAAACCAAACTTAAGCTACTTTAAGGTATTTGGATGTAAATGCTATATTTTAAACACTAAGGACTATCTCACTAAGTTTGATCCAAAATCATATGAAGGAATATTTTTAGGATACTCACAAAATAGCAAAGCATATATAATACTTAACAAACACTCCATGAAAGTAGAGGAATCACTAAATGTAACATTTGATGAAACACCACCACCTCCTAAAACATTACCTTTAGAAGATGATGATTTAATCGAAGATGAAGCTATTGAGGTTAGTAAAACAAAACCCATAGGAAATGACAATAAAGACATTCACTTAGGAAATAACGAAACTGTTAATATTAAAGAATCTAGATCTCATCCATTAGATAATATAATAGGACATCTTAACCAAAGAACCCTTAGGTCACAAGCCCAAGATAAAAATAATTTCTTTTGTTTCCTCTCAGCAATAGAACCTAAGAATATTAGCGAGGCTTTAAAGGATGAAAGTTGGGTTATAGCTATGCAAGAAGAATTAAATCAATTTAAGGCAAATGATGTTTGGGAATTAGTCCCAAATCCAAAGGATATGACCATCATAGGAACCAAATGGGTATATAGGAATAAGTTAGACGAGAATGGAATAGTTACTAGGAATAAAGCTAGGTTAGTTGCCCAAGGTTATAATCAACAAGAAGGAATTGATTATGACGAAACTTATGCCCCTGTAGCTAGACTAGAATCGATTAGGATATTACTTGCCTATGCTTGTGCCCTAGATTTTAAGTTATTCCAAATGGATGTGAAAAGTGCATTCCTTAACGGTTTTATCAATGAGGAGGTATATGTGGCACAACCTCCAGGATTCATTGACTTCGCAAAACCTAATTATGTTTATAAGTTAAAGAAAGCTTTGTATGGACTCAAACAAGCTCCCAAAGCTTGGTATGATCGATTAAAAGCTTTTCTTATTAAACATGATTATTCCATGGGAATGGTAGATAACACTCTTTTCACTAAAAGGAAAGACCCAAATCTCATCATTGTCCAAATATATGTTGATGACATTATATTTGGATCGACTTGTCAAGACATGTGTGATGAATTTGCCAAAATCATGCATGATGAGTTTGAGATGAGTATGATGGGTGAACTTAACTTCTTCCTAGGATTCCAAATAAAACAATTAGAAGATGGAATATTTTTTAACCAATCTAAGTACATTAAGGAAATGCTTAAGAAGTTTGGCCTAGAAGACTCAAAACCCATGAAAACTCCCATGTCTACGGAGGTAAAGCTCACAAAGGATGATGAAGGTGAGTCCGTAGATAACACCAAGTATAGAGGAATGATAGGTAGTTTACTATACTTGACGGCAAGTAGACCCGACATCATGTTTAGTGTCTGCCTTTGTGCCCGTTTTCAAGAGGATCCCAAAACCTCTCACCTAGAAGCGGTTAAGCGTATCTTCCGATACATTAAAGGCACTATACACTTAGGATTATGGTATCCTAAGGAATCCGGCATAGAAACCATTGTCTATGCGGATTCGGATCATGCGGGAGACAACGTAGATAGAAAGAGCACTAGCGGTATTTGCACGTTTATGGGATGTTGTCTAACGTCTTGGTTTTCGAAGAAGCAAACCGCTCTTGCTATTTCTACCACCGAAGCCGAATATGTAAGCGCCAGAAAGGCATGTCAACAAGCACTATGGATGAAACAAGCTCTCGTAGACTATGGCATTAGCTTAGAAAATGTCCCCATTATGTGCGATAACAAAGGTGCAATAGATTTAAGTAAAAATCCGGTGCAACACTCTAGGACTAAACATATAGAAATACGTCACCATTTTCTTAGGGATAATGTACAAAAAGGAAATATATCTATAGAAAAGGTTGCATCGGAAGACAACATTGCGGATATATTCACAAAACCCCTTAAGCGTGAATTATTCAACCACTTGCGTTTAGGATTAGGAATGATGGAACAAGTTGACTAAATTATATTGAATTATCTCAAATTTATACTTGCATGAAATTTATTTTTCTTCCATTTCATCTTTTTCTGAGTTTAGGAATCTATTTCGCACAAAACTAAAGATTGAGAAAATTCATTTTCTTTGCATAAATTTTTTTAAAACTCAATCAATTTTCTCTAAAAATTATTCTCACAATCTAGGAACCCCATAAAAATCATTTTCCTTGCATTGTTGACTAATTCTAAAAACATTGTATTTCAAAATCATGCATAAATTCTCACATAAATTGTCAAGATATATAATCTAATATATGTCTTTGACATTCATAATTGAGTAAAAATTGAATCAAGGAGATTATTTAGATTGTTTCTTAGGATCGTTATTTCTTTTTGCTTCTAGGAGTCGAAACAATCACAACTCCACATTTGTTGCATATAGACACTCACTAGGACAAATTCACTAATAATGGTGTCATCTTGATCCATCACTAGTTTTTGACTCACTAATTATCCTTGCCTTTAATCTAAGATAGATGCCTTAGGAAGTTTAATTATGCTTGCCTTTATTTGCCTCCTCTTGCTTATTATATGTTGATTATTTGCTCTTTTACTTATGTGTTTTTGCATGCATGCTATATTTTGATTAGAGTAGACTCTATATTGCCTAAGAAAATTGAACTTGCTTGAATTCTAATACAAACACATAACCTTTCTGCAAATTTTCTGCCAAAAACCCAATTCTGGCAACCTGGAAATCACCAGATGGGCGGCCTCCTTAATTCTGTAAGGCGGCCCCCTTAATCATTAAGGGGACCGCCCCCTAATTAAGGGGACCGGCCATCTGATGGTCGGGTTTACAGAATCTTTTCTACTTTTTAGCCCATTTCAACCTACATTTCCCATTTTTCACCAACACATTTTGTCCTAATCTCCCAAACAAACCTTATCCATCCTTAAACACACAAATATTACACTATAAATATCCCCAATCCTCAACACTCTTCATTCATCCCATCATGAACTCTCCAAACAAACCAAAATCAAAAGCCTCAAGGCTAGCAAGGATGACAGAAAAACCCGTTTGGCGAAGAAAAAGCCCTCGAAACAAATCCATCATCATAAATGAAGTTGGAAGTCATTCCACACCCCCAACTTCTTACTTCCCAAACTTTGCATCAAACCAACAAGATCATTCATTTGATCCTCTTTACAAACCATAAAACATTGGCCAATCATCTTCCTTCAAGCCAAACTACACCTCTCAACTTCCAACCACTTATAATGATCCATACAAGTTTGATCAACCATCAAACTACAATTCCAACTACACAAACCCAACTCATCCATACCAAACCTATGATCCCCTCCACATTGCCACGGAAAAACAAAAGTTCCGTGATGAAATAAACCAAATCCATGATCTTAGTGATCTCCTTGCTATGCATCTTGCACAACGCAACAAAGGGCAACCTCCATCATCACCCTATGCAAATTGCCTTCCCCACTCTCTCAACTTGGATCAAGTTACAAACCACACTCACTTTTGCCCTTGTTGCATATTCCTTCAAAAACAAATCCTCTACTTGAGTGCAGATATTTCTTGGATTGAATATCTTCTCACTCGTAATCATCCAATACCACCCTTAACACGATACAACATCGTGAGATCCACTTCTTCCGCTCCACACTCCACTCCATATCCATCTCAATCAAACATCTAAGCTTTATGCTTATGTGTCTCTTCAAGCAAATAAAACAATCAACCATGGGTTGCAAGCAAGTCCAAGTGCTCTCTTAGGCAATATAGGACTATGTCTTTTCTCTTGTGTTATTTTGATCAATATGCTTCAAGTATATTGAATGTTGTAATGCTTATCATTTTTATAATGCTTGAATGAATCTATGTTTAGTTGCATAATTGTTGCCTTGCATATATGTGTTTCTTGCTCTCTTCAAATATTTTTGTAGCAAAGATCTCCATTGCTCGTTCCCTTGGTGCTCTCAAATGAGGGGGAGCATACATCAAGGGGGAGCATTCTACCTGTTTAAACTTCCATCGTGAAGCTTACTCGGCTTAACCTTTTTAATTATACAAAAAGGGGGAGAAGAGAAATGTAAACTCTATAATACTTGTCTAAAAACAAGTTTTAGATATATTGAGTTTAAGGTTTTGTAATAATCAAAAAGGGGGAGATTGTTGACATAAATAATGCCTAAAAACATTATTAACATGTTATCAATATCTCTATGTTTTAATTATCACAAAATATAAACTCATAGAACTAAAACTTGTGACATAAACAAGTATTTAGTGATTAATATTTCTCTTTACATCCAAATCACTTAAGGTATGAATAAAAAAAGTGTTTAGTGCATTTTATGATCAAAGGGGTATTTAATTAACTAATGCAAAGTTTATTTAATTATATAAACATATTATATATTTTTGAAAAACACTTTTGGTAATAAAGAAAAATGTTTTATTCATACTAAATATATGAATTCAAATTTTTAACCAAAATCAGTTAGTTTTTCACCAAATAAACTTTCCCCACTAAAAGACAAAGAATATGGCCGTTTCAACTGGGCAGCCCCCTTAATTACAAAGGGCGGTCCCCTTAATTTTAAGGGGGCCGGCCTTGATTTAAGGGGACCGGCCACGCTCCTCTGTCAGATTCTGTTGCCTATAAATACCACCAACCTGAATTTTTTCCTCACCTTTTGCACTACTAAACTTTCTGATCTAGATCCAAATCTCCATTCTTTTATCCTTTGAGCATAAGTATATAAATTCTTTGTTTCAAAGTGATCCAACCTTCATCCTCTCAAGTGCAAGAGAAGAATACTTCTATCCCTCAAGACAAGAAGTATTACAACTTGTTGTGATCTCCACATCCAAGTTGTTGGTGCATCATCAAAGATCATTTACATTATTCTTTGTGAAGATTGTTGTGAATATTTGATTGTAGATAGTTGTGTTAGATTTTGATTGTGTGATTAGTTAGTAGCTTGGTGTGAAGAAGATAAGCTAGGTACTAGATTGGTGTGAAGTAGATAGGTGTGGAGTAGTTAGTTGTGAAGTAGATAGATTTGAAGAAGTTGTGACTTAGGTGTGACGAAGTTGTGGTGTGAAAAGTGGTGTGTAGATTGGTGTGTATGGTTTTCTCCGCCATAAGGGAGCTTGTTGATATAGTGAAGAAAACTCTCGAGTTAGGTGCTCGGGGAGTGGAGTAGGGCAAGGAAGGTGTCCTTGTAGCCGAACCACTATAAATCTCTTGTCTCGCGGTTCGATCTTTCCATCTCTTACTTATTTCATTACTTATCATTATAATATATTGTGTAGTATTAATTGTTTATATTGTACAAGACTTGAGATCACATATTATCGAATCTAAGTTTTTAAAAGCTAAGTAAAAATCTAAAACTAATTTTTATAACAAAGTAAAAAGACGTAAAACTATTCAACCCCCCTTCTAGTTTTCCACACTTATTTCTATTAAGAGCTTTAATTTCAAAATTCATGGCATCGATCTAATTTTGATCAAGAATAGCCTCTTCATAACAAGTAGGCTCAACACTTTTATTAAGACTAGTAGTAATGCAATAATTATCGGAGGTAAGTTTAGAATAATTCACAACTTTATCCACACAATACTTAACTTTACCCTCAATAATGAAATCATTTAAGCTTTTAGGTAATCTAGAGGATCTCCTTGTTGTATTGACTGGCAAGTCATGACTTTCAGGAGTCATAACAAAATCCATATCTGGAATAGCATCAAAGTCTGTTTCGTCAGAAACATTGCCCTCAGGGTGTGCATTTTCATCCTTGGAAGTTGGATTAGAGTTATCATCATTCTCATGTTGAGAATTAGACTCTAAGCCATCATTATTGGAAGGCACTCTCCCTTCATCATCGGGTCTTTTAGGATTTTCAGTGTCAAAAGTTTTTTTTATGATTTAAATCTTTTGTTGTTCTAGTTTCAAAATTTTGATCTTTAAAATTATTTTTTATTTTAAAAGGAAACACTGTTTCTTAGAATTTAACATCTCTTGAATAAAAAATCTGTTTAGTTTCAAGACTTAAAAGTTTTTAACCTTTTTTCTCATTAGAATACCCTATGAAAACACTTTTTTCAGATCTGCTACTAAATTTACCACTGTTATTTAAAACTGTAGCATAACAAAGACAACCAAAAACCTTAAAGTGAGAGAGTGAAGGATCATGCCCATACACATAAAAGAAAGGAGATTTGCCAAACAACACAGAAGGAGTCCTGTTAATAAGATGAACAGCAGTTACAATACAATCAGAGCAAAAATATAAAGGTAATTCCCCCTGAAACATAAGGGATCTAGCCACATTTAGAAGATGCCTATGTTTCCGTTCAACAATGCCATTTTGCTGAGGACTATATATACATGAGGTCTGATGATGTATTCCATTGTAATTTAAAAACTTTTGAAGTCTGTTATTAACAAATTATGATCCATTATCACTTCTAAAAGTTTTCACATTGGTTTCAAACTGATTTTTAATCATATTGACATAAATGGCAATGGAATCATAAACATCTTTTTTCCCTTTTAACATATACAACCAAATAGCTCTAGAATAGTCATCAACAACAGTTAGAAAATATTTATAACCATCTCTGCTAGTGACTGTATATGGACCCTAAACATCTAAATGAACCAATTGACCAATTTTAGTAGATTTATGCACTTAATGGAAAGGGCTCTCTTGTCTGTTTAGCTTTATTACAAGTATCATAGAAATGATCAGAAGTTGAATGACTATCTAGATTAAGACTGTTTTTTAAAACATTCAAAACTTGATCAGAGGGATGACCAAGTCTTTGGTGCTACAAATATTTAGAGACAAAACAAGTAGCAGTGCAATTACTAGAAACAATCTTACAAGCATTGTCAACATTAAACACATATAGACCATTGCATTGGTTACCAATCCCCACATTCCCTTTTTCCTTTAAATCCTGAATATAACAATGATTATCATCAAATCCAACAAACATTTTACTGTCTCTTGCTAATTTATAAATAGAAAGAAGACTAACAGTGTATTCAAGAACAACAAGAACATCATATAAAGTTATATTATTATTGATTTTCAAATCTCCAATTTTAGTGATAGTAGCTTGAGTACCATTTGGGTGACCAACAGTAAGACCAAGATTTGAAATATCAATTATATTTATCAAAAACTTTGAAGAAACAGTCATATGTTGATTTGCTCCTGAATCAACAATCCAACCAAGACTAATGTTTCCAATTATAAAATTTGTGTTACCATTAAAATATTTTTTAAAATTTAGATTAAATTTAACACTGCCATTAACAAAATTCCATTTAAGACTTTTACCTACCATATTGGCATTAGCAGAAGAAACATTGTTATCATTAAGCACGCTCATAAGCCTAGCAAGCTGTTCATTAGACAAAGAGACATGAGTATTGCTAGTACTATTATCAGTAGTATTATAAACATCAGCAGAAGCATTATTACTAGTAACAGACTTAGTATTAGCATTAAAGTTTCTCTTAACATAACCAAGAGGATAACCAACAAGTTTAAAACACCTATCAACAGTATGACCAATCTTGTTGCAATTACTACATTTTAAATTAGGATTAGGTCCTCTATTGTTAGAATTATTACCAGAAGTATTACTTGAACATTTGTTGTTATGATTATTGTTATTAAACCTTTTCTTGTTATCAAAAATTTTTGATGCAAAAGTAGAAGCATTAGGTTTAACAGTACTAGCCCCAGAGGAAAAATTCCTATGGGATTCTTCCCCTGAGACTACAGAAAAAGCTGTTTTAACAGATGGCAAAGGGTCTCTAGTTAAAATATTACTTTTGATTGACACATATGTGTCATCAAGACCCATTAAAAACTGCATTAACCTGATTAAATGAGTATGTTTTTCAAAATGTTTTGCAGCGTCACAGGTACAAGCAGGTAAACTTATCATTAAATCAAATTGTTTAAAGAATTAAGACCATTGTAATAATCAGCAAGAAAGGACCCATTTTGATTCAAAGAGTTAATATTTTTATGTTTGTTGAAGACAGCAGAACCATCAACTTTATCATAAGTATCTTGTAAGTCCTTCCACATCTCATAAGTAGTTTTACAGTAAATAGTAGCAACAAACAACTCAGGACTCAAAGAGTTTAAGATCCAAGTAACAACCACAGAATTACATGTGTCCCATTGATTAGCAAGTCCAGGATTAGAATTATCTCTTTTACAGGTTCCATCAATAAATCCAAGTTTGTTAGTATTCCTTAAAGCAAATGTCATATCAATACTCCATATTTTATAATTTTCAGTTCTAGTTAGTTTAACAGACACAATAAGAGTACCACTAGTATCATTAGGATGCAGATAAAGAGAATCACCAAAAGTAAGTTTCAATTCAGAGGATGAACCAACATCAGAATTCTTAACAATATCATCACTAGCCATAATGAATAAACAAACAAGATAAACAAAGTAGACTTATAAACCAGATAATAAAACAATTAGAGAACAGATAAGAGAAAAACAAAGCAGACAACTAAACAAACAGAAAAAATTATCACCAAACTCCTTCAATCACAAATAACCACCAATTCCCATATCAATCTCCAAAGCTATCCTAACCTATCCTCCTTCAATCTAATAAAGAATAGAATATAAAATAAACTCACACCCAAGAATCAACTAGTACTAAGTTTGTGGACTGGGGTAAACCAGAGCAGGTATTCGTACCACTCAAACGGTGGCAGATCAAGATGTTAATTTACCCGTTTGCACCCACAAAACTCAAATATTGTTATTCTTAATGAAAAAAGATTTACAGTGCAATATAAAGCGGAAAGAATAAAGATCCAATCTCAATCACCCTTAATTCACTTAGTTAAGGGTTGATTATGAACCAAATAAGCCAGAGAATACTCAAAGAACAAAAGCCCCAATTATTAGTAAATTAGGGTTTCAAGAACAAACCCTAATTTTCTTCAAATCAAAGCCCAAATATACCAGATCTCCAAAATAACCACCACAGATGTCTCAGAACACAATTAATTACCACCGGATGAATTAGGAAGACAAGATCCCCAAATTTCTTGGAAATGCTAGAAATCCAAATCGATAATAATCAACAGCCTATAGCTCTGGTACCATGTATGATGGTATCAAAGATAAGCTAAAACCTCAAACAATCTTTTATTAGCTGATAAAACTCAATAGTTGGCACAGATTACCAACTATCAATAAGCAAAGAATACATGATCATGTTTGTAATTTTAATAGCTAATAAAACTCAATAATTTTAATAGTTGACTATTGAGTTTTACAACTCAATAGTTGACTACTGAAAAGTATGAAATTTAAATCTAATGGTGCAGTTTAATTGTTATTTTAATATAGTTAACTATGGAAGGGCATGTTTGTAATATCATTAAATACTAACAAAGGGTCGGTACAACCCTTAGTTACTCATTTCATTTCATTTCTTAATCTCACAAACACACACTCTCATTTTCTCTCACCACAAAGTTTTCCGGCGACTTCGATCTCCTCCATTTCATCCTCCACGTCATCAACTTCCGGTCCAATCTGTTCCTCAACCACAACCACACCGTCCGCGCGTTCGTCCGACGCGCCAGCGATCTCACCTCTCTACCTCATCCCTCACCCTCTCTCGAACTTGCCTACGATGACGTCACCGACTACAACTCACTCCTTGCAGCTTGCTCCGGCTGCCACGTCATCTTCCACGTGGCTACTTTAGTTGAGTTGTGGATACTTGATCCTTCTAGATTCATTACTGTGAGTGTGAGTTAGTTAAGTTAGTTAGGGTTTGAGATTAAGTTAGTTGTGATAATTTTGATATTGTTGGGTAAACTGGCGAAGCATGTATAAGTTACAATTTTTCGACGAGATGCATTTTGATGAGGAATATGAAGTGATACAGTAATGAGTTTGACTGGTCTTGTGTTAGAGAGAAAAAGACACTTTGTTTTATTGCTTTTCTTAGTTTGCTGTAAAGTCACATAGGGTGTTTCATATTACAAATTTTCTTTTAACAAATTTTAAAGTTTTTCATTAGGTTGTTTTAACTTCAAAGTTGTGTTACAAAATACAATAATGTGGCTATATATAGAGAAAGAAGTGTAATGTACAGTATACAATAACTAACCAAATCAGTTTTTAGTATCCAATACTTATAGCCACAAGGTATCAAACATATATGATATACAATGTGTTTTTAGTATACAATATTTATTTGAGGTTTTTTGAATGTTTTGTACTAATATTTCTTTTGGAAGACAATTTGTTAGGTGCAAAGATATTGTTTGGTTCTATTTTTGCTTTTATAACTCAAACTTTTTTTTGTTAGTTTTTTTAATGTTCTGTATAATATTTGTTATATACTAAAATACTAAAAAATCCTATGTGATGCACGAAAGAATCTCATGGGATTTACATTGAATCCCTTGAGATTCATACGGAATCCCAGAAAGGCTTACGGTGGATACCTAGGCACCCAGAGACGAGGAAGGGCGTAGTAAGCGACGAAATGCTCACCATCTACATCCAGAAAGCCGTATGCTTTGGAAGAAGCTTGTACAGTTTGGGAAGGGGTTTTGATTGATAAAAAAGAAGAATCTACTTCAACCGATATGCCCTTAGGCACGGCCATACATAACGTAGAAATCACACTTGGAAAGGGTGGACAATTAGCTAGAGCAGCGTGTGCTGTAGCGAGATCCCATGTGATTCTCTTTGATCCCTTATGATTCATATAGAAGCCCATGTGATCCATACAGAATCCCATGAGATTTTTTTGTCACGTGAATATTTCATATGTGATTTTACTATTGGTACTTTACTATTTTATTTATAGAGTATTATTTTATCACTTTATTATTATTACTAGGTACTTTTGACATCAAACTTTTATATTTGCATGCTAAATCACAATACAATTGTCACAACTCGTAATTTCAGGTCCTTTTTCACATGTCAAAATTTCATTTTTATTTCGGGAAGTTACTATTCATTTATACTATTCACAATTACTATTCACTTTCACTATTCATCTCCGAATTTTTATTTCATATTCTCGTAAGTTAAACTATTTTAACGGTAATCCGAGAGTTTGGCGCTCGTCGGATCATTTCTGTAAAAATCACGAAGTCGTGTCCAAGATTTACTTTTGGGTTTAAACGTCATTCCGGCATCCCGATATGTCCATAAAACACTATAAACGATAGAAATATGATTTTCTCTCATTTTACGACAATTCTAATAGTTTTGGAATTTTACGTTTTCCAGTTCAGCGTTTTACGCGAATTACGCGTTTTAGACCCGCGTTTCCAGTTTTAACAGCGTTTAAGCAACCCGATGGAACTTACCATTCATTTTATATTTTATTATGGAGTATTTTGAAAAGTTTAGTCATTCTTTCAAGTTTCATATTTTTATGATACCCGGATTTACGTTTCGCGGTTTAAAACTTTACGGTTAGCGATTAACGGAACCAAAACCGACTCCGTGAACTAGATATTAACAAGTTTCCTACATACTCATCAACCATGTGCAGCCCCCCCCCCCCCCCCCCCCCCCCCCCCTCACCATGTTACTTCCACTTGACCCTTTATTTACCACTATGCCATTGGATTAGATATTTTCATACAAAAACACAAATAACACATTTATATTCATTTCAAGAATCAAAGTCAAGGTTTTCTCTTGTGTTCCTCCCTAGCCACGACCCAAAATAAAAACCAAGGAAGGATCCATCAATTTTTGAAGATCAAGTGTTAATCAAGCTCTACTTTCTTTCCTTGTTAGGGTTTTGATATAAAAACCTAGGTTTCTTAATCCATTTCTCATCAAACTCCATATATATTCAAGTAAGCTTCAAGTGTTATTTTTCATCATCTATTACCTTCATTTCATTAGTAACATGTTGTATTTTCATGATATATTGGTTAAATATGCAAGTAGTTATGTTATATATACCACTTTTCAAGTATTTCTTAATTATTATGAGATTATAATTAACCTATGATTATCCTCATGAAACCCACCAAGGTTAGTGATGTTTAGGAACCCATGACACCTTAAGAAGGTGTATGGTAGGATTAGACTAGATTTGTGTTGATTGGAGTGGATTTGGACAAGTATTAAACTAGAAAAATGAATTTTAACCACTATATAAATGTTGCTGTCCCATTTTGTAAAATCCAAAAAAATCAGGGGATTCCGGCTAACTTTGGGCTATAGATTTAGAAAATACTTTCAAAAACGAAGCCGTGGGCGAAAGAACGGATTAAAACGAGTTTATAACGAAGGAGATATGATTTATGCAAGTTTAACGACGAAAACTATTTTCTGAAAATTGTACTTGCTGTCCCACGATTTTCAATGGGCAATCTGAGGTGTAAAACTTGATTTAGCCAACCCGACTTATCAAAAATATATTAGTATGTTGTCCCACGATTCCGGGGATATAAAGAACGTAGAAAACAAGCTTATAACGACCAAGATATACACATTTGAAAATCGACGAAACTCTATTTATTTCCATCAGCTTTTTAGCAAAATATTACTAAGTATAGAAACAGTTTTTGTAATACATCATGTTGAGAGCCATTTATCTTATTGATAAACCCATTTCTGGAAAATTTACATGAATGACAAAAAGTTAGTTCACCTAGCCTCGTTTCCAAAACATCAAACCGTTTGTCAAAACGATTTATAACGTATAACTTATGGTCTTCCAAACTTTCTCGAAAACTGCCCAGAATCTGCCAAAACAGCCCAAACACCTCACTTGACGGCTATTTTCCTTTATGATCGAAACCCGTATAGACAAACTTCATTTCTGTGACTTTTTAGATATGGTGAAAATCTTTCTAAAACTACTGAGCTTCTATCCTAACTCTTAATATTCACCATTTCGTGACTAGTTTTGCCAGACCACTTTGGCCATATTTTTCAAATGAAAAGTGTCATTTTACGTCGAAAACCTTATATTTGCCGATAGAACACCAAACGAGGATCGTGGAGTACCGTTTCAACATATTTATACGAAAAGTGGTTATTAACTTAACAAGACGTCAAAAACGTATTTTTCGACGATAAGCGTTATTTTTAAAACTAACGAGTGGCATCGATAACATACGTATTTGCATGTGTAGCATCATTTCATTTCTTACATTAGACCGTATCATCCATATTAGGTTGCGGTTAGAGATCGAACCTCATTTATGGGTATCCACTTTTGTCATCGTAGCTATTGCACCAGGTGAGTCATAGCCCCTACTCTTTTAATTGTTTTGCAAACTCTTTGGGGGAGAATACATTACTCGCTTTACATGGTTGATTACCTGCATTTCATTGGTATGTTTGATTACCTGTATTTCATGTGATTTGTCTCCTAAACATTATTATTTATTTATCTGGCCTCATTGTCAGCATTCTTTATCTGGCGACATTGTCAGCATTGTTTATATAACCTCATTGACTGAATTATTTATATAGACGTTTTGCTACATTTATCTTTGAATCTAGATACAAGTATTACCTTTGTTCACGTAAACATATTACATTTGGCAGTGGGTTGTAAACACACAGGTTACAAGTCTCTTATGGCGGGACTTGGAACTGAGTGGATTTACGATGCCTTTGCTAGAAAATCTTCATTCATATGCATTACATTCTTTTTCACAAGACTCTATGAACTCGCCAACCATTGTGTTGACACTTTAGCATGTATTTTCAGGTATTAAGTAATGGCACGCTACTGGAGGTTTTGGCAGGGCATGGCATGGTCATAGAAGACTCTGATTATTCATTTGGGGACCGTTTAAACTATTTTTAGGGCCTACTTCTGTAACAATTCGCATTTTCAGGATAATTACTATTCCCGGAAAATTTCACTATTCACTTTTACTATTCATTTTTCCCAAAAATTTTCCCGAAAGTTGATTTTTATTTGATATTCTCAAGTGATAAATCATTTCCATGGCAAATTAAATGTTTGACATTCGTCAGATCATTTTCGTGAAAGTTATTAAGGAATTACACGGAATTACACGTTTTAGGGTAAAACGTCATTCAGAAATTCTACGCACGACGAAATTTGATCCCGTCAGGTGACCCCACATCGGAAAAATGTTTGACACACTCATGATTTATTTGAGAATTAATCGTGACTGAGAAAAACATGACCAGAGACTTCCCAGCAGGTCACCCAAGCCTGTACTACTCTCGCATGAGCACGCTTAACCATTTGGGCGATTAACCGTTAGACCACAAAACGCGTTTCTAAGAAGATTTGAGTTTTCAACTTATTAGAAAAAGTCAACATATTCTTTCCCTCCTCCATTGACCAAAAATCATCCCTTGATGTTATAAGTCATTTCGTGATTTTTAGGCTTACGGTTTGATGTCTAAAAGACATTTAATACCAACCAACACTAGACTGAGCCCAGTCTAGACATTATAAGTCATTTTAAATCATTTTTATCACATTAGAAAAGTAACATTTTACTTTTCTCAATTTTACGCAATATTCGTACGTTTTACGTATTACGCGTTTTAGACCCGTGTTTCCAGTTTTTAGCAGGGTTTTACACCCAAATGGAACCTACCACTCATTTTATATTTTATTATGGAACTTATTGACATGTTTATCAATACTTTCAAGTTCCATAATTTTACGACACCCGGTTTTACGTTTTGAGGCTTAATCATTTACGATTGGCATTTCCCGGAGTCAAAACTAACCAAGTATCTTGGATAATACCAAGAAAAGTCCACACCCTTGCTCTCCAAGCTCATGAACAGCCTTGGAGGGGGGATTCACCACCCATGTGGCTTGATCTTATGCCTTGTGTCATGAGATGTGAACATGTGTTCAACTTGGCCTCCAAGTGTTGACTAGTCAACAATGTAACCTCCTCATTTGCATATAAATGCTTCTCCTCCCACTCCTTGACCATATGAACGACCCACACACACAACACCCTTCATTTTACTAGTTTACTTCAAGTTCCATCCAAGAAATCAAGTGCAATATCCATACATAAACCCTAGTTTAGTTTTGATTCATCAAAACTACTTCAAATCTTTAGAACTTTGGTGATTTCTCTTGAGTTTGAATCCACTCAAGTCACCTCAATTTTCATCATCTCTCTTTCAAGATTACAAGAGTAGAAAGATTGCATGAAGTGAAGTGGGTTGAAGCAAATCTATCAAAGTCCTATCCTTACATGTTAACTTCCTTTAATCTTTGAAAGCCAAAAGTTGTGAGCCAAACCCTAACTTGATTCTTGTTAAATAATCATGTTCATGTTATTTACATATTATTTGTGCTATATTATGTCTTGTATTAATGTCCATGATGTATAAAAGTGAGCAAAACAAGTTATTGTTATTGATTGTTACAACAAGTTACTAAAACAAGTAAACTAGTGACTTTCTTGGTAAGACCTGATTAAAATGGTAAAAATATGATGTTGGATCATTACATATTACAGTAGAGGACCTAACAAGGAAACCATAGCAATTTGAACCACCTAAAACGAGTAAACGAGTCAAAAGTTATAGCGATTTGAAGTTACCAAAGATTTCCGGCAAAACTGCCAAATACCATTCTGATCAAATTTGAGTTTTGAAAGTCATACTTCTGGTCTGATTCATCAAAAAGTTAAAACACGAAAGTTGTCCGGAACAACGTTTTCATTCAGGTACAAAGAAGCTCGAGCCCTGAAAACGCTTTTTGAGTGATAAATTTTTCAAAATCTTAACAGCCCATTTTTAGACCAAATTCATTACATATAAGTTATGGTTTATGAAGACCAAAGGGGTCTTATGACCTAAATCAAGACCACAACCATGGCTAGAGCCAAGGTTGAGTCTCAAGACCATGGAACAATGACCAAAGGTCATGGCTAGGCCATGACGAAATGACCATACAAGCTTACCAAGGCAAATACATGAATTAGAGAAGTTGGCGATAACTTGAACATACAATTTGGATCTACTTCATCTAAAGGAAACCATGAGATTTTACCAAGAGAAAATGGTCATTCAAGACTTATGAAACTACCCCTAATAACAATCTTCATGTACAAATAAACTTTCCTAAGTTTATTCAAATATCGGACATGTAACCTTTCGGATCAAAACTTATATCTATATATTTCATCAACTACTACAATAGTAGGGAGCCTCATGTGAGGAGTTCATTATGTAAGCCGTCGAGTTGAGTTGTGGATTTACGAGTTAAAGTGTCCTGGCTCCTCGAACGCTTACTAACATGACTTCTGAATTATGTCGGCCCGAACGGTAGTAAACGATATACAAAACATACATGTTTCATGAATCTTCTCTTTCAAAGACTTACACTATACATCATACCACATCATGGACTAAATGCAAGATATATATATATAGGCACTACTTCATATTCTTTACTCCGATCTTAAGTCACAACATTCTATTATAGGTTGCTCGTAGAAACCTTCACGATTCAACCGTTACATTCATTACTTGCTATCTTACTTAAGGTGAGTTCATAGCCCCACTTTCGATTACTTAATCGTTTTACAAACCCTTGGGGGAAATACATGCTATTTATAACCGAGCACAATGTTTTTAAATTGTATGCTTACCTGATTGTTTTATTATCACTAAGTACCAGCCTTGCTAAACCGATATCCTTGATTATGAACCATTTAATCACTAGCAATAGTGAGCGCGAATATTAATAATAGGCCTATTGGGATTGACGAATCCCATTTGTATTGACTAAGTTCAAACAAATGCATTAATATTTGAGATTTAGGTATGTTAGCAAAGTACCTACCGGGATAAATCTGCCGATCGATATTGGTACACGTTAACGTTATGGTGTCATAAGCTTAGTGTATAATACATGTTCCGGGCGTATAATAACGTAGCCTACCTGTTTTGTTTTCCAAACATTGGTGCGAGCCTATAACTCACACTACCAACATATTGTGTTCAATCGATTTAACAAACTCTATGAATATCACTCAACCTTTGTGTTGACCTCTCAAGCATGTATTTCAGGTTCATGACGATCAAGGATGGAACGGAAGGGCACGGATACTCAAGAGGGCTATAAATTTTATTATCATTCAAAACTCATTTATTATACATTGTAAACATGGAACCAATTGGGACCTCATTTTGTAATCTCTGATATTTATATAATTTGAATGATAAACCTTTTCAAAACGACTCAATTGGAGTTCGTTTTCTATCATTGTGACTATTGTGCCGTCGAGTAACACCCAGTTTGAATTCCGCTGCATCCATGAATTGGGGGTGTTACAGATTGGTACCAGAGCCATGGTTATAGAGAAACGGGTCTAATTGAGACCTAAACTATAACCACATGTACAAGCAAAAACATTTTATAGCCTTCCGCTCTCCGTGTCTTCCATCCTCCAGATGATTATGGACTTAGTAAGCATGTTATGCTACACAAACATATTAGTATATTCATATATACCCATTTTGAGCATTTCCCCGAAGACATATAAGTATATTGATATATACACACTAGGCATTTTATGCTACATGAACACATATAAGTATATTGATATATACACACTAAGCATTTTGTGCTACATGAACACATATAAGTATATTGATATATACACACTAGGCATTTTATGCTACATGAACACATATAAGTATATTGATATATACACACTAGGCATTTTATGCTACATGAACATATTAGAATATTGATATATAAACTCGGTTTATTTTCAATCATTTATCTAAACAATGGACTAAACATATCTGTGTATGCCTATTCTAAGGCATTTCGGCACAGCCACACTCTCCCAATCATGTTCCTACTCCAACATTATATGTCCAAGACATTGTAACTAATTACAATGGTCTCATTCATTTTCCAAGACATTGTGAGATACAATGGTCTCATTCATTTTCCAAGACATTGTGAGATACAATGGTCTCATTCATTTTCCAAGACATTGTGAGATACAATGGTCTCATTCATTTTCCAAGACATTGTGAGATACAATGGTCTCATTCACTTTTCAAGACATTGTGAGATACAATGGTCTCATTCATTTTCCAAGACATTGTGAGATACAATGGTCTCATTCATTTTCCAAGACATTGTGAGATACAATGGTCTCATTCATTTTCCAAGACATTGTGAGATACAATGGTCTCATTCACTTTTCAAAACATTGTGAGATACAATGGCCTCATTCATTTTCCAAGACATTGTGAGATACAATGGTCTCATTCATTTTCTAAGACATTGTATGATACAATGGTCTTAATCATTTCTCAAATGTTTTGAGTCACACAATGGCCTAACCTACTTCCCAGACATTGTGAATTGCACAATGGTCTAACCTACTTCCGAGACATTGTGTTTTGTGCAAATGGTCTCTAGAATTATTCCATCACATCATTAATATCATTTCTTATGATATCAAAAACCCGTCACAATCTATCGATTTCAAAACAAGAAATATGAGATTTCTAAAGGACAAACTAATCCATCATCGACAAAAGCTGAACTTTCTCTACATTCATCAAAGTTTTCTTATGAAACCTTCATTATTAAAAGTTCGTGATCCTGGCCAAGTATGTTCTATTTTAGAACTACTTAAAACTTCCTTTCCATACGTATCTACCCTTACTACCTTCTATGTAATGGAATATGAAAACATACGTTACAAGTCTTGTATGGACGGGACTTGCAACTTAAGGGTTTGACATCGCCTTTGTTTAGTGGACAGTTTCCCGAAAGCAACGGACATATCAAAAGTATACCTAGTTTAGGTATTTGAAAATTTTATCGAACCTTGGCTAAATATAGACTAGTCACCTATATTTAACCTAGGGACAGTGGAATATAGTCTGACTAACTATATTCGACTTAAAATTTTCCAATACTGAGAGTAGTTGTACTAGGGTTATGTTTAGGTTGATTTCCTACATGAACTCGATAAACCACCAGAATACATTAAAACAATCTAGAGATACGATAATGTCTTACCACTCAGCGAAATCTTAACACCTTATTTGTGTTACCTAATTTCATTCTTGAAATTTTTCATTTATGAGATAATCCGAACTACTATCTTGGGATAGTTATCAATTATTCTCTTCATCCTGTAGAAGTACTATCCTGTTTAGGTCCTAAGGATACCATTCCATCATAAACTTTTAAAATCTCTTAAGATTTTTAAAGCAAACTCAACATCTATACCTAAGAGTATTAATGTTAAGCATACACTACACACTTTTGTTCATCAACATATCATAACATTATCTTCACAACCGTTGGAACCACAAGCTCATTAACAGATTTTGATGCACTTTTAAAGCTCAAATCATCCTTAGTTACACCACAAGTACCCTCATCAGCTTTACAAGTTTGAATATTCATCTTGTACTTTTGGAACACCAGTATCATCTCGTAATACACTACCTTGTAACTCACCGGCTAAGTATGAATGTTGTGTCGGGAATTCTTGAGTAGGATGATTTATAATGTCCTTATTTGAATGGATTGGGATGCCTTTTCATTTAAATAAAGAAATTATAAATCATCGAACCATACATTTATATTCCTTTAGTTACATTGTTTGGGATGCCTCTCTATGTAAATAAAGAATTATAAACAAGTGGGCTTATTTATATCCGAAATAACATAAGTATGAAGTCAATAAACACTAGATACAACAACAGATTACCTACTAGGCTATGATTGCAACGACTATCCCAATTTCCATTAGTACGAGGTTTACATTTTGGTTTTCATAATGATAGTGCAATAACAAACAAACTCATTGCGAGGCCATGTAACCATATGCATGTGCAGTCGTACCAAACTCATTACGGGGCCATGTAACCATACGCATGCGCAGTCGTACCAAACTCATTGCGAAGCCATGTAGCCATATGCATGGGCAGCCGTACAATTCAAACAGGACTTGGTCCAACCACATGTTCAACATTTATTCCATTATTCGATGTCTATGTCAATTGCAATTGTTGTTCAACTATTATATCAATTGCTATTGATACTTGACAACTATATCGAGTTCTATTTGATATTCAACTACTATATCAATTCCTATTAATACTCGATTACTATATCAACTTCCTTTGATATTCGACTATTATATGAATCTCTATTGATATTCAACTATGTTATCAATTTCTATTGACACACCGTATTCTAAGACAAATCAAACTATATCACTGGTAATTCAAGACTCGAGTCCTCATAAGTAACCACACCTTTTCATCGACACCACTCCAACATATAACACACATAGAACTTCGGGACGAAGTTCCCCGTAAGGGGTAGAGACTGTAACAATTCGCATTTTCAGGATAATTACTATTCCCGGAAAATTTCACTATTCACTTTTACTATTCATTTTTCCCGAAAATTTTCCCGAAAGTTGATTTTTATTTGATATTCTCAAGTGATAAATCATTTCCATGGCAAATTAAATGTTTGACATTCGTCAGATCATTTTCGTGAAAGTTATTAAGGAATTACACAGAATTACACGTTTTAGGGTAAAACGTCATTCAGAAATTCTACGCACGACGAAATTCGATCCCGTCAGGTGACCCCACATCGGAAAAATGTTTGACACACTCATGATTTATTTGAGAATTAATCGTGACTGAGAAAAACATGACCAGAGACTTCCCAGCAGGTCACCCAAGCCTGTACTACTCTCGCATGAGCACGCTTAACCATTTGGGCGATTAACCGTTAGACCACAAAACGCGTTTCTAAGAAGATTTGAGTTTTCAACTTATTAGAAAAAGTCAACATATTCTTTCCCTCCTCCATTGACCAAAAATCATCCCTTGATGTTATAAGTCATTTCGTGATTTTTAGGCTTACGGTTTGATGTCTAAAAGACATTTAATACCAACCAACACTAGACTGAGCCCAGTCTAGACATTATAAGTCATTTTAAATCATTTTTATCACATTAGAAAAGTAACATTTTACTTTTCTCAATTTTACGCAATATTCGTACGTTTTACGTATTACGCGTTTTAGACCCGTGTTTCCAGTTTTTAGCAGGGTTTTACACCCAAATGGAACCTACCACTCATTTTATATTTTATTATGGAACTTATTGACATGTTTATCAATACTTTCAAGTTCCATAATTTTACGACACCCGGTTTTACGTTTTGAGGATTAATCATTTACGATTGGCATTTCCCGGAGTCAAAACTAACCAAGTATCTTGGATAATACCAAGAAAAGTCCACACCCTTGCTCTCCAAGCTCATGAACAGCCTTGGAGGGGGGATTCACCACCCATGTGGCTTGATCTTATGCCTTGTGTCATGAGATGTGAACATGTGTTCAACTTGGCCTCCAAGTGTTGACTAGTCAACAATGTAACCTCCTCATTTGCATATAAATGCTTCTCCTCCCACTCCTTGACCATATGAACGACCCACACACACAACACCCTTCATTTTACTAGTTTACTTCAAGTTCCATCCAAGAAATCAAGTGCAATATCCATACATAAACCCTAGTTTAGTTTTGATTCATCAAAACTACTTCAAATCTTTAGAACTTTGGTGATTTCTCTTGAGTTTGAATCCACTCAAGTCACCTCAATTTTCATCATCTCTCTTTCAAGATTACAAGAGTAGAAAGATTGCATGAAGTGAAGTGGGTTGAAGCAAATCTATCAAAGTCCTATCCTTACATGTTAACTTCCTTTCATCTTTGAAAGCCAAAAGTTGTGAGCCAAACCCTAACTTGATTCTTGTTAAATAATCATGTTCATGTTATTTACATATTATTTGTGCTATATTATGTCTTGTATTAATGTCCATGATGTATAAAAGTGAGCAAAACAAGTTATTGTTATTGATTGTTACAACAAGTTACTAAAACAAGTAAACTAGTGACTTTCTTGGTAAGACCTGATTAAAATGGTAAAAATATGATGTTGGATCATTACATATTACAGTAGAGGACCTAACAAGGAAACCATAGCAATTTGAACCACCTAAAACGAGTAAACGAGTCAAAAGTTATAGCGATTTGAAGTTACCAAAGATTTCCGGCAAAACTGCCAAATACCATTCTGATCAAATTTGAGTTTTGAAAGTCATACTTCTGGTCCGATTCATCAAAAAGTTAAAACACGAAAGTTGTCCGGAACGACGTTTTCGTTCAGGTTTAAGAAGCTCGAGCCCTGAAAACGCTTTTTGAGTGATAAATTCTTCAAAATCTTAACAGCCCATTTTTAGACCAAATTCATTACATATAAGTTATGGTTTATGAAGACCAAAGGGGTCTTATGACCTAAATCAAGACCACAACCATGGCTAGAGCCAAGGTTGAGTCTCAAGACCATGGAACAATGACCAAAGGTCATGGCTAGGCCATGACGAAATGACCATACAAGCTTACCAAGGCAAATACATGAATTAGAGAAGTTGGCGATAACTTGAACATACAATTTGGATCTACTTCATCTAAAGGAAACCATGAGATTTTACCAAGAGAAAATGGTCATTCAAGACTTATGAAACTACCCCTAATAACAATCTTCATGTACAAATAAACTTTCCTAAGTTTATTCAAATATCGGACATGTAACCTTTCGGATCAAAACTTATATCTATATATTTCATCAACTACTACAATAGTAGGGAGCCTCATGTGAGGAGTTCATTATGTAAGCCGTCGAGTTGAGTTGTGGATTTACGAGTTAAAGTGTCCTGGCTCCTCGAACGCTTACTAACATGACTTCTGAATTATGTCGGCCCGAACGGTAGTAAACGATATACAAAACATACATGTTTCATGAATCTTCTCTTTCAAAGACTTACACTATACATCATACCACATCATGGACTAAATGCAAGATATATATATATATATAGGCACTACTTCATATTCTTTACTCCGATCTTAAGTCACAACATTCTATTATAGGTTGCTCGTAGAAACCTTCACGATTCAACCGTTACATTCATTACTTGCTATCTTACTTAAGGTGAGTTCATAGCCCCACTTTCGATTACTTAATCGTTTTACAAACCCTTGGGGGAAATACATGCTATTTATAACCGAGCACAATGTTTTTAAATTGTATGCTTACCTGATTGTTTTATTATCACTAAGTACCAGCCTTGCTAAACCGATATCCTTGATTATGAACCATTTAATCACTAGCAATAGTGAGCGCGAATATTAATAATAGGCCTATTGGGATTGACGAATCCCATTTGTATTGACTAAGTTCAAACAAATGCATTAATATTTGAGATTTAGGTATGTTAGCAAAGTACCTACCGGGATAAATCTGCCGATCGATATTGGTACACGTTAACGTTATGGTGTCATAAGCTTAGTGTATAATACATGTTCCGGGCGTATAATAACGTAGCCTACCTGTTTTGTTTTCCAAACATTGGTGTGAGCCTATAACTCACACTACCAACATATTGTGTTCAATCGATTTAACAAACTCTATGAATATCACTCAACCTTTGTGTTGACCTCTCAAGCATGTATTTCAGGTTCATGACGATCAAGGATGGAACGGAAGGGCACGGATACTCAAGAGGGCTATAAATTTTATTATCATTCAAAACTCATTTATTATACATTGTAAACATGGAACCAATTGGGACCTCATTTTGTAATCTCTGATATTTATATAATTTGAATGATAAACCTTTTCAAAACGACTCAATTGGAGTTCGTTTTCTATCATTGTGACTATTGTGCCGTCGAGTAACACCCAGTTTGAATTCCGCTGCATCCATGAATTGGGGGTGTTACAACTTCCGCACTACTTTTAACGATGTAAATTCAATACTTTTGGTTAAATAATTTTATTCTAAATGATTGAAGTGAAAACCATTTTTGTACTTGTGTTGTGATACCGATTGAGTTACACCCCAGCTGCATGTATGCTTCCGCAGGACCCGATTTTGGGGTTGTGACAGATTGGCATCAGAGCTTTGGCTATAGCGAACTGAGTGTTTTTAAAACCTAGACTATAGCTACTTTCAAGAAAACTTAACCCTATGACCGTCACGTGCCTGCCTGCCAAGATGATGCCTCACTGGTGGTTTGGTGCTGACAGATGTGATGAGATTTGTATCTCATTATCTGGTATATTATATTCATTTATTATAGTTGAGTACTATAATTGTCTTTAATATAAGCATGTTCACGTATCATATATATCACTGCGTTATGTTTTTCTTTGCATAGTTTCAACATTTGACCTCGAGTTTGGTCACTTGCCTTAGTCTTTCAGAACGTCTTGGTATTTGTGAAGGACATATTATTAGTATAACTGAACTGAGTTTTCCAAAATTCATGGAACCTCGGTGGAATATAGACTAGTCATTTATATTCAACCCGGGATAGTAGGACATAGGCTGACTACCTATATCCGACTCAGAAGTGAATTTTGCAAGACTGAGAATGGTTATAATAAAATTTTGTCTTGATTGAATTCTCTACTCAATTTCCAAATGTTTCATTTATGTGTGTGTATACCCTCATTGTCAGAACATTCATACTTTTTATCACTTCGTGAATCACCGATTGGAAGCACGTCAACTGGTTATTTCATCTCATGAATCTTCACCTTTATGCACGATACACGTATATCACAGTATTTTCTTTTATCACAATCTCATTTTTGTCGCAGTTGTCATAGTCTCTTCCCTTCTTGCCATCATTATTATTTCCCTTTCCTATCCCTATTTATATAAGGAATTAGGTGACACTCTATAGAATCCTATGCCACTCATCCCTCACTACCTCCAATATTGATAAGTGGATATTATCAATGACCTCCCTAGGAAATACTTTCCATACCATCTATAAGGAGGATCCCTCGGTACATTATGACCATTGAAAACTCAACAGAAATCTCAGGATATCGCAAAACTATTCGAACCACTATCACTGACCTGATCACCAAAATTCTATCATCTAGAAAGTATTGGCTTGACTGAATTACAAGAATTGTTTAGATACGAGTGCTCACTAAGCAACACCATAGAGATAATCCAACCTCTTAACCGAGACTATAGGTTGAACATGTCCTCACCAATAGACTTTATTCAAACATGATAGACACCTATGCCTTTGTGCAGACATACCTACCTGACTATTTTATTCCCTTAATACTTTCACTTTTAAATGGATTTTTCTCCAAACTACAATTATACAAAACGTATATCTTGTAAGAAATACTATTCTGAGGCACTTATTTTAACAAGCAAATTCCTTTTGGTTAATCTTTTACAAAACTACTGGATGCTAAGAAATTTTAAACATCGATTTTTGGTAAATCATACTATCCACCTTATGTTGAAAATAGTTCTATCTTGCATAACTATTAAATTCTGAAACATCAAGAAAAATGTTACTTAAAAAGCTGTTTGCTTAAAGTTGTAAATTTATTTATTCAGGGAAGGTTTTTGAACAAAACACACAATCTCAAAACAAACTTTGAAAAATCAATCACTATACTATAACACTAATACATTTAGGATTTTGCGATTTGATGACATAGAGCTTGGGAAAAATCTTAGTAATGGAGACTAAGTATCGTAGGTGGAGAGAGACTCAATTCATGACATCCTGCGGAGGATCACCACCTTATCCTAATCTATTATTTTCACCAACACCCCTTTGACGGACTTAACCTTGTAAGTTTTCTACAAGATTCATGATATCCAATTCAATTATTTCTAATAGAGGAATTTAATTCACCTCAAACACCTAGCGATTACATTAAGATTTCTTTGGAACCACACCACCTATCATCTTCAGACCAATGGTCAGAATTAGAGAACGATTCAAACATAGCGAGACCTGCATTTATTGGGTATGGATTTACCTGCATTTATTGGTATGGATTTACCTGCATTATTTGGGTATGGAATTACCTGCATTTATTGGGTATGGATTTACCTGCATTTATTGGGTATGGAGTTACCTGCATTTATTGGGTATGGATTTACCTGCATTTATTGGGTATAGATTTACCTGCATTATTTGGGTATGGAATTACCTGCATTTATTGGGTATGGAGTTACCTGCATTTATTGGGTATAGATTTACCTGCATTTATTGGGTATAGATTTACCTGCATTTATTGGGTATGGATTTACCTGCATTTATTGGGTATGGAGTTACCTGCATTTATTGGGTATGGATTTACATGCATTTATTGGGTATGGATTTACCTGCATTTATTGGGTATGGTTACCTGCATCTCATGGGTGTGCTTGACTCTAGAAATGGTTAGACTAACCAATTACCATAAATCAAATTCAGTTGCAACCATAGTTATCGCGCGAGCGTAGAGACTACACCATTTGAGGCACTCTATGGTCGAAGTGCCAACATTCATTGACGGATCGAAATTTGGAAAAGCCCAACTCACTAGTCCAGTAAGTATTCATGAAATAACCAGGAACTTCCTACAAATCAAGAATCAGTTACAAGTTTGATAAATTGTAAACCCTTAGAATTTCAAGTTGGTGGCAGGGTTATGTTGAAAGATTCTGCCTAGGAAAGGCATGATACCATTCAGAAAAATTCAAAAAAAAAATTAAACCCGATATACACTGGACCATTTAATATTTCAGACATATGGGCCGGTGGCCTACAGACTGGAGCTCCCATTAGAGCTCAGTGGCTTACACGATAAATATCATCATCTTTTCACCAATACCACTTCAGAGACCAACACAATATGAACTTCGAGACGAAGTTCCTTTTAGAGGGGAAGAATGTCACAACTCGTAATTTCATGTCCTTTTTCACATGTCGAAATTTCATTTTTATTTCAGGAAGTTACTATTCATTTCTACTATTCACTATTACTATTCACTTTCACTATTCATCTCCGAAATTTTTATTTCATATTCTCGTAAGTTAAACTATTTTAACGGTAATCCGAGAGTTTGGCGCTCGTCGGATCATTTCTGCAAAAATCACGAAGTCGTGTCCGAGATTTACTTTTGGGTTTAAACGTCATTCCGGCATCCCGATATGTCCATAAAACACTATAAACGATAGAAATATGATTTTCTCTCATTTTACAACAATTCTAAAAGTTTTGGAATTTTACGTTTTCCAGTTCAGCGTTTTACGCGAATTACGCGTTTTAGACCCGCGTTTCCAGTTTTAACAGCGTTTAAGCAACCCGATGGAACTTACCATTCATTTTATATTTTATTATGGAGTATTTTGACAAGTTTAGTCATTCTTTCAAGTTTCATATTTTTACGATACCCGGATTTGCGTTTCGCGGTTTAAAACTTTACGGTTAGCGATTAACGGAACCAAAACCGACTCCGTGAACTAGATATTAACAAGTTTCCTACATACTCATCAACCATGTGCAGCCCCCCCCCCCTCTCACCATGTTACTTCCACTTGACCCTTTATTTACCATTATGCCATTGGATTAGATATTTTCATACAAAAACACAAATAACACATTTATATTCATTTCAAGAATCAAAGTCAAGGTTTTCTCTTGTTCTTCCTCCCTAGCCACGACCCAAAATAAAAACCAAGGAAGGATCCATCAATTTTTGAAGATCAAGTGTTAATCAAGCTCTACTTTCTTTCCTTGTTAGGGTTTTGTGATAAAAACCTAGGTTTCTTAATCCATTTCTCATCAAACTCCATATATATTCAAGTAAGCTTCAAGTGTTATTTTTCATCATCTATTACCTTCATTTCATTAGTAACATATTGTATTTTCATGATATATTGGTTAAATATGCAAGTAGTTATGTTATATATACCACTTTTCAAGTATTTCTTAAAGTAATTGATGGAATATCAAGTAAAGGCGCAATTCTAGTAGATATAAAGCTCATATCAGCACCAGAATCGAATAAGACTTTAACATGAATGTTATTGAGTAAGAACGTACCGGTAACCACGTTCGGGTCTTGGTGTGGTTCTCCATTTCCCATGACATAGGCTCTACCACGAGCACCTCCGCCTTGGGGTCCTTGGTTTTGAGGACAGTTGTTCTTGAAGTGTCCCCTTTCACCACACCCAAAACATGTAACTATGGGCTGTGTGTTAGCCCCAGTAGCTATACCCTTGCCTCTACAATCTTTGGCAAGATGTCCGGGCTTTTGGCACTTGTTGCATTTGGCCGGGCAGGGACCTTCATGATGGTAGTTGCACTTGGTACATTGTGGTAGAGTACCAACATATTTACCACCGGCTGGTGCAGCAACATAAGCCGTCGCGGCTTCCTGTCTTTTGTTCTGCTGATTGTGATGGTTGTTGTTTCGGGTTTGGTTGTTGTTGTTGTTGTTGTTGTTGTTGTTGTTGTTGTTGTTGTTACTCCCACGGTTACCATCCCATGGTCGCTTGTTGTTGTTGTTCTTGTTGTTGTTGTTGTTACGGTAGTTGGAGTTGTTGGGATTATTGGTATTGCTGGCGTTGTTGGTGTTGTTGTTGGTGTTGAGGTTGTTTTGCTTTCGGGTTTCTGTCATTCGTACCACTTGGTCCATGAGGCTGCGGGACATCCGCATAGCTTCATCAAGTTCTTTGGGATTTGCCGAAGTCACATTCCCTTGTATGCTTGATGGAAGTCCACAGATATACCTTTCCAACAATTTTTCCTTTGTGGAAACCATTGTTGGACAAAGTATCCTCAATTCCTGGAATCGACGGTTGTAGGTTATGATATCATTTCCCTTAACCGTATGATCCCAGAATTCAACCTCCAACTTTTGTATTTCGCTGCGAGGGCAGTATTCCTTGATCATCATCTTTTTCAGGTTATCCCACGAAATCTTATAGGCATTCTCAATGCCCATGGGTTGAGCAATTGAGTTCCACCAGGACAATGCCTCATTCAACAGAGTACTCGTGGCATACTGAACTTTGTCTCCCTCGGTACATTTACTGACTAAGAATACTGACTCCGCCTTTTCAAACCAGCGGGTTAGACCCACAGCTCCTTCAGTACCCTTGAATTTGATGGGTTCACATTTCAAGTAGGAAATGAACGAGCAACCCTTTGGTACTGTAGCAACATTGGTAACCGGAGGGGTAGTTGAGTTTGGTCCTCCAAGGTTAAGACTGGCAATTCTGGCAGTCTCTGCAGCTATAGCAGCTTCCGCAGCAGTGGCGGCTTCGGCGGCTGCTGCAGCATCAGCGGCCGCTGCATCATCAGCAGCACCAGCAGCTGTGGCGGCTTTGGCAGCTGCTGCAGCTGCTGCAGCTACGGCTGCTCATTCCGTGATAAGTGCTGCATTGACACCGTCCTTTACCAGTTTGCGGATGGCAGCTTGCGTCATTGTTGGTGGTGTCTTTTTCTTTGGCGCCATGATTCTATTGTTCAAAAGATACGTTGTAATTAGAGAGTTGTGAGATGAGCACAATTTTTGATAAGAATGATGAGGTAATAATGTTAAAACTTAAAAACATAACACATGATAGTATATAAAACAAGAGTTTTATTCATATAACGTTGATTACAAAATCGAACTTATTACAAGTTCATTCAAAACTTACTAACTGATACTTTCAGTTAGTAATTACTACGTTGTACTAAAGATAACTAGTACTATAACACTAGTCTAACGTCGGTTGGGAGGTTGTCATAGTCCGGACGGATTATTAATTCCGTGTGTTGCTAACACATCTACACTTTCATTCGGACGGTATTCTTTGACATCCTTTTGGTATAGCCTTTGTTGTATGGCACTCATTTGAGTTTGCATTCCACACAAATCATTCTTAAGTTGATACCTGTCAAAGTTTGCAACATCTAACCGGATTTCGGCGGTATTTAGGTGGTTAAGTAGTTTGTGAATTTGTACCGCATCCTGTTCTTGGGCCCTCTCAACCAAAGTGAGTCTATCCTTGACGTTATCCAGGCCGGTTAGAGGATTTAAGACTATTTCCCCAAGATGAGTCAAGTCCCTCTTGACATAGCTCATGTCAAGCTTAAACCAATAGAGATCATCTCGAGCATTCATGGCATCCATTCTGGCAGCATTTACCTTGGATATATAGTCGTGCATTTGACTTGCCATACTTTGAACTTTGAGTTGGGTCAGGTTGAGGGCTTCTTTCAAAGAGTAGATTTCGTATTGAGCTGAGTTCACGAACATATGTGTAGATGTAGATGTTCCGCCGGTTTGGTAAGTAGTTTTCGGAACTTGAGCTGGAGTGGTACGGTTAGATTCGGATGAAATTGGTGAAACAGGAGGTGGAGATGTTAATGGTGATAGATGTGGCACCACTATTTGTTCCTCCGCTTCCTCAATGTCATCGATGCCTTCGATGTCAACATCCATTTCAGGATCCTCTTCGTAATCATCGATGTTTATGTCCATATCCATTTCAGGATCTTCATCCGAATCTACATCTAGATCCTCGTAAGGTTCTTCCTCGTCATCGTAGTCAATTGGTTCAAAGTAAGGATCATCGGGTCCGGGAAGAATTGGTAAATACTCGGGCATAGCAGGAAGATGATCGGGAGATGGAGGTGCGGACATGATGTCTACAATTAGTATTTCAATGTCAAAATAAATCAAATGTTTATGGAAAATGCTCAAACTAAGGAAATGTGCATATGACAATATACAAATATGTTCATGTAGCATAACATGTGTAATAAGTCCATAATCTTCTGGAGGATGGAAGGCACGAAGAACGGAAGGCTATAAAAATGTTTTTGCTTGTTATTGTAGTTATAGTTTAGGTCTCACTTAGACCCGTTTCTCTATAACCATGGCTCTGATACCAATCTGTAACACCCCCAATTCATGATGCAGCGGAATTCAACTTGGGTGTTACTCGACGGCACAACAGTCATAGTAATAGAAAACGATCTCTAACCGAGTCGTAATAAAAAGAGTTGTCATTCATATTTATTCAAATATATCAGAGTTTACATAGTAAGTTCCCAAAAGGTTCCATGTTTCAAAATACATCAATATAAAGTCTTTGATGTTTTTATCGAATGACATAATAGTTTATAGCCTTCTTCCTTCGGTACGTGCCCTTCCGCTCCATTCTTGATTATCATGGACCTGAAATACATGCTTAAGAGGTCAACACAAAGGTTGAGTGAAATTCATAGAGTTTGTTTAACGGTTGAACACAATATGTTGGTAGTAAGAGTTAATTAGACTCATACTTATGTTAGAAAACAAAACAGTTATTATTATATACTAAGCTCATGCAACCAATACGTTAACGGGTACCAATATCAATCGGCGGTTTTGTTGCCCCGGTAAGTACTTTGCCGTCATACTTAATGTTCAAATATAGTGCATTCGTTTGAACTAATCTGCTCAAACAAATGCGATTCGTCAATCCCAATAGGCCTATTCACAATACTCGCGCTCACTAATACTAGTGATTAAATGGTTCATGATAGGGGCCTAGGATTGGCAAGGAAGGTACTTAGTAATAATAAAACAATCAGGCAGCATACAGTTTCAAAGCATTGTGTTCGGTTTAAAAGTAGCATGTATTTCCCCCAAGGGTTTGTAAAACATTGAAGTAATGTAAAGTGGGGCTATGAACTCACCTTAAGTAGGATAGCAAGTAATGAAGGTGATGATTGGATCGTGTAGGTTTCTACGAGCAACCTATAATAGAATGTTGCGACTTAGGATTTGTGTAAATAATATGAAGTAGTGCCTATATATATATATCTTGCATTTATAGTCCATGATGTGGTATGATGTATATTGTAAGTCTTTGAAAGAAAGATTCATGAAACATGTATGTTTTGGTATATCGTTTACTACCGTTCGGGCCGACATAATTCAGAAGTCATGTTAGTAAGCGTTCGAAGAGCCAGGACACTTTAACTCGTAAATCCACAACTCATCTCGATGGCTTACATAATGAACTCCTCACATGAGGCTCCCTACTATTGTAGTAGTTGATAAAATATATAGATATAAGTTTTGATCCGAAAAGTTACATGTCCGATATTTGGATAAACTTAGGAAAGTTTATTAGTACATGAAGATTGTTATTAGGGGTAGTTTCATAAGTCTTGTATGAGCATTATTCCTTGTAATATCTCATGGTTCCTTTTTAAGTGAAGTAGATCCAAATTGCTTGTTCAAGTTATCGCCTAATTCATTGTTTCATGTTTACGCTTATGTAAGTTGGTATGGTCATTTCGTCATGGCCTAGCCATGACCTTTGGTCCTTGTTCCAAGGTCATGAGACACAAACTTGGCTCTAGCCATGGTTGTGGTCTTGATTATAGGTCATAAGACCTCTTGTTCCTTTTAAAGTATAACCATAATCTAGTGACTTTCGCCTAAAAGTGGGCTGTTTAGAATTTGAAGAATTTTATCACTCGGAAAGCGTTTTTAGGACTCGAGCTTCTTTGTTCCTGAACGAAAACGGCGTTCCGGACAACTTTCGTGTTTTAACTTTTTGATGAATCGGACCAGAAGGGTGACTTTCAAAAACTCAGAATGCAAAACAGTAAGGTTTTGGCAGTTTTGCCGGAAATCTTTGGTAACTTCAAATCGCCATAACTTTTGACTCGTTTACTCTTTTTAGGTGGTTCAAATTGCTATGGTTTCCTTGTTAAGTCCTCTAATGTAATATGTAATAATCCAATATCATAATTTTTCCATTTTGATCAGGTCTTACCAAGAAAGTCACTAGTTTGCTTGTTTTAGTAACTTATCTTAACAATCAATTACAACATGTTTTTGTCATTTTTATACACCTTGGACATTCATACAAGACATAATATAGCAAGAATAACATGTAAATGATATGAACATGATAAATTAACAAGAAGCATGTTAGGTTTAGGCTTACAACTTTTGGCTTTCTAATAAAGAAAGGAAGTAACAAGTAAGGAAATGGACTTTGATAGACTTGCTTCAACCCTTTTCACTTCATGCAACCTTTCTACCCTTGGTATTCTTGAAAGAGATGTAATGAAAGTTGAGGTGAATTGAGTGGATTTAAACTCAAGAGAAATCACCAAGTATATTAGGGTTTGGAAGTGTTTGATGAATGATAACTTAACTAGGGTTTCTATCTTGAAGAATCACTTGAACCTTGCTATAACTTTGAAGGAAATAAAGCTATGGAGAGAGTGTTGTGGTGTGAGGTATGGACGGCAACAACAAGGGGGGAGGGGGCTTTTATAGCTCAATGAGGAGGTTACAAATTAGGACTAGTCAAAGCTTTCCTAACAAGCTTCAACACATGGAACTCATCCAAGGTAACTTAGCACAAGATCAAGCCACATGAGGGTGTGACTCCCCCCCCCCCTAATGGCGGTTCATAAGGCTAGGGGGAGGTGAGGTGTGCATTGGATGATAATATCTAGATATTTGGTTAGTTTTGACTCCGGGAAATGCCAACCGTAAATGATTAGGCCTCAAAATGTAAAACCGGGTGTCATAAAATTATGAAACTTGAAAGTATTGATAAACATGTTCATATGTCCCATAATAAAATATAAAATGAGTGGTAGGTTCCATTTGGGTGGTAAAACCCTGCTAAAACTGGAAACACGGGTCTAAAACGCGTAATACGTAAAATGTACGAATATTGCATAAAATTGAGAAAAGTAAAATGTTACTTTTCTAATATGATATAAATGATTTAAAATGACTTATAATGTCTAGACTGGGCTCAGTCTAGTGTCGGTTGGTATTAAATGTCTTTTAGACATCAAACCGTAAGCCTAAAATTCACGAAATGACTTATAACATCAAGGGATGATTTTTGGTCAATGGAGGAGGGAAAAATATGTTGACTTATTCTAATAAGTTGAAAACTCAAATCGTCTTAGAAACGCGGTGCAGGTATAGGCTAGGGTTACGGCTGAGTAAAAACGATTAAAACTGAAAATTCCAGTTTTTCACGGCCGAGGTTTATTCTGGTCATATTTTTCTCAGTCATGATTTATTCTCAAATAAATCATGAGTGTGTTAAACATTTTTCTGATGTGGGGTCACCTGACAGGGTCAAATTTCGTTGTGCGTAGAATTTCTGAATGACGTTTTACCCTAAAACGGGTAATTCCTTAATAACTTTCACGGAAATGATCTGACGAATGTCAAACATTTAATTTGTCATGGAAATGATTTATCACTTGAGAATATGAAATAAAAATCAACTTTCGGGAGAATTTCGGGAAAAATGAATAGTAAATTTTCCGGGAATAGTAATTAACCTGAAATTGCGAATTGTTACAGTAAAGAACTTTGATGGAGCTTCTTTGGGAGCATGTGATCCATGTAACACCCCCAAAATACCGCAGCGGAAGACTGTGTCATAGGGGTGCTACTTCATAATACAAAGTACAAGGTATAGAAAACGAACTCTAAATGAGACGTTTTGAAAAGTTACCATTCGATTAATAAATTCCGAGTTACAAACTTGAGATTCCAAAGTATGATACATAAATGTATACAAAGTTTTGAATGGTAAATGATAAAAGCGTAAGTCTTCAGAATATGCAGCTTGACTCTAAGTTCCACGCACTAGCTATCGCCTTACTAACCTGAGATAAACATGCTAAAGTGTCAACACAATGGTTGGTGAGTTCATAGAGTTTGTCTTAAAACAGTTGAAAAAGCCTTAAAAGAATGTTCACACAGCAAAGGCATCGTGAATCCACTCAGTTACAAGTCCCGCCATAAGAGACTTGTAACCTGTGTGTTCACAACCCACTGCTACAAATATAGTATAATAAAGACATGTATAAGTTCATCAAAACAGTTTAGCAATTAGTCGTGAGTCTACACTTCATCTCCGAAGACCTCACATTTATGATGTATCCAACATTCGCAAATGTTAGGATGTATCAATAGCCTCAATGGTCATCCAACAACTTAATGTGGAGCCACCGGAAGTCTCAATGGTCATCCAGCAACTTAATCTGGAGCCACTGGCAGTAACACAATCAAGTATAACGCAGTTAAGTATAACATAATCATGTATGTATGAAATCAAGTATAATGCGATCAAATATAAGACAATCAAGTATAGAACAATCAAGTATAATGCGATCAAGTATTTGTACAAGTAAGAAAGTAGTTGTGCATGTATCCCCCCCAAAGAGTTGAAACAAATATGAAAAAGTAGGGGCTATGACTCACCTTAAGTCTATGTAATGAGAAATGAAAGTGGTAGTCGAATCGCGAAAGTCTCTAAGAGCAGCCTATAATAGAACGTTGCGACTTAGGTTTGGAGTAACGTCTAAGAGTACGACGAATTGCCTATATATGTCTTGCATAATGTTCATGATGTAGTACTTTAGCATAATGTGTAAGTCTTTGAATATAAGTGGTCTATGAAACATGTATAGGTTGTAAATCTCTTACTACCGTTCGGGCCGACATAATTCAGAAGTCATGGAGTAAACGTTCGAGGAGCCAGGACACTTTAACTCGTAAATCCACAACTCGTCTCGACGGTTTACCCAATGAACTCCTCACATGAAGCTCCCTACTATTGTAGTATTTGATAACATATATATATATAAGCTTTTGATCTTTAAAAGTGATATAGTCTTTAGCCGTGGCTTTGGTCATGGCTACCATGGTCTTGAGACTCAACCTTGGCTTTAGCCATGGTTGTGGTCTTGGCTTTAGGTCATTAGACCTCTCTTGGTATTTAGTAAATCATAACTATAATATAGTGACTTTGGTCTAAAAATGGGCTGTTAAGAATTTGAAGAAATTTATCACTCAGAAAGCATTTTCAGGTCTCGAGCTTCTTTGTTCCTGAACGAAAACGTCGTTCCGGACAACTTTCGTGTTTTAACTTTTTGATGAATCGGACCAGAAGTAGGACTTTCAAATTCACAGAATGCAAACAGTAGGGTATTTGGCAGTTTCGGCGTTTTGGTGTCGCTAACTTCTTATGGTCGTATCTTTTGACTCGGGTACTCATTTTGGGTGATTCAAATTGCTATGTTTTCCTTGTTAAGTCCTCTTTAACAGTAAGTAAGTGTCAAATATCAAAGTTATACTATTGTGGTCGTGGTTTTCCATAAAAATCACTAGTTTGCTTGTTTACTTGTCATAAGTTAACATATGTATACTAATACTCGTTTTATCCATTTTTAAACATCATGAACACAATAACAAGAACATATATAGCATGAAAGAACCATAATAAGCATGAAATGATATTGAGCAAGAAAGTGTATAAGGGTTTGCTTACAACTTGTGAGGAAACTAACTAGAACCAAGATCAAAACCAAGAACTACTACTTAATCTTCCTAACCCTTTCCAACCATAGCCATGCTTCCAATATTTAATCACCCTTGCTAATCTTGTATTCATTAAGGAATTGTGATGAAGATCTAGGTGAATTGAGTGGATCTAAACTCAAGAGAATCACCAAAGTTTTCTAGGGTTTTGATGTAGTTTGATGAATCAAAAGCTAACTAGGGTTTATGTGTTGATATGGTTCTTGAATCTTGCTTGTAACTTGGAAGAGAATGAGCTAAGGATGAGATGATGGTGTGTGTGTGTTGTGGACGTTCATAGAGGGGCAAGGGGGTATTTATATGAGTTTGGAGGAGGTTAGAAAGGTAACTAGTAAGCTTCCTAAACTTGGTGACCAAGTTGTGAATATGTAGTGATCTAAGGGCACTTTTGTAATTTCAAGACACATGTGTGGTGACTCCCTCCCCCCTAAGTCGGTTTGGAAGGCTTAGGGACCAAGTTTTGGTCTTTGGTTGATATTATCCAAGATATAGAGCTAGTTTTGACTCCGTAGGTTGCTAACCGTAAGCTGTTAAGCCTCAAAACGTAAAACCGGGTATCCTAAAAATATGAAACTTATAGGAATGACTAAACTTGTTAAAATGGTCCATAATAAAATATAAAATGAGTGGTAGGTTCTATCGGGTGCGAAAACCCTGCTAAAAACTGGAAACACGGGTCTAAAACGCGCAATTCGCGTAAAACGCTGAACTGAAAAACGTAAAATTCCGAAACTTTTGGAATTGTCATAAAATGATAGAAAATCATATTTTTATTGTTTATAATGTTTTATGGATATATCGGGATGCTAGAAGGACGTTTAAACCTAAAAGTAAATCTCGGACACGGCTTTGTGATTTTTGCAGAAATGATCCGACGAGCTTCAAACTCTCGGATTATCGTTAAAATAGTTTAACTTACGAGAATATGAAATAAAAATTTTTGAGATGAATAGTGAAAAGTGAATAGTAAAAGTGAATAGTAAAAAGTGAATAGTGAAATTTTCGGGAATAAAAGTTAACCTGAAATTGCGAATTGTTACAGTCTGTACCCCTTAAGAAGAACTTCGTCCCGAAGTTCAGTTGATGTTAACTACTTACGGTGTGTCTAAGAGAATTCGCGATCTCTAATATAGTGGTGTTCACTCTGATTTGTCTAAGGTTCTGGTTAAGGAGTTGTATCAGCTACAATTAAGCCCACTTATTTATAACACATTACTTACATAAAGAAGCGTCCAAATTTATGTAAGTAAGGTCTCATAAACTTATGGTTCGGTGATTTACAATTTCTTTATTTAACTGAAGAGGCGTCCCAATCCATTTAAATAAGGAGATTCTAAAACATCCTACTTAAGAATTTCCGACACAAAATCCGCCTTCTGAGGCCGATAGTAAGATAATCAAGCCATCAAATCCCTAAAGCTAAGCAATAATATTATTTAACTCAAATCTTGTGTCTAATCAAACAAGAACTGTCACAAGATCAAGTTAACTAATTAGTTATTACTGAGCTCTATGTTTTTAATGACTCGACGAATCTCTGGGGCTCCTTATAATGCTAAAGTCACATCATCTAATAGCATGGAACTAAGCAAACCTCTAACCAAAAAGCATATGTGTATGTATTGTGTGTAAGGCAAATAAAGAGGAAGGTCCCAACGTATATAGCAGTTATAGTCTAGGCACTAAATGCAACCTAGTTCTCTATAACCAAGGCTCTGGTACCAATCTGTAACACCCCCAAAATACCGCAGCGGAAGACTGTGTCATAGGGGTGCTACTTCATAATACAAAGTACAAGGTATAGAAAACGAACTCTAAATGAGACGTTTTGAAAAGTTACCATTCGATTAATAAATTCCGAGTTACAAACTTGAGATTCCAAAGTATGATACATAAATGTATACAAAGTTTTGAATGGTAAATGATAAAAGCGTAAGTCTTCAGAATATGCAGCTTGACTCTAAGTTCCACGCACTAGCTATCGCCTTACTAACCTGAGATAAACATGCTAAAGTGTCAACACAATGGTTGGTGAGTTCATAGAGTTTGTCTTAAAACAGTTGAAAAAGCCTTAAAAGAATGTTCACACAGCAAAGGCATCGTGAATCCACTCAGTTACAAGTCCCGCCATAAGAGACTTGTAACCTGTGTGTTCACAACCCACTGCTACAAATATAGTATAATAAAGACATGTATAAGTTCATCAAAACAGTTTAGCAATTAGTCGTGAGTCTACACTTCATCTCCGAAGACCTCACATTTATGATGTATCCAACATTCGCAAATGTTAGGATGTATCAATAGCCTCAATGGTCATCCAACAACTTAATGTGGAGCCACCGGAAGTCTCAATGGTCATCCAGCAACTTAATCTGGAGCCACTGGCAGTAACACAATCAAGTATAACGCAGTTAAGTATAACATAATCATGTATGTATGAAATCAAGTATAATGCGATCAAATATAAGACAATCAAGTATAGAACAATCAAGTATAATGCGATCAAGTATTTGTACAAGTAAGAAAGTAGTTGTGCATGTATCCCCCCCAAAGAGTTGAAACAAATATGAAAAAGTAGGGGCTATGACTCACCTTAAGTCTATGTAATGAGAAATGAAAGTGGTAGTCGAATCGCGAAAGTCTCTAAGAGCAGCCTATAATAGAACGTTGCGACTTAGGTTTGGAGTAACGTCTAAGAGTACGACGAATTGCCTATATATGTCTTGCATAATGTTCATGATGTAGTACTTTAGCATAATGTGTAAGTCTTTGAATATAAGTGGTCTATGAAACATGTATAGGTTGTAAATCTCTTACTACCGTTCGGGCCGACATAATTCAGAAGTCATGGAGTAAACGTTCGAGGAGCCAGGACACTTTAACTCGTAAATCCACAACTCGTCTCGACGGTTTACCCAATGAACTCCTCACATGAAGCTCCCTACTATTGTAGTATTTGATAACATATATATATATAAGCTTTTGATCTTTAAAAGTGATATAGTCTTTAGCCGTGGCTTTGGTCATGGCTACCATGGTCTTGAGACTCAACCTTGGCTTTAGCCATGGTTGTGGTCTTGGCTTTAGGTCATTAGACCTCTTGGTATTTAGTAAATCATAACTATAATATAGTGACTTTGGTCTAAAAATGGGCTGTTAAGAATTTGAAGAAATTTATCACTCAGAAAGCATTTTCAGGTCTCGAGCTTCTTTGTTCCTGAACGAAAACGTCGTTCCGGACAACTTTCGTGTTTTAACTTTTTGATGAATCGGACCAGAAGTAGGACTTTCAAATTCACAGAATGCAAACAGTAGGGTATTTGGCAGTTTCGGCGTTTTGGTGTCGCTAACTTCTTATGGTCGTATCTTTTGACTCGGGTACTCATTTTGGGTGATTCAAATTGCTATGTTTTCCTTGTTAAGTCCTCTTTAACAGTAAGTAAGTGTCAAATATCAAAGTTATACTATTGTGGTCGTGGTTTTCCATAAAAATCACTAGTTTGCTTGTTTACTTGTCATAAGTTAACATATGTATACTAATACTCGTTTTATCCATTTTTAAACATCATGAACACAATAACAAGAACATATATAGCATGAAAGAACCATAATAAGCATGAAATGATATTGAGCAAGAAAGTGTATAAGGGTTTGCTTACAACTTGTGAGGAAACTAACTAGAACCAAGATCAAAACCAAGAACTACTACTTAATCTTCCTAACCCTTTCCAACCATAGCCATGCTTCCAATATTTAATCACCCTTGCTAATCTTGTATTCATTAAGGAATTGTGATGAAGATCTAGGTGAATTGAGTGGATCTAAACTCAAGAGAATCACCAAAGTTTTCTAGGGTTTTGATGTAGTTTGATGAATCAAAAGCTAACTAGGGTTTATGTGTTGATATGGTTCTTGAATCTTGCTTGTAACTTGGAAGAGAATGAGCTAAGGATGAGATGATGGTGTGTGTGTGTTGTGGACGTTCATAGAGGGGCAAGGGGGTATTTATATGAGTTTGGAGGAGGTTAGGAAGGTAACTAGTAAGCTTCCTAAACTTGGTGACCAAGTTGTGAATATGTAGTGATCTAAGGGTACTTTTGTAATTTCAAGACACATGTGTGGTGACTCCCTCCCCCCTAAGTCGGTTTGGAAGGCTTAGGGACCAAGTTTTGGTCTTTGGTTGATATTATCCAAGATATAGAGCTAGTTTTGACTCCGTAGGTTGCTAACCGTAAGCTGTTAAGCCTCAAAACGTAAAACCGGGTATCCTAAAAATATGAAACTTATAGGAATGACTAAACTTGTTAAAATGGTCCATAATAAAATATAAAATGAGTGGTAGGTTCTATCGGGTGCGAAAACCCTGCTAAAAACTGGAAACACGGGTCTAAAACGCGCAATTCGCGTAAAACGCTGAACTGAAAAACGTAAAATTCCGAAACTTTTGGAATTGTCATAAAATGATAGAAAATCATATTTTTATTGGTTATAATGTTTTATGGATATATCGGGATGCTAGAAGGACGTTTAAACCTAAAAGTAAATCTCGGACACGGCTTTGTGATTTTTGCAGAAATGATCCGACGAGCGTCAAACTCTCGGATTATCGTTAAAATAGTTTAACTTACGAGAATATGAAATAAAAATTTCTGAGATGAATAGTGAAAAGTGAATAGTAAAAGTGAATAGTAAAAAGTGAATAGTGAAATTTTCGGGAATAAAAGTTAACCTGAAATTGCGAATTGTTACAATCCATACTACTATCGGGAATATTTTAGGGGTAAGCCAATAAGAATCGATGAGTCAGATATGATATGGTTGCGTTATACGACAAGTGAAATACCGAGTTGGAAGAAAGCAAAGAATTTTGTAACATTTTGTTTTAATGAGAATGAAGGAATCAAAGTGAAGGAGATGGGTGTAAGACTTGTTTGTGATGAAGAAGCAGACTTGAGTATGTTCCAAGACTTCCCAACTCTATCACAGCATGGTGGCGCCTATTGCCATTTTGGGGAGTACGGAGTCATCAACTGGTCATGGTAGCCCAATAAAAATAAAGAGAACCTTTATTATAATCAGTAACATGTCCCCTGTATATTTTGTAATTTTTATTTGGTCTTTTTTATTAGCCACAATAATCTTTGATAAATAGTCTTTTATTTAGATAAATAGCTTTCATTTACTATTTACTCTACAGGTTGTTTGTAAATTTTTTTGGATTTTACGATGTATTAAGAATTGATGTGTTTTGAAGTTGTGATGTGTACAGTAAGATAATAAACCTTGCTGCAGTTTATATCTGTAGAATAATATCATAGCAATTAGTTGACAGGTATCATGTTAAAGCAATGCTAGCCTGACCAACAATTAAGACAACAGTTCATTATTTGTTGGAAAAACTTGACATATATTTTTATTGCTGAAAACGCTCTTCTTTGATACCTACGCTCTGCATCTCTCTTCGTTGCACGTATATCTAAATATCAGTTCATTGAGGTAGCTGCCCAAGCATGCTACATGTGTTTCGACCCATTTTGATACGGGTCAGATGTCAACCCGTTTCCCACAAATACATCTTTTGCCATTTAGATGATTACACATTCAAAACAGGCACATAACCGATATTCACTTCGGTTCAAAAGATTACTCATCACCAATATATATACTACCATAGACAGTATTAAACACCGCTTATGTTCCAAGATTCCCTTTCCTTTATCCTTGGTCTCCACCTTCTTTGTACATTGGACAAACACCCAAACACATATACACCCAGGTTGTTAACTTCTAATCATTTCACCTGCAAATCACTCCTTCACTTCATTCAAAAGAAATGCCTTTTGAATGCCAACAAGGATCTATGTAAATAGCTAGTCTCATATCATCAAATGAACTTGTATGTTATCTACCTTTAAATAAGACATGTGAATGAACTTCGAGGTCTTCAATAAGTTTGTAAGTTTTCTAGGTCGTTTTCGTAATTGATTCTACTTGTGTTTAAAAGCAAATATGAACTTCTTCTGCTATTTGATCAGTTAACTTGTAAGAACTTTCTACCTACTTACCCATTTTCTTGCACTAACAAGTTCAAGAAGCTGTAAAATTGCTTCTTTTATTGAAAATAGGAAAAAATCTGCAGAGAACTCTTGAAACATATATACCTTATGCAAAATTTTGTGTTTACACTGGCGAATTGTTCCAGATATTGTTATATTTTAGAAAATCATTTGAGAAATGAAGAGGGTTTCTTTACACTTTATGGATTTATGAGAAGATCATAATACAAGTTGAGATAGCTATACTTATGAAACTATTATTTGTATATCTGTTTGATCTCCACTTATTTATTCACATACAAAGTTACAAATTTTAATTTGTGTACCAACTGCTAGCTACACATACTTCATACAAACTTTCTCGCTAATATCGTGCTACTAGCTATATATATTCACAAAAATTTGATGCTAAAGTAACTACTGCAAAAGAAAACATGTAATTGAACCTAACATAATTATTACCAAACCAAGACATGCGCAATACTAAGTTTAGTGAGAGCATCCAACACAATCTGCGCCTCCTCCTTGACAAGCTCCAACCTTAATCTATTTGAAAAGCATCAATTCTTGAACTTTGAGATCATTCCTCTTCTTTTTCGAACATGATGATTGATGCCAACTCTAATCCACCAACAGAATTCTTTACATTGACCTTTCTCAGAAGAGTACCAAGAAGAATGTGTCAGGTATGATGCTAACTAGGAAATAAACAAAAAGGTCTACTAACCAATAGACATAAAAAAAACAGAAAACTATTTCCTTGAAGTGTTAAACCTCATTCTGAGGGTCATCCCTCTATGTATATAGGAAAAGTGGTCATCAAAGTAGCCTAAATGAGAATTGATTAACCAACAATATCAGGTTTATGACAAAATAGCCAGGAACGCCACTACATTCCTCGCTACCTTGTGAGGCTCATATTTTTGCACCGAAAGAGCTTGCAAGAGTCCCATGTCAGGCCACTTTCACCATGTGAGTTCCATGTCAAGTCGATTTCATGGTTGCTACATAAAAGCGTCCAACTTTCACAATATAATCCCACATCCGCTGCAAAAAAACTAAACCTCGCAAGGTTTGAAAACTTTCTAGCAGACCTGCCCACCAGGAATCTTACAGATTCAATTGTCATTTTGGCAAGTTTGACCAACTACCCTATTTCTGTGATAGAACTACTAAAAAAATAAGATTGATGAAAGAAGCAGAATCCTAACTTTTTTAATCTAGTTTCCACACAAGTGACAAAATGGTCTTGTCATGCAACTAGTCAAAACAGAGTTCTTTTTTTGGTAAGGGGTTAAAACAGTCGAGTTGGCAAAAACTGTTTTGCCAAATTTTCAATAGGAAAATAGTGTCTTGAAAGATTAAAAAAATTAGATTACGTAGGAAATATTTAGTTAACTAAATGAAGAGATTTGATGCATTTAATTTACATTTAGGAAACTTCCAATCTGTTTTGACCCATTTGCCCTATTTCCATTAAGCTGTTTCTATCATTTAGCTGTTAGACACTTGGACGGTTATACATACTAGAGATAAGCATGAGTGCATGACCCAGATCAAAAGTTCATAAGTAAAGGGGTTAAAATTGCCACCTTTAATGTTCTGATGTTGTTGCTTGTGTCATGAACAGAAAAAATGGGAGGAAAGAGGGACATGTCCTTTCTTTACTTTTCCGCCTGGTTGGGCTTCCTTAACTGATGCTACTATCATGTCCCCTAATCAGGCTCCTTTCTTCCCCTTCAAAGCTTGTATGCACTTAACTTGTTTTGCCCCTGAGTTGTCCACCACTTTCAAATTGGACCACATTTGTATGAAAGTCCTTATTTGCTGTAAAAGACACAAATTAAGGAAGTGTTTTACAATATATAAATTTAACAGATTTTATTTGTATATAAAATAATACAATATAGGAGGTTATATGCATTAAAAATACAATTGGGTGACTTTTGAACCATGTGACTAGTTACCTTTCAAGTTGAATCTTTTAATTTACCCATTCGGACAATTAGTGAAAAAGCAGAAACCAAATTGACCCATTCATGAACAAATGGGTCAAAACTACCACATCTAGATTACATAAAAGAGCAGACCTGGGTCAAGAAACTATTGGAGGGAGTCTCCTGACTCCTGTCGTGATTTTAGCATTCCGGACGAGAAACTGTTGAGGCGCCACAAAAGTGAACGTCCAGCTAGTTTGATTTTGTTTCATGCATACAATATGACACAAATCAGATGATGAAAAACTTATTGCAACAGAGCAAAAAGAAACTATGAATGTAGTATCAAGCAACCAACCACTTATAACAAAGACTAAAAGTTTATTCAAGTATGATCAGAAGGTTGCATCACAAAGACTAATCTATAAGTCTATAACTAATCAGAGACTTAAAAGGGATGCATCATGAACATCGGGTAACACAAATATAGTGTCGGACCTAACAAATGACAGAAACAACTACAAGATGCAGGAAAATGAGTAAAAGATGCAACTTTTGGTTGCGAAGCTCTATGTTGGAACTTGGAAGGATGAGATTTTCCATATCCTTGTATAAATTAACACATATGGATATATCGAGATGAGTTATGCAGATTTCAAGTCATCTATATAGGGAAAAGATCATTACCTTGGTATCAAGTCAACCAAAATCCTTTTTACTCGTGCACGAAAACGCCTAACATATCTTATTTATACTAGTTATGGTTCATGTAAGCAAAACACATCTATTAGTATCTTACATCTATAAAACTAGATATGAGTGTGTGTTTAGGCGAATTTTCACTAATACATTTGGTTGGTGCTTCTGATGTGCTGTTTGGCTTAAACAAACCACTAACTTCAATCAACTTAAACAAAACCACCAACTTCAATCAACAGTAGTTTCAATTAGAATCTCAAAGTTTCGAAGGAGTTAGTACACATTCTTCAGACTTTTAGCAACGAGAAATGAGTATACAAAAATAACAATATCGGAGCAATGAATACATAAAAAGTAGAAGTCACACGATTTATACTGGAAAATAGTTTATATCACTCGAGCAAATGAACCTTAGAGCACATACCACGAAAGCAATTAAAAGCAGAATTTGTTGGCATCTTGAGCTACTTCACAAGTTTCGTTCCCAACCTGCACACATTATATCAAACACTCACATTATTCCTATTCATTACAACCTCAGAAAAGAAAGTGCTGCAATATCATATGAGTAATTAAACATAAGAGTTCAAAGAGATACAATTTTCAGACTATAAACACTTAGGATACTTATACATACGATGCATTCAAGACCTAAACACAGTCAATAAATATATAAACATCTTAAATAAAACGTCAAAGGACAAGTGGAACTAAAATCTGCATATAGTAAAACACATTTTCAAAATGTATACTCATTTGTCATTTCATCAAACACCATATGTGCATCATGATATAAAAAATGGTTCGAATAAAAAGACATTTTTAAGCAATATTTTGACTGAGTAATTTCATCAAACACGTTATGTGTATAATACAAAAGATGAACAGCCATCATGAGATGTTAAAAGTTAACTAATTGAGCTATACTAAGTTTATATGGGATATCAAATTAGCATAAAAACATATGAGAAAACTGAAAAATAAAACTACCTGTATAATAAAAGGAGGAGAAATGTTATAAATGTGAATATATCGGCTACAGTGTTATAAATGTGGATTTTTTTATTCTTTATGTGAGTCTTTGATTCTTTTTTGTAGGTCCCTGACTATTGCTTGTGTATTTTTAAATGGGATATTGTAGCCAATTGACTAGCCAAGCTATACTCATTTAAAATAACAACAAAGAGTAAAGTAAAGTAGTAACGAGCATATCTTATTAAATAACAATGAACTTTTTTAAAGTATAGTTTTGATACGCGAATTAGAAAATGTTGTATATGTTACAAATTTTTCAAAATGTTCTAACATGCACGTTTGGATAACGCGTCATCTATATCTATACTACTATATAATGCATCTAATTGCAAACCTAACTCTTAACCAAAAATTAAGATAAGGAGCTTCAATTATGAGGTGACATGTGTCACTTCTCAACTAACTCCAAGCCTAACTCCTAATCAAAAATTAAAATAAGGAGCTCCAATTATGAGATGACATGTCACTCCCCAACTTAAAATTCACTTTTATTTTCAAATTGAAATATCTTTTTATCTATTTATTTTTTTTATGATCTAATTTCACCATATTTTTTAAAATTTTGTGTTTTTTAATTCAACATCCATTTTAATATATTTTTATGAGTTTTTAGTTTTTACATTTTTTATGGGTTTATTTTTATTAATTCAAATTTTTAACACTTTAACTTTTATTTCAATCAATACAATCTTGATTCAACAAAATCATATATTTTTGGGGGAAGGGTTTGACGGGTAAGAGATTGCGAGGGACTTTTTATATGCGGGAATAATAATGTCACGGACTCACGGGAAAACAACGGGAAACCCAAGCAAATAAATACAACTAACATATACATTCGGAGTGTTGTGAAACGAATTCATTAAGCGGGTAGGGAATTGCGGGAAAATTTTGGCTATCAATTCGTTCACTATATTATAATATAACTATATTTATCGCCGCCGCTGTGCGCGGATATCCAACTAGTACTTCAAAATGTGACATGTGTCAGTGTTTTTTAAGTGATATGCTAAACAAATGTACATAGTTTAACACTTTTTAAAAGTTTATAACATTTATTGAGACCTTTGTAATTCACGTACTAAAACACCACTTTTGATAAAAATGTGTTGTTGTTTAATGAACCAAACCATAAAATAAATCATGCTTTATTTCTTATCCGTAATTTATGCTTAAAAGTATGCATTTGTTGAGAAATTTATAACTTAGTTCAAATATATATCCATTTTACATTTACAGGTCATTTTACTATCTGACATATCTTCTTTTGACAAACACTGTTATGATGCCGATAGGTATTGGCATGATCAGGTATCGTGACACCTGTGCTGAAGCAATGCGTTTTTTCAAAGAAAAAGGTATTATTACCGAAGTGTTTCCTAGTAAAGTGAAGGCGGATCGATGCAAATCTGCACTGTTTGATGGTTGCAGGCTCGCGTTATCTTTGAAAAAGATGGAAAAAGAACGTATTTAGAAAATCGTATTAACTTATGCTGCTACTCACTGTAGAGGATTTCATCATGAGTGACAGCTTAGGAAAGGGGGCGAGTTTTTGACTCATGTTTGGCTACTGATGGTACATTTGGGCATCACCGAGCAGCTCCAGGTTTCTCAAGGTGATGCTAGAGCTAAAATCAGTGCTTGTAATGCACATAAATGTGATATAGACTCCCACATTCATTCGTTACTTACTGTTAGTTTTGTAGATATGATTTTATATTCATATATTCAATGCGTGAAGTGGGTCTATCTTGGCTGGAGTCTGGGGCTCAGAAGTTACAGGAGCAATTGCAGAAGAAACGGGTGGAATACTTGCAGTTTGTGTTGGCATTGAGGATGATGACGGTTTGGATATAGATTGGGAAGCACAAAACAAATCACCACCAAACATAGGGGCAGAAGCAATTCCAGTTCCTCCAACAGATAGTCTAGGAGCTGTGAAAGATGAGGATGATAGTGGCTCTTGGGGTATTGGTACAGCAGCCCCAACACCTCTGCCCCTAAGCCAATCACCCGAGACATTAGAGTTTGATAGACCAGCACCGTGTTAGAATATTAGTATCATGACAATCATACAAATAGGTAAACACATATGCGGAAGCGTAGGAACATCTATAACACATAAGAGATTAACATAAATTAAATAGGAACGTACCGTGGTGATTCTAGCCCGAACAAGAATCAAAAGCTATTGTCTTTAACAATATGAAGAACCCTAATTAGGGTTTATATGGATCAATGATTAACCCCTTATAATCGATCCCTTGATAACAACAAAAGTATGTTGTTACCTCGTTCTTGTACACACGAATTAAACCGTATTAAGGTGATGCTAGTGACAACACAAGAATGATTTTTGATTTAACAAAAATTGACTAACAACCCTAAAGGGTGTTGGTCGAATGTTTAAGAAGCAAAGAAAAAAGAAAAACACTTTAGGGTTTAGTGTGTGCAAGAGATACCCAAAACCTTTAACCCTTGATGTGTTTATATACTAATTGTAATCTTGGTGGACAAGTTAGGGCAAGGGATGCCCCTTGGGTTGAGTTGGCCGGCCATACCTCTCCAAGAGGGTATTCCGGAACCTTCTTGTCATCCAATTACAATCTAGTCCTTATTCTTTGCCCGTTAGTCAATTCCGTTAAGGACTAACGACCGTTAGTCAATTCTTGTGATTAAATAATATATATATATATATATATATATATAGATATATATATATATATATATATATATATACGTAACAATTAATATATATATATGAATTATTTATTTCTTAATACTCATTCGTAACGTGTGCAATCCCGAGGTCACGAGTTCGATTCTAGACATATGTTTATTAATATATATCCATAAACTCCAACAGCTCCCACTTGGATATCTATTAATAACATAATGACATTGGTAAGCGTCTAGCAACACGCCAATACCCCCAGATTAACTCGAGGAAGGTTTCCTGGAAAAACCTATAATGATTCATCATTATTATTATCATCCTTTTGTTTCTAATACCACGTTAATAAAGATATGGATCTTAGTCATTCTTTAATTAACAATTCTGTTTCTCGTTGTTTATGATTGAGCAAGATTACCAAAACATCTGAACGTATTCCAGATAGACTTTGGGCGTGCGCACGTAAACATCTTGTCAACCCTACGAGGGGCCCGGCAGTATTAAGCTTCAAAACAAATTTGAAGGAACAAATTCTTTCTTGGCTACAAGAATAACCCATGGACTTTGTAACAATTCTGAAAGCAACCCTTATAACTCCGTGTTACGGTGAGCGGTAGATTGCTTCACAGAATGCACTACATCCATGACTCTTATCTGGTATCTCAAGTCTGAGGATAACAAATTCATGATTAACTTACTGACAAGACCCATAAAGTAAAATCATGTAGTTGGGATAAGTCCTATATTCAATTCATCGAATATCATGTGAAATTGGTATGTCAACGCATCAATATACTTTCAAGTATATTCTAACCAATACTCAGATTTGTCTTAGTTTAATGATATTCCCATATCATTAATTGACAATGGACAATTTAGAATAACCTAAGTTATTCATGGATCTAAACATGCAAATATAGGACACAATTTATTATTAATGAAAACAAACGTACTAAGTACTTTAATTCATTATAAATAATAATTGCTTAATGTCCTTTATCCAAATACTAAATAGATCAATGCATGATAATTCTAGTTAATGAATTTTGTCTCAAGTAATAACTTGTTGACAATTATGCCTCAAGTAATGACAATCATACTTGTTGACAAGGCATTATTCAACTAACTTTGATCTATCTGAATTTTGAGAATACTTATTTCAAGAATTTTAATTAGCAAAAATTCTTTTATGTGTATATCCAACTATCTTGATATAGTTACACAGAATATTCATAAATGGTGTGACATCCTCAATCACTAATTTATGACAATCAATCTTTCAAACATTTTAAAGTTTAAAGTATTCTAATTCTTTAATGTATAATGCAACTATGCTCCTAATAGAGCACAACTAGTTCTTATGGCTATTAATAAGGATGAAATCCTTCCATGACTAGTTATTGAGTGTCGTCTCAATTTATACCGTCATCATTGTATACAAACAACAATATGCTATTGAAAATCCCGTAACCTAATATCCATTGTGTAATGTTTAGGAGCTATTCCAGGTTTGAGGATCATTATTCTAAGTCAAACATATTTCTTTAGAATATTCATTACACAAGATATCAAATATTTCTAAATCATTAAGGATTTAAGCATGATGTAACAATAATACGATGCACATGAAAATCCTTCGGTCATACTTAGATTTATATTCATGCTCTTTCCTTTCATAATATATATCCATTTTCTAAATGATATATTATGTTTTATTAGAATTTATTTACCGCACATGTTTATTTAATAATAAACTTTTGTTCCAAGGTTGTATGTTTTATTTTCTAAATCTTTCACTTACAGTTTCATTCCAAACTAAGTCTTAACATTTCACTTATATGGAATGTAACTTCTTATATGTTATACAACATATATGATTTAGTAAATCAAACATAATACTCCCACTAGCTTTCAGGAATACTTAGAAATGACCTTATTTTAATTATAAACCTAAACATAGATTTAATAATTTATCATAAGAATAATCTCATAGATGCATGCATTTATCCATTCATGGATTATTGCACTTTGTACATTTCCAAAGATTTTCTTGAATTCATAAACTCCTTTTGATTACTTATCATCCTCGCTCAAGTAATTATTCAAGAAAGAGTTTTTGATATTCATTGTCAAATTTCATATTCATATAAACATGACAATTAACAATCTTTGTATCTTTAATGTGCTTAGGAAAGAGTATTCAATCATAGTTAATTGCTTAAGTATGATTAATAATCTTGTAATAAGACATACATTAACGTATGTATACAATTTTGCCATATGATTATTTCACAAGGATTTAAACCACTAGGGTTACATTATCTTTGAATAAACTCATCATCATTCTCTAACTATTAAGAATTATGATAAACAAATTTTTTTTAAAATTTGAATATCTTTATGAACTGCATCTTTAACATTCATAATATGAGTAATTCACCCAATTCATTATTTTGGTAATACTACATCATATAATCATCAGCATATTAATTAAATATCTGAGATATCCAAGTGGATCTATGAATGATAATTCCATCATCTTGAGGTTTATCATTTACATGTTAAGCCTCATCATGATTTTAACTAGTGTGGTTTTAGAAGATTATGTATCTTGTAATTCTATCTTTTCAAGATAAAATACTCCCACTTGCCTTTAGCAATATAGAGACTATCTATAACTACTTAGCAATTAGAGCAACAATCCAATTTTCTCTTTTAGGACTTTACAAATACGCATTGATAGTTCTTTGTTAATAACCTTCACATAAGTAACTTAACAAATTAAAAACTTCAATTTTAAGACTTAATGTCACATTTCATAATTCAATAACGTCTTATTAATCTTCTAGGAGTCTAATTGAGTATATTCAAGCCATACTCAATTTCTAACCTTGATAACTTTTAGAAGAAAAGAAATCATAGTTATCTTTAATCAAACAATCTAACAAGAGTTTGATTCCCTAACTGAACATACTATCCATATGTGGTACTTCAATTAGAATTAATATTGTAAGAAGATCTAACAATATATATAAGATAACCATATTCGTGTTGGAATACTTATTTACCAACTAAGTCAACTTAATGGTATAATAGTATTTCCAAACCAATTGCATGCTTTATAACACAAGTACTTTTGACCAAGTCACTTCATGTTTATGTCTTATAAAAACATAAACTTGTTATAATCCCACTATACTATATTAATCATTGATCAACTCAATGACTTCTTGTATATGTCTTAATTAAAAGACCATAACAAGCTAACGTCTTACTTTATTATAAGTCTTGTAATACTTAAAAGACTTCATGTTTATAACTATACAATAAAGTATAAACATGTATAATTAAAGTAATCATGAACACCATCATTTGGTTTCAATAATATTTTCAAGTTAACACACTACTTTATTTATTTATGTCATTCTAAGAATACATAATTATTGAAGTAGTATTATATTATTTATGTCATTCCAATAATACATAAATATTAAAGCTGAAGTAGTATTGTTATTTGACACAATGTTCTAATAGATGTCTAATTTAGAAACTGTAAATTATCATGTTGGTCTCACGCATACATGAAGTTCACCTTGTTGTTAATATTTAGTCTGCGTCTCACGTTTACTAAATTTCAACACCAAGTGTTTCTTAGATTAGATGTATTAATCTAATTAGAATTATAATCTCTTACTTTGTAGTTAAGAGAATCTTTTAAATCATATTCTTATGTGTTGTACTTTGCACATAATGAAGATTTCTCCCACTTGTGCATGGTACAACACCATGTATCATATAAACAACACGCACGCGTTTGTTAATTTGAACAATATGATTTGTGTCATTAACATAACTTAGTAGATATAGAGTTTACTCAATTAATCAAGGAAACGTACATGACTATCCTTGAAAATATTAGTGTCTATATTTGGAAAGTAATTACCTTGAGATATTCAAAAGATAATCTAAGTTACAATCAAGACAATAAGTCTTGTAACTCCCACTGAATTAGAGAACATTATAATAATCCCTTATTCAGCCATAAGAACACAATACTCCCACTGAATTTGACAACATTGTAAATGTTTCATTAATCAGTGAAAGGAAATAGTGTACTTGTTTACTTTCCTACATCTTTTAAGAAAACCCATTCCAACAATTATATATAGGTTATAAAAGGATGTAATCTACTACATAAATGTGATTCATCACATTCCAAATTATTAACTTGAAAAAGCTTGGGCATGCAATTTCTTCCTGTATAGATCTACCATTCCAACAATTGTATGTAGTATCTATAAATGGTCAAACTAAAACAACTAGATAAAATAATCTAATTCGTCTTTTACCATTGTGCAGTACTCAGTCTAGCTTCTAATTTAATAACTCATAAAGTGCAAATAATCTTACTATTAAATTTTGCTATGAGTTATGTATTTAGAATTTAGACAATTCTAATCATCCTATTATACCTTTCTCATTCATGAAAAGGATTAGGATTAAGTCTCACACTTCTCCTAATGGAAAGAAGACTATATTTATTCTTTTGTAAATATTGACTCTTACCAAAAAACCCAAACGGGTGTAGATCAATTAAAAGAATAACTTATGTTTACGGTTTTGAGTTGCATTAATACATTTAAAGAATTTACAAAATTCAATTTTAGTATTTTCGATAATTTATATTTCTAAGAAAATATAATACCCAAGGTTATATTCATATAACCAACATATTTTCTTGAAAATCTAGGATCCAACTTTACATAGATTCCACCACATCAGTTGATCTGCTAGTGATGAAAGTATAAAAGATGGTAATCTGTCGAACAATAATTGGCAAACACTTTTCCAATTCCTAGATCATTATGGGATTTACATCAAATTGATTCATCAATTTGTCATGTAAGCATGTTTCATCCCATCTCATGCCTTAAGCTCTAGGTCTCAGGCATCAACTTAATTAAGTCGTCTAACTTAGAAACTGCAAATTCTCCATGTGTGGTCTCACGCACACTCGGAAATTTACCTTGTCATTAAAATTTAGCATGCGTCTCACGTTTACTAAATAATAACTTCAAGTGTTTCTTATAGTTAGATGGCATGTAACTTAAATTTTTTTTAAGGGTATTCTTATTTTTGATATGTCAATCAAAATATGTATAAAGATGCATGCACTCATCTTTATCGCATAAGTTTTCAAAAAAAACTTTTAATTTACCAATTCGTGAAATTAATACACAAAGTTTTACTTGAGGTTTAATAAACCCTAAAATGACTTTCTACAATTATGATTTTAAAAGTAATTCGTTTAAGACATATTCAAGATTGTGATAACCAAGGCAGACTCTAAGGCTCTTTTCTAAGCCTTCATATCACGGTTATGAATCAAGTCTTAAAAGAGTTAATTTTAAAAGCATATTTGCACAAAACATCAATCAAGCAAAAGTTTATGGATTCAATCTCAAAATCATGCAATAAAGTATGAATCTTGCTAGTCTCGCCTTGGAGCGATTTACCATGCGAAGTGAACCGTTGTTGGTATCTAAGACTCCGCAAGATTCAATCTTTATCACTTAGGGTTTCTCCATTATTAGTCCGTATTATTTTCTTTATGAAAAATTACCCTTTTATTGCTTACAAACGTGTCCAACAATTAAACAATAAAACAAGTAATAAAGACAAATCAAAACAACTAATAACATAACAATTATAAAGGTGAAATAATTAGCCACATGCAATCTTTTTAGAAAAGATCCTAACATAATCAATTCTAGGTTTTTATATGTATATAATTAACTAGGGCCTTCACCTCTTAATGGAAGTGAGCCACATACATTGACAAGTCAATTGCGTAGGCCAAAGCTAATCACATACCACATAGCACATAATTGATTTTAATAATTATGGGGTCTTCCCCAATATTAGATCTATCTAAATATGTGAAAAAGCTTAACAATTAATAAACAATTAATAACCCATGACTAACATGCATGTTTCATCACGGATCAAAGCATAACAATTACCAATTAGGTCAAGGATACGCCCAAATAACACATAAACATGTAGGCAACCTAGGGTTTCTAATCTAATTAATTAATAAAACCACAAACCCTAATTAGGGTTCATGGAATAAATCGACCCCCCCCAAAAAAAAAATTAGGGTTAGGGTTTTGAAAAAATTAAAAAAAACAAAACCCTAGATCCAAAACATGTATCTAAAACAATCAAAATTCTTTTTTTATGTTTTTTATGTAATCAATTACATGTTATAGCAAGCTCGTGATACCACTATTAGAATATTAGTATCATGACTGTAACACCCCCAATTCATGGATGCAGCGGAATTCGAACTGGGTGTTACTTGACGGCACAATAGTCACAATAATAGAAAACGAACTCCAATTGAGTCGTTTTAAAAGATTTATCATTCAAATTATATAAATATCAGAGATTACAAAATGAGGTCCCAATTGGTTCCATGTTTACAAATCACATTAAGTGAGTTTTTGAATGATAATAAAATTTATAGCCCTCTTGAGTATCCGTGCCCTTCCGTGCCATCCTTGATCGTCATGAACCTGAAATACATGCTTGAGAGGTCAACACAAAGGTTGAGTGATATTCATAGAGTTTGTTTAATGTTTGAACACAATATGTTGGTAGTGTGAGCTATAGACTCACACCAATGTTTGGAAAACAAAGATGGGCCACGTTGTTATACGCCCGGAACAGTTATTATCAAATACTAAGCTTATGACACCAAAACGTTAACGGGTACCAATATCAATCGGCGGAGTTATCCCGGTAGGTACTTTGCCGTCATACCTAATGTCTCAAATATTAATGCATTTGTTTGAACTTAGTCAATACAAATGGGATTCGTCAATCCCAATAGGCCTATTCATAATATTCGCGCTCACTATTTCTAGTGATTAAATGGTTCATAATAAGGGATCTCGGTTTGGCAAGGATGGTACTTAGTGATAATAAAACAATCAGGCAAGCATACAATTTAAAAACATTGTGCTCGGTTAAAAATAGCATGTATTCCCCCCAAGGGTTTGTAAAACAATTAAGTAATAGAAAGTGGGGCTATGAACTCACCTTGAGTTGGATGATGTATAATGAGAATGATGGATATGCCGTAAGAACTTCTACGAGCAACCTAGAATAATTGTTGTAACTTAGGTTTGGAATAATGCCTAAGGAAACATAAACACGCCAATATATTTCTTGCACTTAGTCCATGATGTGGTATGATGTATATTGTAAGTCTTTGAAAGAAAAGATTCATGAAACATGTATGTTTTATATATCGTTTACTACCGTTCGGGCCGACATAATTCAGAAGTCATGTTAGTAAGCGTTCGAGGAGCCAGGACACTTTAACTCGTAAATCCACAACTCATCTCGACGGCTTACATAATGAACTCCTCACATGAGGCTCCCTACTATTGTAGTAGTTGATGAAATATATAGATATAAGTTTTGATCCGAAAGGTTACGTGTCCGATATTTGAATAAACTTAGGAAAGTTTATTTGTACATGAAGATTGTTATTAGGGGTAGTTTCATAAGTCTTGTATGACCATTTTTCTTTGTAATATCTCATGGTTCCTTTTAGGTGAAGTAGATCCAAATTGCTTGTTCAAGTTGTCGCCAATTCCTTGTTTCATGTTTTCGCCTAAGTAAGCTTGTATGGTTGTTTCGTCATGGCCTAGCCATGACCTTTGGTCCTTGTTCCAAGGTCATGAGACACAACCTTAGCTCTAGCCATGGTTGTGGTCTTGATTATAGGTCATAAGACCTCTTGTTCCTTTTAAAGTATAACCATAATATAGTGACTTATATATATGTAAATAGCTGTTAAGAAACTGAGAAATATCTCACTCAGAAAGTGTTTCAAGGCTCGAGCTTCTTTATTCCTGAAGGAAAACGTGATTCCGGACAACTTTCGTGTTTTAACTTTTTCATGAAACAGACCAGAAAGGCCTCTTTTTGCGTGTTTAATGTTTCTGTAACAGAAAGTTTTGGCAGTTTTGCCGGAAATCTTTGGTAACTTCAAATGGGCGTAACTTTTGACTCGTATACTCGTTTTAGGTGGTTCAAATTGCTATGGTTTCCTTGTTAAGTCCTCTACTGTAATATGTAATGATCCAACATCATATTTTTACCATTTTGATCAGGTCTTACCAAGAAAGTCACTAGTTTACTTGTTTTAATAACTTATCTTGTCAATCAATTACAACAACTTGTTTTACTCACTTTTATACATCATGGACATGATCACAAGACAATATATAGCATGAATGATATGTAAATAACATGAATATGATATTTAACAAGAATTATATTAGGGTTTGGCTTACAACTTTTGGCTTTCAACAAAGAAAGGAAAGTTAACATGTAAGGATAGGACTTTGATAGACTTGCTTCAACCCACTTCACTTCATGCAATCTTTCTACTCTTGTAATCTTGAAAGAGAGATGATGAAATTTGAGGTGACTTGAGTAGATTCAAACTCAAGAGAAATCACCAAAGTTTATGTAGTTTGGAAGTAGTTTTGATGAATCAAAACCAAACTAGTGTTTCTATGTTGTTGTAGCACTTGATTCTTGGATGGAACTTGGAGTAAATGAGCTAAGGATGAGATGATGGTGTGTTTTTATGTGTGTGGGACGTTGGAATGGCCAAGGAGGGGGAGGGGGGCTTAAATAAGGTCTTGAGGAGGTTACATGTATGACTAGTCAACACTTGGAGACCAAGTATAACACATGGAATCAATCTAAGCCTCCTAGCATGAGATCAAGCCACCTATGGGCTGAATTCCCCCCCTAAGTCAGTTTGTATATGTTGGGGAGCAAGGTTTGACTTGTGATGATATTATCCAAGATATCTAGTATGTTTTGACTCCGTAAAATGCAAACCGTAAGTTGTTACGTCACAAAACGTAAAACCGGGTATCGTAAAAATACGAAACTTGGAGGAATGATTAAACTTGTCAAAATACTCCATAATAAAATATAAAATGAGTGGTAGGTTCCATTGGGGTGGTAAAACCCTGCTAAAACTGGAAACACGGGTCTAAAACGCGTAATACGTAAAATATACGAATATTGCGTAAAATTGAGAAAAGTAAAATGTTACTTTTCTAATAGGATAAAAATGATTTAAAATGACTTATAATGTCTAGACTGAGCTCAGTCTAGTGTCGGTTGGTATTAAATGTCTTTTAGACATCAAACCGTAAGCCTAAAAATCACGAAATGACTTATAAAATCAAGGAATGATTTTTGGTCAATGGAGGAGGGAAAAATATGTTGAATTTTTCTAATAAGTTGAAAACTCAAATAGTCTTAGAAATGCGGTGCAGGTATAGGCTAAGGTTACGGCTGAGTAAAAACGCTTAAAAACTGAAAATTCCAGTTTTTTCACGGCCGAGGCTTATTTTGGTCATGTTTTTCACAGTCATGATTAATTCTCAAAGAAATCATGAGTGTGTCAAACATTTTTCTGATGTCGGGTCACTTAACGCGATCGAGTTTCGTTGTGCGTAGAATTTTTGAATGACGTTTTACCCTAAAACGTGTAATTCCGTGTAATTCCTTAATAACTTTCATGAAAATGAGCTTATGAATATCAAACTTTTAATTTGCCATGAAAATGATTTATCACTCGAGGCCAAGAAACAAAAATCAAGTTTCGGGAAAAATGAATAGTAAAAGTAAATAGTGAAATTTTCCGGGAAAAGTAATTATCCTGAAAATGCGAATTGTTACAGTCTCTACCCCTTACGGGGAACTTCGTCCCGAAGTTCTATGTGTGTCATATGTTGGAGTGGTGTTGATGAAGAGGTGTGGTTACTTATGAGGACTAAAGTCTGGGATTACTAGTGATGCAGTTTGATTTGTCATTTCGGTGTATGGTGTAGGATGAGGCTTACTTTTATGTAGGAAAGGTATGGTAATAGTCGAATATCAAAGGAAATTGATATAGCAATCGAATATTAATAGGAATTGAGATAGTAATTGCAATCATAACCTAGTAGGTAATCGGTTGTTGTACCTAGTGTTTATTGACTTCATACTTATGTTATTTCGGATACAAATAAGCCCACTTATTTATAATTCTTTATTTACATAGAGAGGCATCCCAAACAATGTAAATAGGGAAATATAAACTTATGGTTCGGTGATTTACAATTTCTTTATTTAAATGAAAAGACATCCCAATCCATTCAAATAATTACAAATCATCCTACTTAAGAATTCCCAACACAACATTCACAATTAGCCGGTGAGTTACAAGGTAGTGTATTATGAGATGATACTGGTGTTCCAAAAGTACAAGATGAATATTCAATCTTGTAAAGCTGGTGAGGGTGCTTGTGGTGTAACTAAGGATGATTTGAGCTTTAAAAGTGCATCAAGATCTGTTAATGAGCTTGTGTTTGTAACGGTTGTGAAGACAATGATGTGATATGTTGATGAACAAAAGTGTGTAGTGTATGCTTAACATTAATACTCTTAGGTATAGATGTTGAGTTTGCTTTAAAAATCTTAAGAGATTTTAAAAGTTTATGATGGAATGGTATCCTTAGGACCTAAACAGGATAGTACTTCTACAGGATGAAGAGAATAATTGATAACTATCCCAAGATAGTATTTCGGATTATCTCATAAATGAAAAATTTCAAGAATGAATTTAGATCATACAAATAAGGTGTTAAGATCTTGCTGAGTGGTAAGGCACTATCGTGTTTCTAGATTGTTTTAATGTATTCTGGTGGTTTATCGTGTTCATGTAGGAAATCAATCTAAACATAACCCTATTACAACTATTCTCAGTATTTGAAAATTTTAAGTCGAATATAGTTAGTCAGACTATATTCCACTGTCCCTAGGTTAAATATAGGTGACTAGTCTATATTTAGCCAAGGTTCGATAAAATTTCCAAATACCTAAATTAGGTATACTTGTGATATGTCCGTTGCTTTCGGGAAAACTGTCCGATAAACAAAGGCGATGTCAAACCCTTCAATTGCAAGTCCCGCCCATACAAGACTTGTAACCCATGTTTTCACATTCCATCGCATAAAAGATAGTACGGGTAGGTATGTGTGTGGAAAGGAAGTTTTAAGTAGTTCTAAAATCGAACATACTTGGCCAGGATCACGAACTTTTAACAATGAAGGTTTCATAAGAAAACTTTGATGAATGTAGGGCTGAACTTCAGCTTTTGTAGGTGATGGATTTGTTTGTCCTTTAGAAATCTCATATTTCTTGTTTTGAAATCGATAGATTGTGACGGGTTTTTGATATCATAAGAAATGATATTGATGATGTGATGGAATAATTCTAGAGACCATTTGCACAAAACACAATGTCTCGGAAGTAGGTTAGACCATTGTGCCATTCACAATGTCTGGGAAGTAGGTTAGGCCATTGTGTGACTCAAAACATTTGAGAAATGATTAAGACCATTGTATCATACAATGTCTTGGAAAACGAATGAGACCATCGTATCTCACAATGTCTTGGAAAATGAATGAGGCCATTGTATCTCACAATGTCTTGAAAAATGAATGAGACCATTGTATCTCACAATGTCTTGGAAAATGAATGAGACCATTGTAATTAGTTACAATGTCTTGGACATATAATGTTGGAGTAGGAACATGATTGGGAGAGTGTGGCTGTGCCGAAATGCCTTAGAATAGGCATACACAGATATGTTTAGTCCATTGTTTAGATAAATGATTGAAAATAAACCGAGTTTATATATCAATATACTAATATGTTCATGTAGTATAGAATGCCTAGTGTGTATATATGAATATACTTATATGTTCATGTAGCATAAAATGCTTACGGGGAAATGCTCAATTATGTTAAGGGTACATATATCAATATGCAATTATGTTTGTGTAGCACAAAAATGTCTACGGGGAAATGCTCAAAATGGGTATATATGAATATACTAATATGTTTGTGTATCATAACATGCTTACTAAGTCCATAATCGTCTGGAGGATGGAAGACACGGAGAGCGGAAGGCTATAAAAAAAATGTTTTTGCTTGTAATTGTAGTTATAGTTTAGGTCTCAATTAGACCCATTTATCTATAACCATGGCTCTGGTACCAATCTGTAACACCCCCAATTCATGGATGCAGCGGAATTCGAACTGGGTGTTACTTGACGGCACAATAGTCACAATAATAGAAAACGAACTCCAATTGAGTCGTTTTAAAAGATTTATTATTCAAATTATATAAATATCAGAGATTACAAAATGAGGTCCCAATTGGTTCCATGTTTACAAATCACATTAAGTGAGTTTTTGAATGATAATAAAATTTATAGCCCTCTTGAGTATCCGTGCCCTTCCGTGCCATCTTTGATCGTCATGAACCTGAAATACATGCTTGAGAGGTCAACACAAAGGTTGAGTGATATTCATAGAGTTTGTTTAATGTTTGAACGCAATATGTTGGTAGTGTGAGCTATAGACTCACACCAATGTTTGGAAAACAAAGATGGGCCACGTTGTTATACGCCCGGAACAGTTATTATCAAATACTAAGCTTATGACACCAAAACGTTAACGGGTACCAATATCAATCGGCGGAGTTATCCCGGTAGGTACTTTGCCGTCATACCTAATGTCTCAAATATTAATGCATTTGTTTGAACTTAGTCAATACAAATGGGATTCGTCAATCCCAATAGGCCTATTCATAATATTCGCGCTCACTATTTCTAGTGATTAAATGGTTCATAATAAGGGATCTCGGTTTGGCAAGGATGGTACTTAGTGATAATAAAACAATCAGGCAAGCATACAATTTAAAAACATTGTGCTCGGTTAAAAATAGCATGTATTCCCCCCAAGGGTTTGTAAAACAATTAAGTAATAGAAAGTGGGGCTATGAACTCACCTTGAGTTGGATGATGTATAATGAGAATGATGGATATGCCGTAAGAACTTCTACGAGCAACCTAGAATAATTGTTGTAACTTAGGTTTGGAATAATGCCTAAGGAAACATAAACAAGCCAATATATTTCTTGCACTTAGTCCATGATGTGGTATGATGTATATTGTAAGTCTTTGAAAGAAAAGATTCATGAAACATGTATGTTTTATATATCGTTTACTACCGTTCGGGCCGACATAATTCAGAAGTCATGTTAGTAAGCGTTCGAGGAGCCAGGACACTTTAACTCGTAAATCCACAACTCATCTCGACGGCTTACATAATGAACTCCTCACATGAGGCTCCCTACTATTGTAGTAGTTGATGAAATATATAGATATAAGTTTTGATCCGAAAGGTTACATGTCCGATATTTGAATAAACTTAGGAAAGTTTATTTGTACATGAAGATTGTTATTAGGGGTAGTTTCATAAGTCTTGTATTACCATTTTTCTTTGTAATATCTCATGGTTCCTTTTAGGTGAAGTAGATCCAAATTACTTGTTCAAGTTGTTGCCAATTCCTTGTTTCATGTTTTCGCCTAAGTAAGCTTGTATGGTTGTTTCGTCATGGCCTAGCCATGACCTTTGGTCCTTGTTCCAAGGTCATGAGACACAACCTTAGCTCTAGCCATGGTTGTGGTCTTGATTATAGGTCATAAGACCTCTTGTTCCTTTTAAAGTATAACCATAATATAGTGACTTATATATATGTAAATAGCTGTTAAGAAACTGAGAAATATCTCATTCAGAAAGCGTTTCAAGGCTCGAGCTTCTTTGTTCCTGAAGGAAAACGTGATTCCGGACAACTTTCGTGTTTTAACTTTTTCATGAAACGGACCAGAAAGGCCTCTTTTTGCGTGTTTAATGTTTCTGTAACAGAAAGTTTTGGCAGTTTTGCCGGAAATCTTTGGTAACTTCAAATGGGCGTAACTTTTGACTCGTATACTCGTTTTAGGTGGTTCAAATTGCTATGGTTTCCTTGTTAAGTCCTCTACTGTAATATGTAATGATCCAACATCATATTTTTACCATTTTGATCAGGTCTTACCAAGAAAGTCACTAGTTTACTTGTTTTAATAACTTATCTTGTCAATCAATTACAACAACTTGTTTTACTCACTTTTATACATCATGGACATGATCACAAGACAATATATAGCATGAATGATATGTAAATAACATGAATATGATATTTAACAAGAATTATATTAGGGTTTGGCTTACAACTTTTGGCTTTCAACAAAGAAAGGAAAGTTAACATGTAAGGATAGGACTTTGATAGACTTGCTTCAACCCACTTCACTTCATGCAATCTTTCTACTCTTGTAATCTTGAAAGAGAGATGATGAAATTTGAGGTGACTTGAGTAGATTCAAACTCAAGAGAAATCACCAAAGTTTATGTAGTTTGGAAGTAGTTTTGATGAATCAAAACCAAACTAGTGTTTCTATGTTGTTGTAGCACTTGATTCTTGGATGGAACTTGGAGTAAATGAGCTAAGGATGAGATGATGGTGTGTTTTTATGTGTGTGGGACGTTGGAATGGCCAAGGAGGGGGAGGGGGGCTTAAATAAGGTCTTGAGGAGGTTACATGTATGACTAGTCAACACTTGGAGACCAAGTATAACACATGGAATCAATCTAAGCCTCCTAGCATGAGATCAAGCCACCTATGGGCTGAATTCCCCCCCTAAGTCGGTTTGTATATCTTGGGGAGCAAGGTTTGACTTGTGATGATATTATCCAAGATATCTAGTATGTTTTGACTCCGTAAAATGCAAACCGTAAGTTGTTACGTCACAAAACGTAAAACCGGGTATCGTAAAAATACGAAACTTGGAGGAATGATTAAACTTGTCAAAATACTCCATAATAAAATATAAAATGAGTGGTAGGTTCCATTGGGGTGGTAAAACCCTGCTAAAACTGGAAACACGGGTCTAAAACGCGTAATACGTAAAATATACGAATATTGCGTAAAATTGAGAAAAGTAAAATGTTACTTTTCTAATAGGATAAAAATGATTTAAAATGACTTATAATGTCTAGACTGGGCTCAGTCTAGTGTCGGTTGGTATTAAATGTCTTTTAGACATCAAACCGTAAGCCTAAAAATCACGAAATGACTTATAAAATCAAGGAATGATTTTTGGTCAATGGAGGAGGGAAAAATATGTTGACTTTTTCTAATAAGTTGAAAACTCAAATAGTCTTAGAAATGCGGTGCAGGTATAGGCTAAAGTTACGGGTGAGTAAAAACGCTTAAAAACTGCAGTTTTTTCACGGCCGAGGCTTATTTTGGTCATGTTTTTCACAGTCATGATTAATTCTCAAATAAATCATGAGTGTGTCAAACATTTTTCTGATGTGGGGTCACTTAACGCGGTCGAGTTTCGTTGTGCGTAGAATTTTTGAATGACGTTTTACCCTAAAACGTGTAATGCCGTGTAATTCCTTAATAACTTTCATGAAAATGAGCTTATGAATATCAAACTTTTAATTTGCCATGAAAATGATTTATCACTCGAGGCCAAGAAACAAAAATCAAGTTTCGGGAAAATTTCGGGAAAAATGAATAGTAAAAGTGAATAGTGAAATTTTCCGGGAAAAGTAATTATCTTGAAAATGCGAATTGTTACAATGACAATCATACAAATAGGTAAACACATATGCGGAAGCGTAGGAGCATCTATAACACATAAGAGATTAACATAAATTAAATCGGAACGTACCGTGGTGATTCTAGCCCGAACAAGAATCAAAAGCAATTGTCTTTAACAATATGAAGAACCCTAATTAGGGTTTATATGGATCAATGATTAACCCCTTACCGTTTTGTTAATCGATCCCTTGATAACAACAAAAGTATGTGTCACACCCCCAAAATCGGGTCCAGCGGAAGCATACATGTAGCTGGGGTGTAACTCAATTGGTATTACAACTCAAGTTCAAAAATGGTTTTCACTTGAATTATTTTGAATAAAATAGTTTAATCAAAATGTTGAATCTACATTGTTAAAAATAATGCGGAAGTAGGCCCTTAAAATAGTTTAAAACGGTCCCTAAATGAATAATCAGAGTCTTCTATGACCATGCCATGCCCTGCCAAAACCTCCTGTAGCGTGCCATTGCTTAAAACCCAACATGAGGTTGGTGAGTTCATAGAGTCTTGTGAAAAAGTATGTAATGCATAAAAATGAAGATTTCCCAGCAAAGGCTTCGTAAATCCACTCAGTTCCAAGTCCCGCCATAAGAGACTTGTAACCTGTGTGTTTACAACCCACTGCCAAATATGATTTAGTTTGTGTAAACAAAAGTAATAAGATTGATGCAAAAGCATCGTAATTCAGTAATAAGGCTGATGCAAAAGCATCGTAAATCAGTAGTAAGACTGATGCAAAGGCATCGTAATTCCGTAGTAACAGTGGTGGAAAAGTATCGTAATTCCATAAGTAATTTTCGTATGTACAATAGCCAAAAGTATAAAGTAAGATGACAATATGTCAAAAATGCTACATTGTCTCTTAAGCTCATGACCCCGAAGCTAGACATAGTAATGGCCCTAACAGAGTGTTTACCAGGCACTCAATTTGATAAGACATGAAATGCATTCGTCCCGTTGGAGCAACCCAAACGCGAATGGAGGCGTCACCCTCAATAGATCTATTCACTCACTCTCGCTTAGTACTAAAATTAACGGTCCATGATAATAAAGGGGACTTGTCAAGACGTGGTAATAAGGAAACTTAAGCAATGTATGGAATTTGTAATACTTTGGCATTGTACAAAAATAATTCAAGCAGTGTATTCTTCCCCATAAGTAATTGAAATCGTAATAAAACATAGAACAAGTATTGAAGCATGTATCTCCCCCAAAGAGTTTATAAAGTCATTAAACCAGTAAAAGTGGGGCTATGACTCACCTGATATGATGGTTCCATGAACATGTAATGAGCTGAAAAACAAGGCGCGCACACTAGCCGCAACCTAATATGAATGATGAACGATCTACTTTAGATCATGAAATGATGTTATGAATGTCCATGCACATGTTTCCTATACCACTCTACTCTTTGAAAAATACTTGTTGTTATCAAAAATATACATTTCCAAGACTTAGGAAAAATATGGCTATTAGAAAAATAAAGCTAGTTGCAATATATATACTTATATATATATCGTATGTATCAATGTTCGTGTTGAAATCCTCGGGTTGAAATCCTTGAAATAACGCCTCGTAGTGATAAAATATACTTGTAATAACTAATACTTCATTAGTTATAAAATTGGGTACTTGGTATTATTTCTAAAAATCTAGAGTTACTACGTAGTTTTAGTGTTAATATTTCTAAAAGCTGTCAAAATGAAATGAGTTTTGCCGATATTCAAACGTGAATATCTTTGTCGTTATAAGTCCGTTTTACTTGTTCTTTATATCCACGGTTACGTCTTAGTATGTGGTAATATATTTTGGAAAGCTAGACTCCTCCGGGTTACGTCTAAAGTTTCTTTTTGTCCGACGAAAAACGTCCAACAGCATGTAATTTTCAGAAAAATACTTTTCGTCAATAAACTTGCAAAAATCATAACTTCTTCGTTATAAACTCTTTTTAATCCGTTCTTTCGCCTACGGATTCGTTTTTGAAAGTATTTTCTAAAAATTTTGCCAAAGTTTCCTTTGTTTTTACTGATTTTCCAGAATTTAACAAAATGGGACAGTAGGTATATTTACATGTTACAAAACCATTTCCAAGGTTCAAAACTAGTTCCAACCTCAACCAAAACTCTTGCAAACTTCATAAAACTAATCTAATCCTACCATACACCTTCTTAGGGTGCCATGGGTTCCTAATGGCTAGTAAACAAGTTAATTTAACAAAGGAACACCTAAAACCAATTCTAGGGTTTGTATGTTCAAAAAGTATACAAAAATAAAGTGGTATAACTAGTATGAGCATGAAATTAAGCATGAATACTATAAGATACATGTGTTAATTAGATGAAAACATGAAAATAATTTTGAATACTCACTTTGAAATTCTAGGTGGTGAGATGATGAGAAACCTTGGATTACTTGTGTTTTTGTGTTATGATTCTTGATTAGGATGATGAAATGAACAACTTTGATGCTTTGTACTTTGAAAAATAATGGATGGATCATGGAGTTGGTGTTGGGTCGTGGGTTTGGAGATGAAAATGATGAAATGAGAGCTTTTTGATCTTTGAAATGTTAAGAGTTTATGTTATTGTGGTTTATGTAATTAAGTAGCAACTTATAATGTATTATAAGCATACATAAATGCCTTAGGTTAGAAAATTGTAAGAATTTGGCTAGGAGAGGACTTATGAGGCCGGTTCCATGGGGATGAGGGGAGGGGGGGGGGGTAGGGTAGTTTTGATTTAATTAGAAATTTTGTGTAAGGTTATGTGTTATTAGTTAAAATCGGGTACCGGGTTTAATAGAAATAAATGTTAACAAAGTTAACCGGGATAAAATAAAGTTGTAAATATGTTAAAAATATGTTGGGTACAATTACTGAGTGTTCGGGCGATTATTGTTTAGTTTTCACGAAAACCGTCGTAATATTCATAAGCTTACGTTATAAATAAAATAAATTTCCAAAATACTGGGTAATTGAATGTTATAATTTTTATGATGATAAAATGGATATAAAAATATGTCGGGACCATTGTGTGAATATTTAGATATATTCGTCGTGTATAAACCGGGTGTTAACGTTTATTATAAATACTTATACGTAAAAACGTTAAATGTATCAAATATATAAATTTGAAAATCCTAAGAGTGGTATAACATGAATATGCTGTTATGATGATATGCAGACTGTCTCTAGTCCGTATGCAGTGTCCTTAGCACTAATGAAATGAATTCGCACCTAAACCAATCCGGTTACGCGAATTTGAATACCCGTAAACTAAATTTACGATGAAATGTGTAATGCAAGTGAATAGTGAAAACTTTTCCGGCAATGAATAGTGTTTAGTGAATAGTAAAATTCTCAAATGTTTCTCAGAATGTCAAATTGACAAAAAAATGATGAATAGTAAACTAATGAATGGTGTTTTGATGAATAGTGTTTGATGAATAGTGTTTTTCCAAAGTTTGGGAAATGACCTGACATGGTGAGTTGTGACAGTATGTTGTTACCTCATTCTTGTACACACGAATTAAACCGTATTAAGGTGATGCTAGTGACAACACAAGAATGATTTTTGATTTAACAAAAATCGACTAACAACCCAAAAGGGTGTTGGTCGAATGTTTAAGAAGCAAAGAAAAGAAGAAAAACACTTTAGGGTTTAGTGTGTGCAAGAGATACCCAAAACCTTTAACCCTTGATGTGTTTATATACTAATTGTAATCTTGGTGGACAAGTTAGGGCAAGGGATGCCCCTTGGGTTGAGTTGGCCGGCCATACCTCTCCAAGAGGGTATTCCGGAACCTTCTTGTCATCCAATTACAATCTAGTCCTTATTCTTTGCCCGTTAGTCAATTCTTGTGATTAAATAATATATATATATATATATATATATATATATATATATATATATATATATATATATATATATATATATATATATATATATATATATATACGTAACAATTAATATATATATGAATTATTTATTTCTTAATACTCATTCGTAACGTGTGCAATCCCGAGGTCTCGAGTTCGATTCTAGACATACGTTTATTAATATATATCCATAAACTCCAACACACCGGCCATACCACCACCTGTCGGAAAACTAGGACCACCAACACCCTGTGATGGAAGAGGACCGCTCTGAGGTGGCGGCCTCATTGACTGATTTCCTTGAGGTGCAAAATACTGTGCAGAAGGTGGAGCAACTGAAGGAGGAGCCATTGAATTAGGAGGTCCATGTGATCTTATGCCGAAAGTTTAAGTTTGCATTGAATTGACAACCCCGGGCTGTTGCGTAGGAGGGCGTGGGGCCATTGAATTGACAATCCCAGGCTGCGGTGTAGCAGGACGTGGTGCCATTGCATTTGGTTGAGCTGGAGGCACAACTGCAAGATTAATCTGTGGAGCAGGGATTTTAGATGAAGCGGGTCCATATAATGCCGCCTTTACTATATCTGGTGTTAGTTCTCTTTTACTTTGTGCAACAGTTACAAGCTTAAGGGCGTTATAGAATTTCTGACGGCCAAGGAAGCCAATGCGGTTCTGATCAGCGTGCTGCCATATCTGCAATCATATACAGTAATATATTATCGTAAGAAACATGACCCAGATGCAACAATTTTGACTCATCTATCTTATATAAGTCGACTAGGGTTGCATTATCTCCAAGTCGAATGGGTCAAACAGGTCAAAAGTGGCTCAAGCATATTCACATCTTACAACCACCCAAAATCATTTCATCGAACTAGTAAATCATATTTAATACATTTGTTATTCATAATATTATAGGAGAGCGGCCAAGCCTGTTAACCCTTCTTACATGATGCAAAAATAAATAAAAAAATATCCATAATCAAATGTAAATAACTAGAATGTGAATAACATTTAGATATGCAGCTAAACGCTTGCCTAAATGTAGATTTCATGTCTAGCTTAACCTCGAAAGTGAGATCGCACCTGGCTCAACTTTTCGTGGGTAGAGACTAGAGAGCACTAACCAGTGCAAACCTCTTTAGGTCAGTACCATCATCACTTTTTATCGAAGGATTACGACCAAATTGTAAGTTCTAAGACCTTTATATTGCTTTCACTTAAAAAATTAGAAAAAAATTGGACCATTAATCATTATCAAGACATGTCTCCCCATCATGCCTCCTCATTTTTCATACAGGGATCAAGTTCAACAATTATATCAAAACTATTACTAGCATCATCTAGCATGTGCCAAGAGCAATACTACATTTACATTTGCCTGTCCATTAGCAATCACTAATAGAGCAACCACTAGAATATATTCTAATGTTACGTATCAATTGCACAAGAAGTATATCTATAGCATAATATACAAGAAATCTTATCATATCTACATGGATTGTACCTGGCATGAGATCTTCGAAATCTTATCATGTGACATGGAGAGTAGGAAGTTGCATGAGCAAAATATATTGCAAAATCCCATCGTATCTATGTAAATAAAATCCAATCGTATCCATGCAAATAAGATTCTATCATATCACTCCAATCCAATAATGTATATTGATAAAATCTTCCAAATATATTGTAAAGATATATGAGATGTCATCCTGGCCATAAAGAACCTCTATAAATAGAGCACACAAAATCGATATGAAGGACACAACATTCTCACATATAACTATTATCTATAACTTTACATTCTAGCTTCTAAGCATGCTCATACTATTACGATCAATACTGACTTGATCATCAGATACCTCTCTAACGATCTTTCTTTGTCTTTTCAGCACTGTTACCGAAGACCCGATGTTAAGGTCAAAACAAGTTAGAAGGTCAACCAAGCACCTTGACGAATGCAGATTTTAGTAGCATCAATCACCAGCTACACCTTTTGTAAATATAAAAGACCGAGACTAAATTTGACTTTCACTCTCACATCGACATCGTTCGCAACAGATTTGTGATTGAAACTGACACGATTTCACTTATAACTTCTCAGCAGAAATGTATAAATTTCCATTTCAAGTTATTCTACGAACATTGCAACATTTCACAAATTCTTATAAAAATGTTTGGGATAAAGGTACTGTTGATTGTGATTGCTGCAATTCATTGATAAAATTGGGTATATTTTAAAAAAGTCACCGATGTTGTCATTATATAAGATATCATCGACAAACATTTCTAGAACAACATGTAACTGCATAGAGTCTGAACTCGAAATTTTCGTTTCACGGGTCACAGTGAGTATTCATCATTTCATTTTATTTTGCAATATGCAAAATTGGAAATCTTGACCAACGTGAAAATGATGAAGCTCACTTTTTCTGGGGTTACTATAAGTATTAACATGACCATGGGTAGAAGTCAAAACATCCAAAAATTTCAAATAACTCAATAGATGGAACTATAAGAGCCAAATGCGTGTAACCCTTACAGCCAAAGCAACAAGTTGGCCCAAGTAACATTCAAATGAGTTAAACTCAGAGATCACACATTATTAATAGTCTCCTAAAGAAGTTCATGGTTGAAAATTCGGGATATAAGTAGAAGCCCAACTCTTTACACGTAGACACTCGAATATGACAAGTAAAACCACACGGTCAAAAACGACCCAAGTGTCAACTTCCAAAGTGGGAAGTTGCCCATAGTAGAAAAATTAAGGACTTATAAAGGTAGTTACAGCTAACAACTTACAATAAAAATTCACTTTTTTTATCGTCCACCACACATCAAAATTCAGTATGATCGAAAATGAATTTAATAATAATATATGATATCTGATTTCGAATAAATTTAATTATTAGTAGTATCATAACAGATCAAAATTCTGTGTGATCGAAAAAGATATAAATAAATTAAATCCTAAACCAGTCAACAATCGAATAAACATGTTTCTACAAAAGCGATAGTGGGTTTGGGTAAGACGGAAGAATTAGTGGGGCAGAAGCCATTGCATTTTTTCAGGCTTCTAATTTCTCTATCTTTTTCAAATTGAAAGGAAGGAGGTTGTTGATTTAGTTCGGTGCTCAATTTTAGATTATCAGACCATCCAAACCGGATTTTTCTTTTTATTTCTTCTCTTTTCTTTTTCTTTCTTTTTACCCAATGTTTTAAAAACCGGGTTTAGAATCGGTCCGGTCGAGTTACAGTTTACCGGTTCAATCGGTTTGACCAAGTTTTCTACTTAAGTATATTGCAATATTTCGGCTCACTAAACACCTATAGAACCTTTAATATTCAATACCAAACATACACAAAGCTTAAAAATTTCAAGCAAGTCACATGATAGGTTTATAAAATATATATTATACAACACCAGACGCATACAATTCAACGACAATATTAGTTTTAAACTTAAAACCAAAAATATTCATCATCACGATTAATCTAAACTTATCATATATCATTGATGTTTTGCGTCATTAGTAAAAAGTGTTAAATTAGGCTCGACCCAGCTATATTCGACCCGACTCTATCCAACCAAACTCAAGGTGATTTTAGCCGACCTGACCATGACCTAGTGAGCAACGACCTTAGCTTTTTCGGTGGGTCCGCCATTGAGTTGGTTCAATGTGATTTAATGAACACTCCTAGAGATAGCTAGTAGAAAATGGTCCATAATAAAAATGAGCTTGCTATGTTTTCCACATTGAAATGAATATGAAATGAAAAAGAAATAATCAAAGACCTTGGAAATCAAGGAATCACCAACCAAATCCCATTTTGCATCACATCTTTTTGAATAATTGAATTTTGAAAAAAAAAAAAGACATTGATTTGATATAACTAAAATGAGATTATTAGTCCTTTTATGCAATTCAGCCGAGTGATTATTATTTTTACATAGCTGAAGTCACCGTAAACACTTATAAAAAATTGCTACAATTACATAATTTTCACTTAATGTGACATCGTGATGTGCTATGATAAACTAAACTAAAAAACATATAAAATTGACATATAACTTGATACAGGAAATTGATGTATAAAATATCATGTCAGAGGAAATGAAATGATGAAGATGTGTGGACTGTGGTTGTGTTTGTGTTGTGTTTGTGACCGGTCCACACAAGGACCATATATCCATCTTTAGTTCTTTACTAATATTGTAACAATAACAGGTCTCTTAACGTGTCTTAACAAGTCCGGACCTGTTAAGACACGAAACCTGTTAATTTCATTCATGTCTTAACAGGTCCGGACCTGTTAAGACACGAAACCTGTTAAGACCTGACACGAAACCTGTTAAGAACAGGTCGTGTCGTGTTAACAGGTTTCATGTCAAAATTGCCAGCTCTAGGTTCAATAGACGGATAGAGTAAGAAAACAACTAAATAGAAATGAGCGAGTGAAAATTATGTGATTGTAACAATTATACCTAAAAAATACAATGATACCTTTCACGTACTTGTACAATTGTATTAAACATTTTCTCTCTCTAAATTCCACCAATCACTTTTTCAAATCCATCAATCAAATCATTATGCATAGAGGTAGGCTTGCTAATTAGGCATACTCATCATTTTTTATAACTTAATGCATGAAATTGTATGATATCTAAATTTGAGAGACTGAAATTGAAATTAAGAATGACTTATAGTCAACTTGCCTTTACTCTTTTCTAAACTTCATTTGATCTTTCATTTTAATTGCATTCATTCACAATCTTCCATCCATCCGCAAACTATATGTAACAATTCGCAATTTCAGGACAATTACTATTCCCGGGAAATTCACTATTCACATTTACTATTCATGTTACTATTCATTTTTACTATTCATTTCTTTCCGAAATTTTCCCGAAAGTTGATTTTTATTTGATATTCTCAAGTGATAAATCATTTCCATGGCAAATTAAATGTTTGACATTCGTCAGATCATTTTCGTGAAAGTTATTAAGGAATTACACGGAATTACACGTTTTAGGGTAAAACGTCAATCAGAAATTCTACGCACAACGAAATTCAACCCCGTCAGGTGACCCCACATCGGAAAAATGTTTGACACACTCATGATTTATTTGAGAATTAATCGTGACTGAGAAAAACATGACCAAAGACTTCCCAGCAGGTCACCCAAGCCTGTACTACTCTCGCATGAGCACGCTTAACCGTTTGGGCGATTAACCGTTAGACCACAAAACGCGTTTCTAAGAAGATTTGAGTTTTCAACTTATTAGAAAAAGTCAACATATTCTTTCCCTCCCCCATTGACCAAAAATCATCCCTTGATTTTATAAGTCATTTCGTGATTTTTAGGCTTACGGTTTGATGTCTAAAAGACATTTAATACCAACCGACACTAGACTGAGCCCAGTCTAGACATTATAAGTCATTTTAAATCATTTTTATCACATTAGAAAAGTAACATTTTACTTTTCTCAATATTACGCAATATTCAGCGTTTTACGCGAATTACGCGTTTTAGACCCGTGTTTCCAGTTTTTAGCAGGGTTTTAGCACCCGATAGAACCTACCACTCATTTTATATTTTATTATGGACTATATGGACATGTTTAACCATACTTTCAAATTCCATAATTTTACGATACCCGGTTTTACGTTTTGAGGCTTAATCATTTACGATTGGCATTTCCCGGAGTCAAAACTAACCAAGTATCTTGGATAATACCAAGAAAAGTCCACACCCTTGCTCTCCAAGCTTACAAACCGACCTAGGAGGGGGGGAGTCATCCCATGTGGCTTCATCTCATGAAATTACCCCTAGATCATCTCTAAATTACAACTTGGTCACCAAGTTTTGGTAATTTCCTACTAGTTTCCTAACCTCCTCATTTTTGACTATAAATAGCCCCTCTCCCTCCCATTTGTGCCGTGCATCCCCAACCTCCAAAACCTTTCCATCCTTTGCTCATTTCCTTCTAGTTTCATGCAAGATTCAAGTGCTAGTTCAAGGTAGAAACCCTAGATAGGTTATCATTCACCAAAACTCTTCCAATCCCTAATATACTTGGTGATTTCTCTTGAGTTTAAATCCACTCAATTCACCTCAACCTTCATCATCCATCTTTCAAGATTACAAGAGTAGAAAGATTGCATGAAGAAGTGGGTTGAAGCAAGTCTATCAATGTCCTATCCTTACATGTTAACTTCCTTTCATCTTTGAAAGCCAAAAGTTGTGAGCCAAACCCTAACTTGATTCTTGTTAAATAATCATGTTCATGTTATTTACATACTATTTGTGCTATATTATGTCTTGTAGTTATGTCCATGATGTATAAAAGTGAGCAAAACAAGTTATTGTTATTGATTGTTACAACAAGTTACTAAAACAAGTAAACTAGTGACTTTCTTGGTAAGACCTGATCAAAATGGTAAAAATATGATGTTGGATCATTAAATATTACAGTAGAGGACTTAACAAGGAAACCATAGCAATTTGAACCACCTAAAACGAGTATACGAGTCAAAAGTTACGCCCATTTGAAGTTACCAAAGATTTCCGGCAAAACTGCCAAATAGCTTCCTGATCAAATTTGGGTTTTGAAAGTCCCACTTCTGGTCCGATTCATCAAAAAGTTAAAACACGAAAGTTGTCCGGAACGACGTTTTCGTTCAGGAACAAAGAAGCTCGAGACCTAAAAACACTTTCCGAGTGATAAAATTCTTCAAATTCTAAACAGCCCATTTTTAGGCGAAAGTCACAAGATTATGGTTATACTTTGAAAGGAACAAGAGGTCTTATGACCTATAATCAAGACCACAACCATGGCTAGAGCCAAGATTGTGTCTCATGACCTTGAAACAAGGACCAAAGGTCATGGCTAGGCCATGACGAAATGACCATACAAGCTTACCAAGGCAAATACATGAACTAGAAAAGTTGGCGATAACTTGAACATACAATTTGGATCTACTTCATCTAAAGGAACCATGAGATATTACAAAGAGAAAATGGTCATTCAAGACTTATGAAACTATCCTTAATAACAATCTTCATGTACAAATAAACTTTCCTAAGTTTATTCAACTATTGGACATGTAACTTTCGGATCCAAACTTATATCTATATATTTCATCAACTACTACAATAGTAGGGAGCCTCATGTGAGGAGTTCATTATGTAAGCCGTCGAGTTGAGTTGTGGATTTACGAGTTAAAGTGTCCTGGCTCCTCGAACGCTTACTAACATGACTTCTGAATTATGTCGGCCCGAACGGTAGTAAACGATATACAAAACATACATGTTTCATGAATCTTTTCTTTCAAGGACTTACAATATACATCATACCACATCATGGACTATAATGCAAGATATATATATAGGCACTACTTCATAGTCTTTACTCCGATCCTAAGTCGCGACATTCTATTATAGGTTGCTCGTAGAAACCTACATGATTCAACCGTTACATTCATTACTTGCTATCTTACTTAAGGTGAGTTCATAGCCCCACTTTCCATTACTTAATTGTTTTACAATTCCTTGGGGGGAATACATGCTATTTCTAAATCGAATACAATGCTTTCTAATGTATGCTTCACGACGATGTTTTATTATCACTAAGTACCAACCTTGCTAAACCGAGATCCTTTATTATGAACCATTTAGTCACTAGCAATAGTGAGCGCGAATATTATTAATAGGCCTATTGGGATTGACGAATCCCATTTGTATTGACTAAGTTCAAACAAATGCAATAATATTTGAGATTTAGGTATGTTAGCAAAGTACCTACCGGGATAAATCTGCCGATCGATATTGGTACACGTTAACGTTATGGTGTCATAAGCTTAGTGTATAATACATGTTCCGGGCGTATAATAACGTAGCCTACCTGTTTTGTTTTCCAAACATTGATGTGAGCCTATAACTCACACTACCAACATATTGTGTTCAATCGATTTAACAAACTCTATGAATATCACTCAACCTTTGTGTTGACCTCTCAAGCATGTATTTCAGGTTCATGACGATCAAGGATGGCACGGAAGGACACGGATACTCAAGAGGGCTATAAATTTACTTATCATTCAAAAACTCACTTAATGTGATTTGTAAACATGGAACCAATTGGGACCTCATTTTTTTTAATCTCTGATATTTATATATTTTGAATGATACATCTTTTAAAACGACTCAATTGGAGTTCGTTTTCTATTATTGTGACTATTGTGTCGTCGAGTAACACCCAGTTCGAATTCCGCTGCATCCATGAATTGGGGGTGTTACAGATTGGTATCAGAGCCATGGTTATAGAGAAACGGGTCTAATTGAGACCTAAACTATAACCGCAATTACAAGCAAAAACATTTTATAGCCTTCCGCTCTCCGTGTCTTCCATCCTCCAGACGATTATGGATTTAGTAAGCATGTTATGATACACAAACATATTAGTATATTCATATATACCCATTTTGAGCATTTCCCCGTAAGCATTAGTATATTGATATATAAACTTGGTTTATTTTCAATCATTTATCTAAACAATGGACTAAACATATCTGCGTATGCCTATTCTAGGGCATTTCGACACAACCAGATTCTCCCAATCATGTTCCTACTCCAACATTTTATGTCCAAGACATTGTAACTGATTGCAATGGTCTTTCCTATTTTCCAAGACATTGTATTATACAATGGTCTTAACCATTTCTCAAATGTTTTGAGTCACACAATGGTCTAACCTACTTCCCAGACATTGTGAATTGCACAATGGTCTAATTTACTTCCGAGACATTGTGATTTACGTAATGGTCTCTGGAATTATTCCATCACATCATCAATATCATTTCATATGATATCAAAAACCCATCACAATCTATCGATTTCCAAACAAGAAATATGAGATTTCTAAAGGACAAACTAATCCATCATCGACAAAAGTTGAACTTTCTCTACATCCATCAAAGTTTTCTTCTGAAACCTTCATTGTTAAAAGTTTGTAATTCTAGCCCAGTATAGACTGTTTTAGAATTACTTCAACTTCCTTTCCACACATATCTACCCGTACTATCTTCTATGCAATGGAATGTGAAAACATACGTTACAAGTCTCTTATGGCGGGACTTGCAACTGAATGGTTTGACATCGCCTTTGTTTAGTGGACAGTTTCCCGAAAGCAACGGACGTATCACAAGTATACCTAATTTAGGTATTTGAAAATTTTATCGAACCTTGGCTAAATATAGACTAGTCACCTATATTTAACCTAGGGACAGTGGAATATAGTCTGACTAACTATATTCGACTTAAAATTTTCAAATACTGAGAATAGTTGTACTAGGGTTATGTTTAGATTGATTTCCTACATGAACACGATAAACCACCAAAATACATTAAAACAATCTAGAGACACGATAGTGTCTTACCACTCAGCAAGATCTTAACACCTTATTTGTATGATCTAAATTTCATTCTTGAAAATTTTCGTTTATGAGATAATCCGAACTACTATCTTGGGATAGTTATCAATTATTCTCTTCATCCTGTAGAAGTACTATCCTGTTTAGGTCCTAAGGATACCATTCCATCATAAACTTTTAAAATCTCTTAAGATTTTTAAAGCAAACTCAACATCTATACCTAAGAGTATTAATGTTAAGCATACACTAAGCACTTTTGTTCATCAACATATCACAACATTACCTTCACAACCGTGGCAAACACAAGCTCATTAACAGATCTTGATGCACTTTTAAAGCTCAAATCATCCTTAGTTACATCACAAGCACCCTCATCAGCTTTACAAGATTGAATATTCATTTTGTACTTTTGGAACACCAGTATCATCTCGTAATACACTACCTTGTAACTCACCGACTAAGTATGAATGTTGTGTAGGATGATTTGTAATTATTTGAATGGATTGGGATGCCTTTTCATTTAAATAAAGACATTGTAAATCACTAAACCATAAGTTTATATTTCCTTATCTACATTGTTTGGGATGCCTCTCTATGTAAATAAAGAATTATAAACAAGTGGGCTTATTTGTATCCGAAATAACATAAGTATGAAGTCAATAAACACTAGATACAACAACCGATTACCTACTAGGCTATGATTGCAATTACTATCTCAGTTCCTATTAATATTCGACTGCTATATTAATTTCCTTTGATAATCGACTATTACCATACCTTTCCTACATAAAAGTAAGCCTCATCCTACACCATACACTGAAATGACAAATCAAATTACATCACCAGTAATCCCAGACTTTAGTCCTCATAAGTAACCACACCTGTTCATCGACACACGACGCAGACCCCTAGAATTCCAAGTCGGAGACAGGGTTATGCTAAAGGTATTGCCTTAGAAAGGCTTAATACAACTCGGTAAACGAGGAAAACTAAACCCAAGATACATCGGACCATTCAAAAATCCTAGCCAGGGTTGGCCCTGTGGCGTACAAACTTGAGCTTCCATCAGAACTCAGTAGTGTACACCCCACTTTCCATGTATCTAACCTAAAGAAATGCTTGTCAGATGAATCACTCGTGATTCCACTCGATGAAATTCAACTCAATGACGATCTTCAATTTATTAAGGAACCCGTAGAAATCATGGACCGAGAGGTCAAACAACTCAAGCAAAGCCGTATTCCAATTGTCAAAGTTCGTTGGAACTCACAACTTGGTCCTGAATACACATGGGAACAAGAGGACTAGATACGTAAGAAATACCCACATCTTTTTACCAACAAAGTTTCTACTCCCAACACAAATTGATCTCCGGGACGGAGCTCTCATATGGGGTGGAGACTGTAACAATTCGCAATTTCAGGACAATTACTATTCCCGGGAAATTCACTATTCACATTTACTATTCATGTTACTATTCATTTTTACTATTCATTTCTTTCCGAAATTTTCCCGAAAGTTGATTTTTATTTGATATTCTCAAGTGATAAATCATTTCCATGGCAAATTAAATGTTTGACATTCGTCAGATCATTTTCGTGAAAGTTATTAAGGAATTACACGGAATTACACGTTTTAGGGTAAAACGTCAATCAGAAATTCTACGCACAACGAAATTCAACCCCGTCAGGTGACCCCACATCGGAAAAATGTTTGACACACTCATGATTTATTTGAGAATTAATCGTGACTGAGAAAAACATGACAAAAGACTTCCCAGCAGGTCACCCAAGCCTGTACTACTCTCGCATGAGCACGCTTAACCGTTTGGGCGATTAACCGTTAGACCACAAAACGCGTTTCTAAGAAGATTTGAGTTTTCAACTTATTAGAAAAAGTCAACATATTCTTTCCCTCCCCCATTGACCAAAAATCATCCCTTGATTTTATAAGTCATTTCGTGATTTTTAGGCTTACGGTTTGATGTCTAAAAGACATTTAATACCAACCGACACTAGACTGAGCCCAGTCTAGACATTATAAGTCATTTTAAATCATTTTTATCACATTAGAAAAGTAACATTTTACTTTTCTCAATATTACGCAATATTCAGCGTTTTACGCGAATTACGCGTTTTAGACCCGTGTTTCCAGTTTTTAGCAGGGTTTTAGCACCCGATAGAACCTACCACTCATTTTATATTTTATTATGGACTATATGGACATGTTTAACCATACTTTCAAATTCCATAATTTTACGATACCCGGTTTTACGTTTTGAGGCTTAATCATTTACGATTGGCATTTCCCGGAGTCAAAACTAACCAAGTATCTTGGATAATACCAAGAAAAGTCCACACCCTTGCTCTCCAAGCTTACAAACCGACCTAGGAGGGGGGGAGTCATCCCATGTGGCTTCATCTCATGAAATTACCCCTAGATCATCTCTAAATTACAACTTGGTCACCAAGTTTTGGTAATTTCCTACTAGTTTCCTAACCTCCTCATTTTTGACTATAAATAGCCCCTCTCCCTCCCATTTGTGCCGTGCATCCCCAACCTCCAAAACCTTTCCATCATTTGCTCATTTCCTTCTAGTTTCATGCAAGATTCAAGTGCTAGTTCAAGGTAGAAACCCTAGATAGGCTATCATTCACCAAAACTCTTCCAATCCCTAATATACTTGGTGATTTCTCTTGAGTTTAAATCCACTCAATTCACCTCAACCTTCATCATCCATCTTTCAAGATTACAAGAGTAGAAAGATTGCATGAAGAAGTGGGTTGAAGCAAGTCTATCAATGTCCTATCCTTACATGTTAACTTCCTTTCATCTTTGAAAGCCAAAAGTTGTGAGCCAAACCCTAACTTGATTCTTGTTAAATAATCATGTTCATGTTATTTACATACTATTTGTGCTATATTATGTCTTGTAGTTATGTCCATGATGTATAAAAGTGAGCAAAACAAGTTATTGTTATTGATTGTTACAACAAGTTACTAAAACAAGTAAACTAGTGACTTTCTTGGTAAGACCTGATCAAAATGGTAAAAATATGATGTTGGATCATTACATATTACAGTAGAGGACTTAACAAGGAAACCATAGCAATTTGAACCACCTAAAACGAGTATACGAGTCAAAAGTTACGCCCATTTGAAGTTACCAAAGATTTCCGGCAAAACTGCCAAATAGCTTCCTGATCAAATTTGGGTTTTGAAAGTCCCACTTCTGGTCCGATTCATCAAAAAGTTAAAACACGAAAGTTGTCCGGAACGACGTTTTCGTTCAGGAACAAAGAAGCTCGAGACCTAAAAACACTTTCCGAGTGATAAAATTCTTCAAATTCTAAACAGCCCATTTTTAGGCGAAAGTCACAAGATTATGGTTATACTTTGAAAGGAACAAGAGGTCTTATGACCTATAATCAAGACCACAACCATGGCTAGAGCCAAGATTGTGTCTCATGACCTTGAAACAAGGACCAAAGGTCATGGCTAGGCCATGACGAAATGACCATACAAGCTTACCAAGGCAAATACATGAACTAGAAAAGTTGGCGATAACTTGAACATACAATTTGGATCTACTTCATCTAAAGGAACCATGAGATATTACAAAGAGAAAATGGTCATTCAAGACTTATGAAACTATCCCTAATAACAATCTTCATGTACAAATAAACTTTCCTAAGTTTATTCAACTATTGGACATGTAACTTTCGGATCCAAACTTATATCTATATATTTCATCAACTACTACAATAGTAGGGAGCCTCATGTGAGGAGTTCATTATGTAAGCCGTCGAGTTGAGTTGTGGATTTACGAGTTAAAGTGTCCTGGCTCCTCGAACGCTTACTAACATGACTTCTGAATTATGTCGGCCCGAACGGTAGTAAACGATATACAAAACATACATGTTTCATGAATCTTTTCTTTCAAGGACTTACAATATACATCATACCACATCATGGACTATAATGCAAGATATATATATAGGCACTACTTCATAGTCTTTACTCCGATCCTAAGTCGCGACATTCTATTATAGGTTGCTCGTAGAAACCTACATGATTCAACCGTTACATTCATTACTTGCTATCTTACTTAAGGTGAGTTCATAGCCCCACTTTCCATTACTTAATTGTTTTACAATTCCTTGGGGGGAATACATGCTATTTCTAAATCGAATACAATGCTTTCTAATGTATGCTTCACGACGATGTTTTATTATCACTAAGTACCAACCTTGCTAAACCGAGATCCTTTATTATGAACCATTTAGTCACTAGCAATAGTGAGCGCGAATATTATTAATAGGCCTATTGGGATTGACGAATCCCATTTGTATTGACTAAGTTCAAACAAATGCAATAATATTTGAGATTTAGGTATGTTAGCAAAGTACCTACCGGGATAAATCTGCCGATCGATATTGGTACACGTTAACGTTATGGTGTCATAAGCTTAGTGTATAATACATGTTCCGGGCGTATAATAACGTAGCCTACCTGTTTTGTTTTCCAAACATTGATGTGAGCCTATAACTCACACTACCAACATATTGTGTTCAATCGATTTAACAAACTCTATGAATATCACTCAACCTTTGTGTTGACCTCTCAAGCATGTATTTCAGGTTCATGACGATCAAGGATGGCACGGAAGGACACGGATACTCAAGAGGGCTATAAATTTACTTATCATTCAAAAACTCACTTAATGTGATTTGTAAACATGGAACCAATTGGGACCTCATTTTTTTTTAATCTCTGATATTTATATATTTTGAATGATACATCTTTTAAAACGACTCAATTGGAGTTCGTTTTCTATTATTGTGACTATTGTGTCGTCGAGTAACACCCAGTTCGAATTCCGCTGCATCCATGAATTGGGGGTGTTACACTATAAGTGATTTTAGCCACAAATTACTTATATGGTAAATTTTCATTGAAGGATGGAAATATATAATTATTATGTTCTTGAGTATTCTTAATCAGAATGGAAAAGAAACAAAAAAGAAATAACATGAAAATTCGTAACATTTTTGTTCAAATATTTTCCGCCAAAATATGGGTGGATTTATATGAAAACAAAATTACTCTTAAACTATTGTGTTTGCAATAACCAATATAACCTTCAGTATTTATAAGTCTTTTACTCATTTGTACTTTTGTGATAAAAATGAACACGTTTAAAAAGGCATACATGTAATTATGTCTATTTTCTTTTTATTTTCTTCCTGACTCGATAACCCAACATTTTCTCTTTTCCTTTCCTTTCATTTCAACTCGATAACATGAAATAAAAAATCAATTTTTTTCCTTTCCATTTCTTTATATTCTCTTATTTACCCATCATTTTTATCCCCCCTAAAAAAGCTCCGGCGTAAGTGTTCATATTTTTATTTTGGGTTGTCATAAAGTACCTTAGTTGTTAAAAAAATACCTTAGTAGTCAAAAATGATATTTTATTGGTAGAGAGAAGGCAGTTAGTGGGTTTTACTAAAACTTTGTACATTTAAAAAAATTGTAACACTTCAATTTTTACAATAATGGCTTTAAATATATTTTAAAGCTTTCAAGGCAACTCATGTAATATTTTAAGGTTCCATTAATCAAAGGACCTTTCCTGAAAAAAAGTTATTAAAGGAATAAGGACTATCCTTGCAATGGTTTGACTAATAGGGACTAACGTTGCCAAACTTCAAAAGTTAAAAGAATAACTCATGTATAATAGTAACGAGCGGGGAAGCCCGCGCGATGCTGCGGGTGTGTTTTGCAACATCACGTTTGTACATTTTCTATTTTTTCGTTTATAATCGCCAAAGAGGATACGGCCGGCACGGCTGCAAAAACAACAAATTCCCTTGGCAAGATACATAGCAGTTCAGGTTTGTTGCAGTCGTACACCTGTAATATGACCGACAAATCAACTGCGCTTATTAGTTTCCATGTGAAGTTTTACATAGGTAAAAAATAGATGGTTAGAAAATGAGAACTTACGTTGGTTTTAATACATTTTTTAAGTCATAATAGTCGGTCGTCAAACTTCTTTTAGCAAAGCAATATTAACCTGAGATGAGGCGTAGCTAAGCAACTGTATTTAGCATCTTTTCAGGTTAACCGACATGCGAAATCCGAAGCTGAATAGACCTGTAAGAGAGATACCAAAACCTTATTAGTATCAAATATTGGGTAAAATTTTGTGTTCTAAAAATCTGATTAACATTACCTGGTTGTATAAAGATTTAAAATTCCTGTGACACCTTGAACTTTATATTGTTAAGTTTGTTAATGTCGCTGATTTCAGTGTCGAAGGTCACAAAAGCATTTAGCCTCCATCCATTTGAAGGTCAATCTATTTTTACCCGTAGAACGAAAAAACATACTAACTCAATATCTTTCATTTTCTCCCAATGCAGGTCCCCATAATCTGCAACATTCATTGTAATACTTAATACTAAGGTATTAATAATTTTTGCAGCATGAAACGTGAATAGTCTTCCTTACGAAAGAATAAGCAACTATTTTATCTACTATAGTTCGAAAGGTCTTTCAATGCCCGAGTTTAGTGATGGGTCAAACCCGCTTGCTAGTTGCTACATGACCAGAGTAACTATTTTACAAAGTAAAGTGGAAGTAATGTGAACCTCACCTGTGATACAACATCTACACCAACCTCATCAAGCACCTACACAAAGACTAAATTTTATCAAAATATATCGACATATACCAAGGAAATGAAAATCAGAATAAAATTTACCAACCGAACCAACCCACTTAACCCACCTTCTGAACACACACTCCTCTTTATTGGCGATCCCGAGTTACATTTCTTTTTTATTTACCGTAAGGGTAGAATTAACATAAGTAGTTTTAGTGCATTGGGTCAAAATGCATAGAATTTTCTCTATTACGGCAAACTTGTCCTAAAATAGTCGACCAAAAACCAAAGAGACAAATGAAAATGAAATGATTATGAATTTTACGTCAACGAAACTAATTACATTAAAACATAAACTACTTTGCAGATTTGTACATACCAAAGTTTAAAACCTGGCTGATAAGTTCAGGACACTTCTTTGTTTCTGTATAGATTCTTAACAATGAGGTCCATGAGCCGACTTACGTGCACCATAACACAAAAGCTTGTAAAATTAGTGGTGAAACTAACACAGGTTGTATAGTAATATAAAGAGCAAATTCCATATCTCTAAATGCGCACTTTTCTACAGGTACCTCGGGTGTAGCTAAATTGTACCTACTGCATATCTTAAAAAGATGATAGTTCTTTGACCCACATTCACAATGCACAATATCTCACGTCTCAACATTCTTTCCAACTTAATGTATTTAGGTTTAAGTCCATTTTCAGATTTATCAATACATACATTGGAGAATCATTTAGTACCATAGTCGGATAAAGATTATAGTACGTTTGTTGAGATGAATTAATATTTTTTCGACACAGTTGAAGAGTAAAATGAGTAAAGGTATGCAGTGAGTACTGGAAAACACTCATAACAGCCAAACTATCATAGTTATGTTATGAAGTAAAAAGCGCACCTCATTCATTGCAGAATGGATATTTTCCACGCGATGAAAAGCAACTATAATTCAACCTTCACATCCTCCTGAAAGTAGTGATGTTTGTTGGTTTTATAAGTAAAAAGCGCACCTCCTTAGAACATTATAGGCTAAATCAATTAATCAAGTCACGACTCGTATCGAATAATAGACTGAAATCAGAAATGAAATTGATGTAGCATTTAAGCTATAATACAATATAACAATTTTAAGAATCCTCGTTGTTAACCTACCTGCCACCAAACATCTCCTTCCTTTTGCCATTTACTATCTTCCTTGTTCATGGCGAATTCATGAGCTTCATGTTAAATACTATAACAGAACATGCATAATAGGCACATGTAAATTTGAAGGAAAGTTTATGATTTGGGCCATTTTTCTAGCGTCAATTCGGTTTTCATTACGATACCAAATGCACTTAAAACAAACATGACCAGGAAAAAAAAAAACTCGCTAATATGACTCATAATCAAACATGACTAAGCTTTACGTTAAATAGAATCGTCTTAGTATCTATTTTACAAAGTAAGATATAAGTAGCGTATAACTGACCGCGTGCTTTTGCTTTTTCCACTGCAACTGCTCATACGCCTTGCGGTGCCGATTTGGGTCGCTAATTATTGATCGTTCCTGTAACAAAGTTATGTCAATTCCCTGGAAAAAGTGTTAATATTGCCTTTAGACAGAACCTCTTGAAGTAAAAAAAATGAAGTGCTGCATCCAGTATACCAACATCAGAGATTTTTGAAGTTATTCGACCTACATATATTTCAATAATAACTTGTGACAGATTCATAGTAAGAATGATGTAAGTTGTTTGTGCATTTTACCAGTTCTGTGCCCCATCAATTCTTCTTAAGGTAGCTTACCTATTTTTAACGTGTTAAGGATAAAAACTGACCCACACCAACCCAAGAGGTTCTGTCTAAAGTGCATTTTGCTGTTCCTCTCATTATTTTTGTAATTACTTTATTATCTCTCCGAATCCTTTCACCATTTTTATCAAGAACCTACGAAAGAGCATCGGTTACATGCGTTCTGAATCACAAAAATTGTCGCGCGTCCCAAAAAAGTGCATTTATACATAATAGTGTATCTAAGTTAATTTTTATAAGCTTACATTACCACTTTCGTCCTCATCGACCAGTACATTAGCTTTGTAACAGGAACTCAACCCGATTCATCACATCAGTTTATCGAACAGGAACTCCATCCGTTCTTTGAGAAGCTTATCTTTCACCAAAGCATAAGTAAGCTACTTCTATAAGCAAATCCCATCACCACCTTGATCAGCAACCTCACATTAAAACAATAACATCTATAACAATAGTGACTATCGAAATGTATTATCCTCGCAAAAGCATAAGTAAGCTACTTCTATAAGCAAATCCCATCACCACCTTGATCAGCAACCTCACATTAAAACAATAACATCTATAACAATAGTGACTATCGAAATGTATTATCCTCGCAACACCGGACACCAACTGATTATTATTCACAAAATCAATTCATGAAGAAACTGAATGTATTCAATAACCTGACAAATCAAACAACCCGACTCTTCATTTTTATAAGACCTCAATTTTCCAAAAAAAAAAAAAAAAAAAACTCGCGAATAGAAGCCAAACGCAAAACTGACCTTGTTTAAAAGTTGATAAAGATGACCTCCACATCTCTTCATCTTCGTGAAGATTCAACCTGATTATTACTCCAATTGTGTGTATGCTTGAGGCAGTTTCTGGAAAGTAGTGGAAGCATATGGAGAAGATGAAAGGGGATATGGGTTTTTGTTTACTTACTCACGAAGAACAAATACAGATGGGCGCAATTGTTTTAGCTTGTGATTTGCGAAAATGAACGCAATTGTTTTAGCTTGTGATGTGTTTGTTTTAGCTTATTTATCCGGCATATGGGCGTATTATCTTTTGAAAGCTTATAAACTCGATTTGTAGGGCCAGCATAAGCCTAAGCAAAACTAATTCAGCATTGGTGTATTCCTAATTCCATTTGAATTCAAAAATCTCCAGTTTAACTATTTATAGTCCCTAAACGTAGATCATAGTGTCGGGTTCCACACATGAGATCCTCAATAGATAAAATGAGCTTATTATGAGCTAACACAACCCTTTACTTTTGGTCTCAAGTTATTAAAAATGCTTGGTTGCTCATTTCTTTTGAATAAATCAACTTATTGAAGCTCACATAAGCAACATGGCCTAAGAATAAAAGACCACAGGTTATTTCAGAATGCTCACAGGACCTCCTATAGATAGAACAATGATCAAATTCACCTAAACTATGATTCTTCTAACCGCAAATTAAAACACCAAACACTTTAATAACATGAATCTGGCAAATAAAGAATTATGTATACTAAAATAATTTTTAAAACAAAACAGATTACTTACATGTTCATTCATCAATATCAATTCAATGCTTTTGATATTTTCCTTGTTACTACATCTTTAACCTTGGATACCCGAACCTGAAAAAAAAAATGAATTGAACACTCAAAATTAAACAATTTTTTATAATTACACAAACCAAATTCAAAAAACTGTAAGTCATATAAAAACCCTAAGTGAGAATCACCCCAATCCAATAGATCAAACTACCAAAATCATTTTCTTAATTAGCTTATACCATCCGACAACGCCACCAATAGCATTCGGCGGCCGTTGAGAGGAAAGTGAGACAAAAGTATCATCAAATCCAAACATACACAATCTCATAAAAAATTAAAACCAAATAAAACATGAATTAAAAAAAAAGGAAAAAGAAAAGACGGTACATGTGGTTGGAGCCTTGGAGGATTTCGGTGAATGATTCAGAAATGATTCCGGTGGCCGGAATATGAGCATATGGAAAATACATAAGACGGGTAACTGAAGAAGATGTGAGAGAGTGATTTGAAGTTTATGTTATTTGTGATAGAGAAGATGAATGGGAGGTATGGAATTTTCTAGGGGATGAGGTGGGGAGGAAGGGTCTAGAATTTGGGGGGGAAATATCTTCTTTTGCCGGTGATAAAAACGGAACGGGATTGAAACACTTGAATTTCTAATGAACAGTGGTTCAAACAGTGGTCTAGCGGGCATTCAACCAATGAGAAACCAATGAGATGGCGTTCTTTGAACGGATCACTTTCCCATGTTTAGTATATATATATAATAGATTACTTAACATCACAGGAACTTCATAAATCTCTTTTTTTTTCTTCCTTATACCTCACGTCACATAACTCATGTGTTATCGCTTGGAATAATATATGACAAAACTCAAATGATGGACATGTAACTTAATACACGAATTTTCATAGTATGTAAAACGGAGGGACTAAAAGTGAAAATAAAGTTGACTTAAAGTCAACCAACTTGCCTTTACTCTTTTCTAAAGTTCATTTTGATATTTTCATTTTCATTACATTCATTCACAACAAACTTCCATCCATCCGTCAACAACTGTAAGTTAATTTCAGTCACCAATTAGTTATATATATAGTTGTAGTTTTAAATTATCCTTGTATATTTCAAATTTATTGTATGATGAGACTTTTGAGTCTTACTCGATTAATAGTATTAGGATTTTGGGTTTTGAAAGCGAAATTAAATTGACTTATTGTTATATTTGTAATTTCCAGAATTATTGGTGTTTCGTTGTAATCTTTAAAATTGAGCTTATAAAAAGTTCAGTAAGCTCATCTAATAAGTTAAAACAAACACCCCTTAAACTAGTTGGGATACAATTGACATGATTGATTGATTTGAGCCTGTGAGAGATGTTTTTTTATTAGGTTATGTAGCCTAAGATACACGGCGTTGAATGGAATGAATAATTAGATTTTGGTAAAGAAAGTAAATGCTAATCGGAAAATGCCACTGTAGGAGAAATAGTGCTTTCGTATAAATGACATGAAGTGTGGAAAACTTTCAATAGTTGTAGTGTTGTGTGGATCAGTGACTCGAAGGAACTTTACTTTACGCTTTTGGTTTCTTGATGCTTGTTCATGTATTCTATGAAAGCTTTAACGGTTACTAAAACGTGGTAAGTTTGGTGTCACTTATAATTAATATTCATAGTTTTCAATTTACTCTGCATTCGTATTCTTAGGAAACATGGAAGACAGAACGCATCTCTTAAGCTAAATGCAATGGTACTATTATGTGCCACAGTTTTTTTGTCCCTCTACTTAAGATGTGTTTAAATTTATAATAATTTTGGCTGTCTATTTATGTGATGTTGTTTCCCCTATCTATGTTTTGTTTTTGTTTTTTTTAACAGTTTACTTATATATAAATGCAATGGTAATATTACGCTGTCTATTTATGATGCTGTTTCCACTATCTATGTTTTTTTTTTTTTTTTTTTTTTTTTTTTTTTAAACAGTTAACTTATATATAAACAATTAGCATGTTTGTCATGTCTACATGTTACATAGTATAACCCAAAAGTGCTCACATGTTTGTTCTGTCTACATGTTACGTGGTATAACACAAAAGCGCTCACATGTTTGATTGTTCTATGCTACTTAGTCATGGATTCTATGGTACTAATTATTGTTTCAACTTTATTTTCATTTTTTTCTGAAAACGTTTACTGTACTTGTGAACGCAGCTTGATCTCAATATTGATAATGGCTACTACGTCAATTCCTCATCGGTGGAAATATGATGTATTCGTAAGTTTTAGAGGTGAAGATATCCGCAAAAGCTTCATAGACCATCTGTTCAACGACTTCAAGCAAAAAGGAATTTATGCTTTTAGAGATGATAGAGAATTGCCTAAAGGAGAAGAGATATCTCCTCATCTGTAAAAAGCCATTGAAGAATCGAGGTTTTTGATTGTTATCTTCTCCAAAAATTATGCTTCTTCATCATGGTGTTTGAGGGAACTTGTCAAAATACTCCAATGCAAGCAAATGGGAAAGCCTAAACACGAGGTTCAAATACTCTTTTATGATGTTAAACCTGACGTGGTTAGGAAACAAACAGGAAGCTACGCCGAAGCATTTACCAAACATCAAGTTTCAAATAGACGAGAGGTCGATAACTGGAAGGAAGCTTTATCCATGGCGGCTAACTTATCTGGATGGGATCTCGAGGACATGACAAATGGGTAAATTTCTTGTTTTTGTGTAATTAGTCTTGTAGCCCTACTAAAGCTTAACACTATGTAGTTTCTCTTACTTATTGTGTCTTTGTGGTTAACAGGTATGAGTATAAGTTCATCGATTGCATCTCCAAAGACATACTCAAAAAATTATGTGATGGGCCCTTGCATGTTGGTGAAAACCTTGTTGGCATAGATTTCCATTTCGAAAAATTAAACTTGTCATGCTTCGTTGGGTCAGATAAGGTTAATATGATTGGAATATGCGGTATAAGCGGGATAGGAAAGACGACGCTTGCCAAAGCTATATATAATATGATGTATGTCCACTTTGAAGGAAGTTGCTTTTGTGAAGATGTAAGAGATGTCAAAGAAGTCCAGATGCAAATGATTGGTAAGATTCTGAAATCAGATGATCTAAAGATATCAAGTGTTGGTGAAGGAACTATGGTAATAAAGAAAAGGATGGTGGGTAAGCGGATCCTTATTGTTTTGGATGACGTGAATAATTTGGAGCAGTTAGGAGCACTAGCAGGTTCATCTGATTGGTTTTTCCCTGGAAGTCTTATTATTTTCACTGGTAAAGACAAACAATTGCTAAGGTCTCATAATGTGGAAATCTATGAAATGGAGTCTTTACATTATAATGAAGCTCTTGAGCTCTTTAGTTTGAATGCATTTGGTGAAAGGCATCCCATAGAAGATTTTAAAGAATTTGCTTCCCAGATTGTGAAATATTTGCATGGTCACCCTTTGGCTCTCAAAATTTTTGGTAGATTAATGCGTAAAAAACCTGTGGATGTTTGGGAAGGCGAATTGAAAAGACTCCAAACATTTCCTAATTCAGATATACTACAAAAACTTCGACCAAGTTTTGATGGGCTAGCATCTGATCAGAAAAGAATGTTTCTTGACATTGCATGTGCTTTCATAGGGGAAAATAGATATTTTGCTGCAAGTGTACTAGACAGAAGCAAGTGTTCCGCAAATGCTATTATTGAAGTTCTAGTTGATAAGTGCCTAATAACAGTATCTGCAATTAATAAGTCTCTTCAAATGCATGAATTTATTCAAAGCATGGCAAGGGAAATTATACGTGAAGAATTGAGCATGCCTGGGAATCACAGCAGAAGATTGTGGATTTCATCAGAGGATGATATACTGAATGTAAACAAGGTATTAAGTGGCATATGATTCATTTTTCAACATAAACATTACATTTGAGTATAAGCAATTGTCTTTACTTTTTTTTTTCCCTTCATAAAAGCAAGTATAATCTGATGATCTGTTATTTGTATCTAGGTAGCGGAAGAAGTTGAAGTTCTTGCCCTTTTGCTAAAGAAAAACTGTCAAAATATTCCCATAGATGGACAAGCTCTTACATGTATGAAAAACTTGCGGATACTAAAAATATGCTTTCCAAAAGTCAAAGGACGTTGGCAGCCATTTGCAGTAAACTTCTCTGGAAGACTGGATTTGTTGTCCAATAAATTAAGGTTGCTTTATTGGCATGGATTGCCTTTAGAGTCCTTACCTTCTGATTTTTATCCGGAAAACATTGTTGCCATCGACTTGTCTTACAGCCACATAAAACAACTTTGGACAACACCAAAGGTATTTACTTATTCATATGTGTGTGTGTGTTCGACACCTAATGATATACAAACTTATCCTTTTTTCTATTGATGCCAGTGCTTAAGAAGGTTGAAAGTAATGAAGCTAAGGTACTGCTGCAACCTAACAACCACCCCTGACTTCTCAGAGATTACAAATCTTGAAGAGCTAGATTTTGAAGGTTGTGTGAATTTGGTTACAGTTCACCCATCTATTGGAATGCTTAATAAGCTTGCTGACTTAAATCTGAAAGACTGCACACGGATTGGGAGTTTTCCTGAAGCCTTTTGGTCTAGATGCTGGACTTCAATCTCTGGTTTCATATGGAACCAACAACATCCCCAAAGATCAGTTGCATTGGCAGGTTTACATATGTTAACTTCTCTGAATTTCAGCTACTGCAATTTAGAACAAGTGCCTGAGAGCATTCGAGGCTTATCATGTCTAGAGTATCTATACTTGGAAGGGAACAATTTTACTAGCTTGCCTGGAAGTTTGAGTCAACTTTCTAATCTTGAACATCTTAATGTTAAAGGTTGCAAGAAGCTGGAAGTGTTGCCCGAACTTCCACATAGCCTACGCTCTCTTTATGCATGTGATTGCACCTCCTTATGTTCAATTATGGGATCAAACCCAATCATGAGCGGAAGGTACACTAATCTCACCGATTGTCCAAAATTGTTTAAGGTGTCAATATCGGAGACTCAATTTCTCGACTCATCTGTAACTTCCCAAGGCTCTCGATTTTCTTCTTTCCTTCGGTATGCGCATAACAGATGTGGATTGTTCCGTTTGCCAGGAAGTTCCATTTCGAATATGTATATAATATATGATGGAAATAGCATTCCAAATTGGTTTACAAATAAAATTTTGGGAAATCAGGTAAAGGTTGAACAGATTGGAGCTTCAATAAGTTAAGGGGATATGGAATTTGTGTTGTTTTTAAGAGAAAAACAACTTCAACATATTTTGGATACTCTATACAGAACTTTGATGGAGCTTATTTGAGAGAATGCTGGCCATATTACAAAAAAAAAATATTTAGAGGATAAGCCAATAAGAATCGATGAGTCAGATATGATATGGTTGCATTATACGACAAGTGAAATACAGTGGTGGAAGGAAGCAAAGAATTTTGTAACATTTTGTTTTAATGAAAATGCTTTTGAAGTGAAGGAGTGTGGTGTAAGAGTTGTTTGTGATGAAGATTTAGATCAAGAAGCAGACTTGATTATGTTCCAAGACATCCCAACTCTATCACAGCATGGTGAGGCCTTGTGCGAGTTTGGGTACCATGGAAGAATCAACTGGACATGGTAGGATAAATTATTTATATGTCCCCTGTAGATTTTGTAATTTTTATTTGGTGTTTTTATTAGCCACAATAATCTTTGATAAATCCATGTAGGAGACACCTACCAGGTGTTTGATGAAATGCATTCAGTAGAAATCATTTGCTATTTACTCTACAGCCTGTTTGTAGATTTTGTTTGTAGACTTTTTTGTTCCACAGGTCTTTGTGGGTTTCCAGGATCGAAAATAATCAAACAACAATCATGTAAAATCAAGCAAAAACAGAATCAATAAATAGAGACAAAGAAGATATGGGTTGAACCCTATAACTGATATATTGATAATGAAAAGGGTTAATGTTTACAGAGAAATTTAACCTATATATAAGATATGAAACGTTGTCTTCAAGAGACATAACGATTCATCAAAGCGTTGCAACCCTAAACTAAAACGTTACAATAAAAAATAACCGTTTAACTATCTATTGGGTTTGACCAGAAAATGAGAAGCGTCCAACATGTTCCCCCCTAATGTCGATATGCCAAAGTATTCTTCAATCTTCAAACCTGCAGTTTTAATCTTCATTGTCCTTGATGCCTTTTAATCTTGATGTCTTCTATCTTGTAGTTTATTAGATACTTGTTATTAAAGATCTAAAAAAAAATGCTCAATCTGACTGTTCTTCTCATTTGGTTTGATCACATGATCTTCTCGACCTTTATGGCAATTCCCTTGCCTTTTGAAACATGTCCATCTGTTCCAAAGTGTGATCCCCTTGCAGTGCTATAATAGCAATTGAAGACATCTAAATATTTGATTGTAGCATGGTTTGATCTTACGCCATGTTCTTGACAGGCCAAGTATCTTCATCGAAACTTCTTCATGGCTTTTGGTTTGAAGGAAAAAGAAAAACCAACAAGCCTCTTCAAAGTTGCATCCATTATTTCCATGGTTGCTTTCTTTTCTTCTGCGATTTTAAAAGGCTTCTCTGAATCTTGAATGACGATTGTAAAGACATGATTTGGTTTGATCCCATAGGCTCTGATGCCACTGTTAAAAACTATGTAATCGATTTTCACAGGTCTTGTATAATCTCCAGGATCTTATATGATCAAACAAACTTCATGTAAACATCATTCAATGAATCAATGAAAAAGGAACAAGGAAGATGGGGTTTGAACCCTTATAATATGATTTTTTTGGATTTTACGATGTATTAAGAATTAATGTTGTGTTTTGAAGTTGCGATTTGTACCGTAAGATAATAAACGTGCTGCAGTTTATGTCTTTGGAAATTAATATAGTAGCAATTGCGTGACTGGTATTGTATCATGTTAAAACATGCACCATCTTTGGAAAGTGTGCTCTTGCCAATGCCAGCTCAACCAACATTTGAGACAACATATTTATTGTTTGTTATAAAAACTTGACATTTGTTTTGATTGCTGAAAACGCTCTTCTTTGATACCTACTTCTGCATCTGTTCTTCGTTGCACTAATAGCTCAAGATCCTTTCCTTGAGGTAGCTGCCTGGACATGCTACATGTATTTCGACCCATTTACACACGGGTCAGATTTCAACCCATTCCCAAAATTACATCTTTTACAATTTATGTGAGTATTAAACACCATACAGATAAACAGAGAAAGTATCAATAGCTTGTTCCTTCACTTCACTTAACCCAGGTTGTTATCTTCTGTTTCATACTTTCATTACCCTCATCCTAGTGGTTTCTTGAGACGATATGGATATCATTGTACTTTTTGCTAATCGTGGTAGTCTAACTGAAAACCAAGTGGGGTGGTAGGAAAATTCATTGGTCTTTAATTTTGATTTAAAAAAAAAAATAAAATTCAAAGAGGAAGAATGTGCATTTTAGTCATTTCACTTCGCCCATAGAGAAATAAACTCGAAACTTTCTCATGGCCGCCTGCACTTTCAAAACAACAATTGCCTTTTGCTTATACCAATTCCGACCAAATATGCGCTGGAAAATAATAGAAACAGAAAAAAGAACCTGGCTTTAATTAACATATTAGAATAATATGAATAAAGAATAACAGAAATTATGCCCTTTCAAAATTGTGGTTAATCAACTGAGAAAGATAGAGATTCATTAGTGTTTTCTGTATTATGTGATTCTGCATTTCTTTGAGTTCCCAAATCCTGCTGTTGGTGAACATATCACGAACTATTTGCCAACCCATTTCTTGTATGAGGTCATGCATCTCTAGTCTTTTCTTTGAAACAGTTATAAGAGATTTCTCAATAAGAACGCTAATTCCTATCACCGGGTCAAAACCAAAGTTATCAAGTATCCTAGTAACGTGTTCCTTATCTTTGCACTTAAAAAAACATGCAACATCTAGAAATATTTTCTTCTCATAAAGATGCAAGCCATCATAACTTAACTTCAGTGTCTTAAAAATCTCAATATTTGGTTCTTTAGCCAGTCTATTTAAGGAACTTTCTCCCAAACGACTATGTGTCTTCCATAAAAGAAAGAACCTAGAACCTTCAAAGCTAGAGGAAGATAACCAGCATAGCATACTGCACGATATGACAACTCCTTGTAATCATCTGGGGGGATGTTAGTTTTAAAAGCATGCCTACAGAAGAGCTGAACAGCTTGGTCCAGAAGTAAAATATTAGGTTTATACATTGCATATGCATCTGATAACAAATGCTGATTTCTTGTGGTTAACCATGTGTTTGTTTTAGCTAGAAACTCTTTTTGTTGAGGATCATCCACATCATCTAAAACAAGAAGAACCTTCTTTTTGTTGAATCTATCTTTTATTGTTTGAGCTCCTTCATCAGGATCGTCAATAAAGAAGTAATTCTTCATCATAAGAACGTCGCTTAGCATCTTCTGTTGCAAGGCACATTTATCTTTTTTATTTGACCAATTCTGTCGTACATCTTTGACAAAGCTACTACCGTCAAACTTATAAGAAATTCTCCGAAACATAGCTTGCGCTATTGTCGTTTTACCAATTCCCCCCATTCCCCATATACCTACCATACGCACCTCTTCTGTTTCATCAAAATCCAGTAGGGAATTCAATGCTTCTATATGCGTCTCGATGCCAATTAGATTGTTTTCTATAGCATTTGGCTTTATATGGCCTAAGATGTCCAGAACGATCTTGTTGATAAAATGTGACTCGCCACTGCACATTTAAGAGCATTGTTAGCATATAAATATAATTGGATGTTAAAGAGAAAATAAGTTCTTATGAAACTTTTTTCTGGGATTTTTTAAGTTAATTGAGGTCAAGTTATGAAGGTTATTAGAGATACTTTAGGAAAACTTATAACAAGGCAGCTACGCTGTATGTGGATTAACAAGGAAACCACAGTACATATACATATATATAGCATATTCATTGCATTATATGAAAAGCATGTTACCACGTGCGTCACAAATATTATTCATGTAAATTTAATCATAAGGAAGTAACAAAAAAATCGGTAACTAGGAGTAGGATACATTTAGGTTCAGTTAAGACCAGCAAAATTAGGCGTTGATCATTTCAGCAATTCAGCAACACTAACCGATTAAAGGCCGATATAATGCATCAACCAGACTGACTTAAAGAAGTACCAAACCCAGAACCAGTCTGGATATGTGTATTTATTTCTACGATTCTTATACAATGTGTTTTATAGTTTATGGGTAAAGTTCTAAAAATAGATATATATTTCTGAGGAAGATTATAATTTGATTTACTTTTAAATTTGTTTATTACTTATTTCTTAGGTAACCATCTTAATTGAAATACTGTTATATCTATTCATCAATGGTGTCGTTTGCCTCTATGCGTTTAATTATAACTTATAACACCGCCAGATTAGTGTTTTACTCATAGTCATTTACACATTATAAACGTTAGCACGATACCCTCACGAACACCTAAATTTAATACAAATGTTGTGTTTTACATTTTTGAAAAGTTAACAAAAATTTAATAACCTCGATTGGTTCTGTTTTTAGGCATGTTTCTTGCACATTTTTAGTTTTCTGGTTAGTCCACAAACCTTTACCACCCGCAAAATAGTTGGTTCTGTTTTTTTAAGCACGTAATTCATTGACAAATTTAGTTTCATAGGTATTTTCGTTAATAAAATATTTTATGAACAGAAAAGATGAAATAATGGCTTTTATGCCTCTTACGAAACAAATAGGTTATTCGGAGGTTATTTGGGCATTTTTGAAAATTGAGGAAGAGAATGAGTGATAGTCCAATAATGATTATGACTTTATAAAAAGGAATAAGATTATAAACTTTGAGTCAATCATGATCGATTACGTTGGTATTATTGTGAGTGTAAATGAATGAGTGATTCCGTAATTTTTATTAAAATTAAAAGTTTTTATATGTTTAACTTGTTTGTGGGTGAACATGATCTATTATAGTAAAAGATATAAATACTCTATGTAATAACAATATAGAAGATATTAGTTCTTATAAAAAGTACTGTAGCAAATATTGAGCTTAAATACGCATATTTTCGTAAGTCAATGACTGACACATAGTAGGTAATTTTCCCTGTACTCTACCACATGGAAACAAATTTAAACCTAGAATTTTTATCAATTAAATTTAATCCACTAACTCACATACAAAGAGCTTGTGTCTCAATTGTACTCTTTGTTATATGAGAAGCTTTTCAACCAAATGGTTATGGGTGTTAGCTAATAAGGCTTGCAGGTCACGCCGTTGGTTTAGGCCTGTCTTGCACTTAGGGTTAGGTTTGTTCATTTTCTATTTAATGTCTTTGTGTTGTAATTAGTTAATTGAATCTCATCAATATATTTTGAGTATTCCCTGTGATTTCTACATGATATCAGAACTGAGAAAAAAATTGTTTGTTTCGAAATCTCCCTTGATGATCATTCGTTGTTGCATTAATTCATTATGTAATTAAAGTGGTAATATTTAATTTGTATTTGTTAGACTCTAAATCAATGATTTATTGAGTTTTATATAAAAACTACTAGTTAGATAAATCGTATAGAAGGCTACGGGTCGAATTAGTTTATAAGTTTTGGTTTGTTTGGCATATCATGAATGTCTGATTCGTTTGGAGATGTTCATATTATTTTGACGATTCTGTTAAATTCAGTTTAAGTTTTGGTGATTAACGGTTTCGTTCGTTGTGGTATTGAAATTTGCAGTTAATATTGGTATTGATATCGGTATCGGTATTGAATTGAAAATTGGATTTTTGTTGGAGATGGTGATGCTATAGTCTTAACTAATCTGACTACGTCTTGTGTAGTTATGTGTTGCATCTCGACATCAACAACTTGTTCCACATCTGTATATGTTGGTTTTGTTGTAGTTAAATGTAAACAAGTTCCCATATTAGGGTTAAGATAATCAATAAGGTACCGGATATTCACTTGAAATCGTGGTATCACTTTCCAATAGAAACTATTCGACCCTGTGCCTAGGTTACATGAATATCTCTATGGGATAAGACCAAGTGATGTTCTTGTTTTAGGCACAAACCAAGAACCAGATGCGTATTCAAGTGTTTAGGGTTTTGTGATTTCGTATCTCCATGCAGATGTGTTATGACCTCGATTTATAATAGAGAATACTCAAAACCCTAGCCCATGGAATTATATATAATTAACGGCCCATTAATTATATCATAATACTTTCCATAATAGTAGGAATCAGTGGTTAAAACCGAGCAGCAGAATTGCTGATGCTATAAGTTGATTCACACTAGCAGCAGAATCAGCTAGCAGCAGAATCAGCTGGCAGCAGAATCCTATCAGCAGGATCAGCTAGTAGCAGATTCACAACACTAGCAGCAGAATCAGATTCATGCATCAGCAGAATCAGATTCACACTAGCACAACAACTATTGAGTCAGGGTAATCAGGGACTTGATGGGTGTACACTCTGTACCTCCAAACCCATTCCCAAGTATGATTTGATCCCTCAAGTGCACTAAATTTTCCAACAATCCTCCCCAAATTTAGTTCACTTCCTTTGCATGAAAAATTAAACACAAAACAAAACAAGTGCATAAATGAAAATATCCTGAGGATTGAATTTCCACATTAGTACATATACTTTCAAATATTCGAGAATCAGGGTGTTCTAAGAATTGAACCCTTCAACCCATTTGAATACCTGATGATAAATACACACAAGTTTTCAAACACTAAAATACTCCTGACACTATACAAGCCATGTGTCCATATCCAATTCATAAATGTTGTAAAAGCTAAAAGTCCAAAGCTTCCTGAAGCGGCAAAACTTCAACATTCACATAGGTGGTTCATCTTTAATTCATGCTCCTGCTTAGCACTTTTTCAAAGAAAATTAACCATTAAGATGTTATGACTTCATCCTCCTATCCAGCAGGTAACAAGTACAACCTTGGGATGTTTGTGATACATGTGCTTTAGTCCACTAAATGATCAGCTTTCCACATTGAACTCAGCTTCCAAGTTTCCTTAGAAGGGAGTTGGGTATCCTTGCATTCAGTGACTAAGTTGGACTTAAACCCATCCCTTTAGCAGACTTCAAAACCAAGTCTCTAGCCAAACCCTTCGTCAAGTGATCAACTAAGTTTTGTTGAGATTTAAGAAACTCTATAGATATCACCCCATTCATGATAAGCTCACGAATCATGCTATGCCTAACACCTAAGTGTCTAGACTTCCCATTGTACATCTGGCTATAAGCCTTTGCCAATGTAGCAGCACTATCACAAAGGATAGAAATAGGTGTTATAGGTTTAGGCCACAATGGAATCTCAAGAAGCAAGTTTTTCAACCATTCAGCTTCTTTGCCAGCAGCAGCTAAAGCCACAAATTCAGATTCCATGGTTGAACTGGTAATGCAAGTTTGTTTCTTGGATGCCCAAGTAATTGCACCTCCACCAAGTAGGAATACCCAGCCACTAGTAGACGAATTGTCTTCAGTGTTACTGATCCAACTTGCATCAGTGTATCCTTCTAATACTGAAGGATAACCAGTGTATGAGAGACTATAATCCATAGTTCTCTTCAAATACTTAAAGACCCTCGGAATTGCTTACCAATGATGAGCACTAGGATTACTAGCATACCTGCTCAGTTTACCCACAGCAAAAGCAATATCAGGTCTTGTACAAGTCATGGCATACATCAAGCAGCCAATCACCCTAGAATACTCAAGTTGAGATACAACTTTGCCAGTATTAGGCATTAGCTTCTCACTTGTATCCATAGGAGTGCTCACTGGAGTACAATAAAAGTAATTAAATTTCCTTAACACCTTCTCAATGTAATGAGACTGAGAGATAGAAATTTTGTTACTTTCATGTTTAATCCTAATACCAAGGATAACATCAGCCTCCCCCATATCCTTCATGGAAAACTTTGATGACAAAAATGCCTTTGTAAGATCAACTTGATTTTGGTCAGTGCCAAAGATCAACATGTCATCAACATATAGACAAATGATGACTCCTTTACCAGATTCATCAAATTTGCTATACACACATTTGTCAGCCTGATTAAGTAAATAACCACTAGACAAAACCACTTCATCAAAATTTTGATGCCATTGCTTAGGTGCCTGTTTTAGTCCATAAAGAGACTTAATCAGTTTACACACCTTGTTTTCATTGCCAGGCATGATGAAGCCCTGAGGTTGGTTCATGTAAACCTCCTCATCTAAATCACCATTCAAGAAAGCTGTCTTCACATCCATCTGATGAATAATCAGATTGTGAATTGATGCCAAAGCAATTAGCAATCTTATGGTACTGATACGTGCCACTGGAGCATAAGTATCAAAGTAGTCTATTCCTGACTTTTGTTTATAGCCTTGAATAACTAATCTTGCCTTGAACTTTTCAACAGTTCCATCTACCTTCATTTTCTTTTTGAAAATCCATTTGCAACCTAGAGGTTTGCAACCAAGTGGTAGATCAGTCAACACATAAGTGTTATTGCCCATAATGGAGTCCATCTCATCATTTATTGCTTCTTTCCAGAAAGCAACATCCTGGGACTTCATTGCTTCTTCAAATGTTTTGGGATCATCCTCCACAATGAAGCAATAGGAGTATTGGTCAGAGACCTCACTCCTTGTACCTTCAATTAAGTATAATTGAAACTCAGGTCCAAATGACTTTGGAGTCCTCACCCTATTGCTCCTTCTGAGCTCAGGTTCAGGTTGTTGTTCCACAACCTCAGCAGGAACCTCATCAGATACTTTTGAAACACCATTGTCATTGGTTCCATTTAGAATCCTTTGACTTGGTCTAGGGATAGATGAGAATCTGTTCTCATCAAAGAGTGCATCCCTTGATTCAATTATTGAGTTAATTGAAACAGACTCATTAGGTTCTATAACATAAAACCTATATGCCTTGGAATGCTCAACATATCCAACAAAGATGCATTCAATGCCTCTTTCTCCCAAAGTTTTCTGCTTTGGATCAGGGAGTCTTACAACAGCCCTACAACCCCATATCCTAAGATAATTAAGGTTAGGTTTCTTCTTAGTCCAAAGTTCATAAGGGGTAACTTTGTTCCTTTTGTTTGAACCCTATTAAATAAATAGCAAGTTGTTAACATAGCTTCACCCCAGAACCCTTGACTCAGCCCTGAATAGGACAACATGGAATTAACCATCTCCTTCAGCACCCTGTTTTTCCTTTCAGAAATACCATTTTACTGAGGAGTATAAGGGGCAGTCGTTTCATGGATTATACCAACAGACTGAAAATACAGAGTATCCATGTACTCACCTCCCCTATCAGTCCTTAATCTTTTGATCAGGGAACTTTGTTGCCATTCAACTTCAGTTTTAAATACTTTAAATTTATCTAATGCTTCATCTTTAGAATGTAATAAATAAACATGACAAAACCTAGAAGCATCATCAATAAAAGTCACAAAGTATTTCTTATTCCCAAAGAGGGAGTAGCATGTAAATCACAAAGGTCAGTGTGAATTAACTCCAAAACTTTAGTTTCACGTTTTACTCCTTGAAAAGGTTTCTTAGTTTTCTTGTTCAACATACAAGTTTTACACTTTTCAGTGTTAATATCAAAAGCTGGTATTATCCCATCCTTGGACATATCTTGCATTCTTTTAAAATGTACATGGCCAAGTCTTGCATGCCATAGGTTTGAATCATAAAGTTTAGATGTAGATATAAAAGCAGAATCAATATTATCATGAACAATATTAAGTCTGAACATTTGATTACACAAATAACCAAAACCAATAAACACACCATTTTTAGACAAAACAAACTTATCAGATTCAATAACTTGTTTATAACCACAATTATTCAAAACACTACTAGAAACCAAATCTTTCTAATATCAGGAACATGTAAAACATTAAATAAAGAAACAATCTTTCCAGAACTAAACTTCAAATCAACACATCCTTTTCCATGCACCAGGGCAGTTGACTCGTTTCTGATATGAAGAATAGAACCATCATTCGTTGACTTATAGGTCTTGAACCAGCTTCTATCTTTACACACATGAATTGTTGCTCTAGAGTCAACCCACCACGCCACATCATCATCCTGCACAAAGTAAATCTCAGATATATATGTAACATAATAAATCTTAAAAGACTTATTAAACACATTCTGACCTTTCAGAGAATTAGTGTTACCATTCCCTCCACCTGTGCCTGATTCATTGGATTTGTTTCCAACTTTACCACCCTTGCAATCTTTCCTGAAGTGTCCAGGTTTCCCACACTTCCAACAATTCACCTTAGGTTTCTTGCTAAGATCAGATTTGGTGTTATCTTGATGCTTACGCTTGCCCTTGTTGTCATTGTACTTGGTGGAGTTGTTATGCTCCACCATATTGACAACTGATGGACCAGTAGCAGTGCTACTCTTTGGCTTGTCAATGTCTTGAGCTTTGAGTGAATCCTCAATGCGCAAGTGACTGCCCAACTCAACAAGAGTTAACTCCTCCTTCTTATGCTTAAGCATATGCTTGAAATCCTTCCAAGAAGGAGGTAGTTTATCGATGATACAAGAGATTGAAATAGCCCCATATCCTAAGATAATTAAGGTTAGGTTTCTTCTTAGTCCAAAGTTCATAAGGGGTAACTTTGTTCCTTTTGTTTGAACCCTATTAAATAAATAGCAAGCTGTTAACATAGCTTCACCCCATAACCCTTGACTCAGCCCTGAATAGGACAACATGGAATTAACCATCTCCTTCAGCACCCTGTTTTTCCTTTCAGAAATACCATTTTACTGAGGAGTATAAGGGGCAGTCATTTCATGGATTATACCAACAGACTGAAAATACAGAGTATCCATGTACTCACCTCCCCTATCAGTCCTTAATCTTTTGATCAGGGAACTTTGTTGCCATTCAACTTCAGTTTTAAATACTTTAAATTTATCTAATGCTTCATCTTTAGAATGTAATAAATAAACATGACAAAACCTAGAAGCATCATCAATAAAAGTCACAAAGTATTTCTTATTCCCAAAGAGGGAGTAGCATGTAAATCACAAAGGTCAGTGTGAATTAACTCCAAAACTTTAGTTTCACGTTTTACTCCTTGAAAAGGTTTCTTAGTTTTCTTGTTCAACATACAAGTTTTACACTTTTCAGTGTTAATATCAAAAGCTGGTATTATCCCATCCTTGGACATATCTTGCATTCTTTTAAAATGTACATGGCCAAGTCTTGCATGCCATAGGTTTGAATCATAAAGTTTAGATGTAGATATAAAAGCAGAATCAATATTATCATGAACAATATTAAGTCTGAACATTTGATTACACAAATAACCAAAACCAATAAACACACCATTTTTAGACAAAACAAACTTATCAGATTCAATAACTTGTTTATAACCACAATTATTCAAAACACTACTAGAAACCAAATCTTTCTAATATCAGGAACATGTAAAACATTAAATAAAGAAACAATCTTTCCAGAACTAAACTTCAAATCAACACATCCTTTTCCATGCACCAGGGCAGTTGACTCGTTTCTGATATGAAGAATAGAACCATCATTCGTTGACTTATGTAACACCCCCAATTCATGGATGCAGCGGAATTCGAACTGGGTGTTACTTGACGGCACAATAGTCACAATAATAGAAAACGAACTCCAAATGAGTCGTTTTAAAAGATTTATCATTCAAATTGTATAAATATCAGAGATTACAAAATGAGGTCCCAATTGGTTCCATTTGGGTGGTAAACCCTGCTAAAAACTGGAAACACGGGTCTAAAACGCGTAATTCGCGTAAAACGCTGAATATTGCGTAAAATTGAGAAAAGTAAAATGTTACTTTTCTAATATGTTATAAATGATTTAAAATGACTTATAATGTCTAGACTGGGCTCAGTCTAGTGTCGGTTGGTATTAAATGTCTTTTAGACATCAAACCGTAAGCCTAAAAATCACGAAATGACTTATAACATCAAGGGATGATTTTTGGTCAATGGAGGAGGGAAAAATATGTTGACTTTTTCTAATAATTTGAAAACTCAAATCGTCTTAGAAACTCGTTTCGTGGTCTAACGGTTAATCGCCCATTCGGTTAAGCGTGCTCATGTGAGAGTAGTACCGACATGGGTGACCTGCTGGGAAGTCTTTGGTCATGTTTTTCTCAGTCACGATTAATTCTCAAATAAATCATGAGCGTGTCAAACATTTTTCCGATGTGGGGTCACCTGACGGGATCGAATTTCGTTGTGCGTAGAATTTCTGAATGACGTTTTACCCTAAAACGTGTAATTCCTTAATAACTTTCACGAAAATGATCTGATGGATGTCAAACATTTAATTTGCCATGGAAATGATTTATGACTCGAGAATATCAAATAAAAATCAACTTTCGGGAAAGTTTCGGGAAAAATGAATAGTAAAAGTGAATAGTGAAATTTTCTGGGAATGGTAATTAACCTGAAATTGCGAATTGTTACAGTCTCTACCCCTTACGGGGAACTTCGTCCCGAAGTTCTTTGTGTGTCATATGTTGGAGTGGTGTCGATGAAGAGGTGTGGTTACTTATGAGGATTAGAGTGATGTAGTTTGATTTGTCGTTTCAGTGTATGGTGTAGGATGAGGCTTACTTTTATGTAGGAGAGGTATGGTAATAATCGAATATCAAAGGAAATTGATATAGCAATCGAATGTTAATAGAAATTGTGATAGTAGTTGAGTATCAATGACAATTGATATGGTAGTCGAATAGAAATTGGTATAGTAGTCAAATTTGAATAGGAATCGTAATTGGATCTAGTTCGTCGAATCATGGGTTACTTATGTTATTTCGGATACAAATAAGCCCACTTGTTTATAATTCTTTATTTACATAGAGAGGCATCCCAAACAATGTAAATAGGGGAATATAAACTTATGGTTCGGTGATTTACAATGTCTTTATTTAAATGAAAAGGCATCCCAATCCATTCAAATAATTATATATCATCCTACTTAAGAATTCCGAACACAACATTCATAATTAGCCGGTGAGTTACAAGGTAGTGTATGCTTAACATTAATATCGGTAGAGATGTCAAGTTTGCTTTGAAAATCTAAAGAGATTTTAAAGGTTTATGACGGGATGGTATCCTTAGGACCTAAACAGGATAGTACTTCTACAGGATGAAGAGAAGAATTGATAACTATCCCAAGATAGTAGTTAGGATTATCTCATAAATGAAAACTTTCAAGAATGAAGTTTAGGTAATACAAATAAGGTGTTAAGATTTCGCTGAGTGGTAAAACACTATCGTGTCTCTAGATCGTTTTAAAGAATTCGGGTGGTTTATCGAGTTCAAGTAGGAAATCAACCTAAACATAACCCTAGTACAACTACTCTCAGTATTTGAAAATTCTAAGTCGAATATAGTTAGTCAGACTATATTCCACTGTCCCTAGGTTAAATATAGGTGACTAGTCTATATTTAGCCAAGGTTCGATAAAATTTTCAAATACCTAAATTAGGTATACTTGTGATACGTCCATTGCTTTCGGGAAATTGTCCACTAAACAAAGGCGATGTCAAACCATTCAGTTGCAAGTCCCGCCATAAGAGACTTGTAACGTATGTTTTCACATTCCATTGCATAGAAGATAGTACGGGTAGATATGTGTGGAAAGGAAGTTGAAGTAATTCTAAAACAGTCTATACTGGGCTAGAATTACAAACTTTTAACAATGAAGGTTTCAAAAGAAAACTTTGATGAATGTAGAGAAAGTTCAGCTTTTGTCGATGATGGATTAGTTTATCCTTTTAGAAATCTCATATTTCTTGTTTGGAAATCGATAGATTGTGATGGGTTTTTGATATCATATGAAATGATATTGATGAGGTGGTGGAATAATTCGAGAGACCATTGCACAAATCACAATGTCTCGGAAGTAGATTAGACCATTGTGTCATACAATGTTCGGGAAATAGAAAAGACCATCGTAATTCGTTACAATATCTTGGATATAAAATGTTGGAGTAGGAACATGGTTGGGAGAATGTAGTTGTGTCGAAATGCCATAGAATAGGCATGTGTAGATATGTTTAGATAAAATGATTGAAAATAACTCGAATGTAGATATAAATATACTAGTATTTGTTCGTGTAGTGGAAAATGCCTAGTGTGTATATATGAATATACTTATGTTCATGTAGCATAAAATGCTTAATAAGTCCATAATCGTCTGGAGGATGGAAGACACGAAGATCGGAAGGCTATAAAATGTTTTTGCTTGTAGTGTGGTTATAGTTTAGGTCTCAATTAGACCCGTTTCTCTATAACCATGGCTCTGGTACCAATCTGTAACACCCCCAATTCATGGATGCAGCGGAATTCGAACTGGGTGTTGCTTGACGGCACAATAGTCACAATAATAGAAAACGAACTCCAAATGAGTCGTTTTAAAAGATTTATCATTCAAATTGTATAAATATCAGAGATTACAAAATGAGGTCCCAATTGGTTCCATTTGGGTGGTAAACCCTGCTAAAAACTGGAAACACGGGTCTAAAACGCGTAATTCGCGTAAAACGCTGAATATTGCGTAAAATTGAGAAAAGTAAAATGTTACTTTTCTAATATGTTATAAATGATTTAAAATGACTTATAATGTCTAGACTGGGCTCAGTCTAGTGTCGGTTGGTATTAAATGTCTTTTAGACATCAAACCGTAAGCCTAAAAATCACGAAATGACTTATAACATCAAGGGATGATTTTTGGTCAATGGAGGAGGGAAAAATATGTTGACTTTTTCTAATAATTTGAAAACTCAAATCGTCTTAGAAACTCGTTTCGTGGTCTAACGGTTAATCGCCCATTCGGTTAAGCGTGCTCATGTGAGAGTAGTACCGACATGGGTGACCTGCTGGGAAGTCTTTGGTCATGTTTTTCTCAGTCACGATTAATTCTCAAATAAATCATGAGCGTGTCAAACATTTTTCCGATGTGGGGTCACCTGACGGGATCGAATTTCGTTGTGCGTAGAATTTCTGAATGACGTTTTACCCTAAAACGTGTAATTCCTTAATAACTTTCACGAAAATGATCTGATGGATGTCAAACATTTAATTTGCCATGGAAATGATTTATGACTCGAGAATATCAAATAAAAATCAACTTTCGGGAAAGTTTCGGGAAAAATGAATAGTAAAAGTGAATAGTGAAATTTTCTGGGAATGGTAATTAACCTGAAATTGCGAATTGTTACAACTTATAGGTCTTGAACCAGCTTCTATCTTTACACACATGAATTGTTGCTCCAGAGTCAACCCACCACGCCACATCATCATCCTGCAAAAAGTAAATGTCAGATATATATGTAACATAATAAATCTTAAAAGACTTATTAAACACATTCTGACCTTTCAGAGAATTGGTGTTACCATTCCCTCCACCTGTGCCTGATTCATTGGATTTGTTTCCAACTTTACCACCCTTGCAATCTTTCCTGAAGTGTCCAGGTTTCCCACACTTCCAACAATTCACCTTAGGTTTCTTGCTAAGATCAGATTTGGTGTTATCTTGATGCTTACGCTTGCCCTTGTTGTCATTGTACTTGGTGGAGTTGTTATGCTCCACCATATTGACAACTGATGGACCAGTAGCAGTGCTACTCTTTGGCTTGTCAATGTCTTGAGCTTTGAGTGAATCCTCAATGCGCAAGTGACTGCCCAACTCAACAAGAGTTAACTCCTCCTTCTTATGCTTAAGCATATGCTTGAAATCCTTCCAAGAAGGAGGTAGTTTATCGATGATACAAGAGATTGAAATAGCCCCATATCCTAAGATAATTAAGGTTAGGTTTCTTCTTAGTCCAAAGTTCATAAGGGGTAACTTTGTTCCTTTTGTTTGAACCCTATTAAATAAATAGCAAGCTGTTAACATAGCTTCACCCCATAACCCTTGACTCAGCCCTGAATAGGACAACATGGAATTAACCATCTCCTTCAGCACCCTGTTTTTCCTTTCAGAAATACCATTTTACTGAGGAGTATAAGGGGCAGTCATTTCATGGATTATACCAACAGACTGAAAATACAGAGTATCCATGTACTCACCTCCCCTATCAGTCCTTAATCTTTTGATCAGGGAACTTTGTTGCCATTCAACTTCAGTTTTAAATACTTTAAATTTATCTAATGCTTCATCTTTAGAATGTAATAAATAAACATGACAAAACCTAGAAGCATCATCAATAAAAGTCACAAAGTATTTCTTATTCCCAAAGAGGGAGTAGCATGTAAATCACAAAGGTCAGTGTGAATTAACTCCAAAACTTTAGTTTCACGTTTTACTCCTTGAAAAGGTTTCTTAGTTTTCTTGTTCAACATACAAGTTTTACACTTTTCAGTGTTAATATCAAAAGCTGGTATTATCCCATCCTTGGACATATCTTGCATTCTTTTAAAATGTACATGGCCAAGTCTTGCATGCCATAGGTTTGAATCATAAAGTTTAGATGTAGATATAAAAGCAGAATCAATATTATCATGAACAATATTAAGTCTGAACATTTGATTACACAAATAACCAAAACCAATAAACACACCATTTTTAGACAAAACAAACTTATCAGATTCAATAACTTGTTTATAACCACAATTATTCAAAACACTACTAGAAACCAAATCTTTCTAATATCAGGAACATGTAAAACATTAAATAAAGAAACAATCTTTCCAGAACTAAACTTCAAATCAACACATCCTTTTCCATGCACCAGGGCAGTTGACTCGTTTCTGATATGAAGAATAGAACCATCATTCGTTGACTTATAGGTCTTGAACCAGCTTCTATCTTTACACACATGAATTGTTGCTCCAGAGTCAACCCACCACGCCACATCATCATCCTGCATAAAGTAAATGTCAGATATATATGTAACATAATAAATCTTAAAAGACTTATTAAACACATTCTGACCTTTCAGAGAATTGGTGTTACCATTCCCTCCACCTGTGCCTGATTCATTGGATTTGTTTCCAACTTTACCACCCTTGCAATCTTTCCTGAAGTGTCCAGGTTTCCCACACTTCCAACAATTCACCTTAGGTTTCTTGCTAAGATCAGATTTGGTGTTATCTTGATGCTTACGCTTGCCCTTGTTGTCATTGTACTTGGTGGAGTTGTTATGCTCCACCATATTGACAACTGATGGACCAGTAGCAGTGCTACTCTTTGGCTTGTCAATGTCTTGAGCTTTGAGTGAATCCTCAATGCGCAAGTGACTGCCCAACTCAACAAGAGTTAACTCCTCCTTCTTATGCTTAAGCATATGCTTGAAATCCTTCCAAGAAGGAGGTAGTTTATCGATGATACAAGAGATTGAAATAGCCCCATATCCTAAGATAATTAAGGTTAGGTTTCTTCTTAGTCCAAAGTTCATAAGGGGTAACTTTGTTCCTTTTGTTTGAACCCTATTAAATAAATAGCAAGCTGTTAACATAGCTTCACCCCATAACCCTTGACTCAGCCCTGAATAGGACAACATGGAATTAACCATCTCCTTCAGCACCCTGTTTTTCCTTTCAGAAATACCATTTTACTGAGGAGTATAAGGGGCAATCGTTTCATAGATTATACCAACAGACTGAAAATACAGAGTATCCATGTACTCACCTCCCCTATCAGTCCTTAATCTTTTGATCAGGGAACTTTGTTGCCATTCAACTTCAGTTTTAAATACTTTAAATTTATCTAATGCTTCATCTTTAGAATGTAATAAATAAACATGACAAAACCTAGAAGCATCATCAATAAAAGTCACAAAGTATTTCTTATTCCCAAAGAGGGAGTAGCATGTAAATCACAAAGGTCAGTGTGAATTAACTCCAAAACTTTAGTTTCACGTTTTACTCCTTGAAAAGGTTTCTTAGTTTTCTTGTTCAACATACAAGTTTTACACTTTTCAGTGTTAATATCAAAAGCTGGTATTATCCCATCCTTGGACATATCTTGCATTCTTTTAAAATGTACATGGCCAAGTCTTGCATGCCATAGGTTTGAATCATAAAGTTTAGATGTAGATATAAAAGCAGAATCAATATTATCATGAACAATATTAAGTCTGAACATTTGATTACACAAATAACCAAAACCAATAAACACACCATTTTTAGACAAAACAAACTTATCAGATTCAATAACTTGTTTATAACCACAATTATTCAAAACACTACTAGAAACCAAATCTTTCTAATATCAGGAACATGTAAAACATTAAATAAAGAAACAATCTTTCCAGAACTAAACTTCAAATCAACACATCCTTTTCCATGCACCAGGGCAGTTGACTCGTTTCTGATATGAAGAATAGAACCATCATTCGTTGACTTATAGGTCTTGAACCAGCTTCTATCTTTACACACATGAATTGTTGCTCTAGAGTCAACCCACCACGCCACATCATCATCCTGCACAAAGTAAATCTCAGATATATATGTAACATAATAAATCTTAAAAGACTTATTAAACACATTCTGACCTTTCAGAGAATTAGTGTTACCATTCCCTCCACCTGTGCCTGATTCATTGGATTTGTTTCCAACTTTACCACCCTTGCAATCTTTCCTGAAGTGTCCAGGTTTCCCACACTTCCAACAATTCACCTTAGGTTTCTTGCTAAGATCAGATTTGGTGTTATCTTGATGCTTACGCTTGCCCTTGTTGTCATTGTACTTGGTGGAGTTGTTATGCTCCACCATATTGACAACTGATGGACCAGTAGCAGTGCTACTCTTTGGCTTGTCAATGTCTTGAGCTTTGAGTGAATCCTCAATGCGCAAGTGACTGCCCAACTCAACAAGAGTTAACTCCTCCTTCTTATGCTTAAGCATATGCTTGAAATCCTTCCAAGAAGGAGGTAGTTTATCGATGATACAAGAGATTGAAATAGCCCCATATCCTAAGATAATTAAGGTTAGGTTTCTTCTTAGTCCAAAGTTCATAAGGGGTAACTTTGTTCCTTTTGTTTGAACCCTATTAAATAAATAGCAAGCTGTTAACATAGCTTCACCCCATAACCCTTGACTCAGCCCTGAATAGGACAACATGGAATTAACCATCTCCTTCAGCACCCTGTTTTTCCTTTCAGAAATACCATTTTACTGAGGAGTATAAGGGGCAGTCATTTCATGGATTATACCAACAGACTGAAAATACAGAGTATCCATGTACTCACCTCCCCTATCAGTCCTTAATCTTTTGATCAGGGAACTTTGTTGCCATTCAACTTCAGTTTTAAATACTTTAAATTTATCTAATGCTTCATCTTTAGAATGTAATAAATAAACATGACAAAACCTAGAAGCATCATCAATAAAAGTCACAAAGTATTTCTTATTCCCAAAGAGGGAGTAGCATGTAAATCACAAAGGTCAGTGTGAATTAACTCCAAAACTTTAGTTTCACGTTTTACTCCTTGAAAAGGTTTCTTAGTTTTCTTGTTCAACATACAAGTTTTACACTTTTCAGTGTTAATATCAAAAGCTGGTATTATCCCATCCTTGGACATATCTTGCATTCTTTTAAAATGTACATGGCCAAGTCTTGCATGCCATAGGTTTGAATCATAAAGTTTAGATGTAGATATAAAAGCAGAATCAATATTATCATGAACAATATTAAGTCTGAACATTTGATTACACAAATAACCAAAACCAATAAACACACCATTTTTAGACAAAACAAACTTATCAGATTCAATAACTTGTTTATAACCACAATTATTCAAAACACTACTAGAAACCAAATCTTTCTAATATCAGGAACATGTAAAACATTAAATAAAGAAACAATCTTTCCAGAACTAAACTTCAAATCAACACATCCTTTTCCATGCACCAGGGTAGTTGACTCGTTTCTGATATGAAGAATAGAACCATCATTCGTTGACTTATAGGTCTTGAACCAGCTTCTATCTTTACACACATGAATTGTTGCTCCAGAGTCAACCCACCACGCCACATCATCATCCTGCACAAAGTAAATGTCAGATATATATGTAACATAATAAATCTTAAAAGACTTATTAAACACATTCTGACCTTTCAGAGAATTGGTGTTACCATTCCCTCCACCTGTGCCTGATTCATTGGATTTGTTTCCAACTTTACCACCCTTGCAATCTTTCCTGAAGTGTCCAGGTTTCCCACACTTCCAACAATTCACCTTAGGTTTCTTGCTAAGATCAGATTTGGTGTTATCTTGATGCTTACGCTTGCCCTTGTTGTCATTGTACTTGGTGGAGTTGTTATGCTCCACCATATTGACAACTGATGGACCAGTAGCAGTGCTACTCTTTGGCTTGTCAATGTCTTGAGCTTTGAGTGAATCCTCAATGCGCAAGTGACTGCCCAACTCAACAAGAGTTAACTCCTCCTTCTTATGCTTAAGCATATGCTTGAAATCCTTCCAAGAAGGAGGTAGTTTATCGATGATACAAGAGATTGAAATAGCCTCATCCATGTTCATCTTGTGTTGTGTGAATCGACCAAGTATACTAAGAAGTTCATTGTCTTGTTCCATGACAGGTCTAGAATCAACCATTTTGTAATTGTTAAAATTACTTACAAGGAACTTCTTACTTGATGCATCCTCAGCCATATACTTGGCTTCCAAGGAATCCCATAGTTCTTGAGAAGTTTCAACATTCTGATAAATATCAAATAGAGAATCAGACATACCATTGAGAATTAAACCTCTGCAAACATAATCATCATTCTCCCATTTGCTTCTTGCCCTCATCTGATCCATAGTAGCATCTTCTCCAAAATCTTCTGGAATCTCAGTTGTCAGAACATAAACCACATTCATACTTGACAACAAGAAGTGCATCTTCTTTCGCCATCTTCTGAAATCAACACCTTCAAACTTTTCCAACTTGGAAAAGTTAGCAGCTATTTGTCTCATAGCAGCATCCATTAATTATCACTAATAGTTTCTATTGATTGTTGTAGTTAAATGTAAACAAGTTCCCAGATTAGGGTTAAGATAATCAATAAGGTACCGGATATTCACTTGAAATCGTGGTATCACTTTCCAATAGAAACTATTCGACCCTATGCCTGGGTTACACGAATATCTCTATGGGATAAGACCAAGTGATGTTCTTGTTTTAGGCACAAACCAAGAACCAGATGCGTATTCAAGTGTTTATGGTTTTGTGATTTCGTATCTCAATGCAGATGTGTTATGACCTCTATTTATAATAGAGAATACTCAAAACCCTAGCCCATGGAATTATATATAATTAACGGCCCATTAATTATATCATAATACTTTCCATAATAGTAGGAATCAGTGGTTAAAACCGAGCAGCAGAATTGCTGATGCTATAAGCAGATTCACACTAGCAGCAGAATGCTATTAGCAGCAGAATTAGCTAGCAGCAGAATTAGCTAGCAGCAGAATCCTATCTGCAGGATCAGCTAGCAGCAGATTCACAACACTAGCAGCAGAATCAGATTCATGCATCAGCAGAATCAGATTCACACTAGCTATTTAGTCAGGGTAATCAGGGACTTGATGGGTGTACACTCCGTACCTCCAAACCCATTCCCAAGTATGATTTGATCCCTCAAGTGCACTAAATTTTCCAACAGGTTTTGCCTGGATTTGCTCTGATTTTGTTGATTACACATCTGTCTGTCTGATTGTGCTTTGCACCTGTTTGGTTCTGTCTGTTTGTGCTATGAACCTGCCTACATCTATCTGAATCTGATCTTTATCTACTTCTATCTACATCCGTCTGCCTGAATCTGCTCTGTCTGAATCTGCACCTGTCTACCTGAATCTGCTCTACATCTATATGTCTAAAATCTACTCTCGTTCATCTTCGTAATTATGTTGCTTTGTTCTGATTTTGTTTTGTAATGACTTTGGTCCGTCTCTTTCAGACTTGACTGTTGTCGCCTTGTTACAGTTTGGATTGCATCGGATTGAGACTCCGTCTAGCACCGAGTTTGCATTCTCGGACACTCCGCTTTTCGTTTATTTTTAAGTTTTAGTTATTTTATGTTTGGCAAACTCTCAATGTTTACCGCTGCAGCATTGCGAGTTTAAAAGGGGATGTTAGTTAATAAGGATTAAAGCATGTAGGCCAGGGCCGTTGGTTTAGGCTTGTCTTGCACTTATAGTTAAGTTTGTTCATTTTCTATTTAATGTATTTGTATTGTAATTAGTTAATTGAATATGGCCAATATATTTTTTTGTATTCCCTCTGATTTCTACTGTGGGTTCAAGTCCTGCTTAGAATATGTAAGATAGTCAGTGATGTGTATATTGTGAGATAGTTAGTTGCCATTCTAAAAAAAAATATTACTAGGTTAAACTTTTGGCCAATTGGTTTTTCAAATGTTAGAAGGTTACTTTTTAGAAAATGTTTGGTAAGTGGGTTTTAGTTTAGGACAAAAGTCACAAACAACTTATGTACTTCTCTATTTGTGCTATATGACTAACATACTTTCAAAAATAATTAAATTGTTAGTCCCTAATACATGAACAACCACCTGACATAGTAATTAAATTGTTAGTCCCTAATACATGAACAACTGCATCGTTTGTCCTCAATACACCTTGCAAGCTCTGCTTCTTCTGGTGACAATTAAATGCCAATTCTGAAATATAGTTCTAGAACTTATTAAATATGTTTCAAGCGCTTTTCATGAGGATGATATCCGCTCACTGTGGTTGGATTTCACCCTTAGATTATTGGCTTTATTATGTATGATATTATGAATTTCTATTATAATAATATCCGTCAAACGCTATGTCGTTATCATCATCACTTGTTATTTTGGTTTGTTTATGTATATGCCTCATGCTTTTGTACGTTCATCAACTATGACAATGCATGTGTATATAGTTTGATGTTCAGTAAATGAATGTGGATGTTTATTCAACGAAAACCAAAACTAGTAAATAGAGTATTTTTTTCCGATTATAACTGTCGTTAATCTTGCATGAACAAAATCCTCTTAGCCAGGATATGAAACATGCTATTTATCATGGTCTAAGGATGGTAATTAGGCATTGTGTTTACGCGTGTTGGGTGAATTATTTAGGAGTTAGGTGTGATGGAGTACGCGACTTGTTAGCACAGTGTGATGAGTTTCTGTTTGGATTTGCTTGTGATTAAAAAACAGGGAATGCTGTGTGAAGGTTTTAATTATTCCAAATGCACTTGTACGGATAGAACCCAGTTAGTCCTCAATACATAAACAATTGACCGTTGGTCCTCAATACATAACCTCAGTTAGTCCCAAATACTTAACCACCACCCACCACTGCCACCACAACCCATCACTGCCACCCACCACCACCACCACCACTACTTACCACCAATCACCACCACCACTGTCCTCAATCACCACCATCGCTACCCACTGCCACCACCAATCACTACAACCACTCACAACCACTAACCAATGCCACCACCCCCACCCACCACTTACCACCACAACCAATCACCACCCACTGCCACCACCACCCACCACCACCACCACCACAATGTGGCGGTGGTGAGCGGTTTGTGGTGCTGGTGGTGGCAGTGGGTTATGATTGTGAGTGGTGGTAGGTGGTTGTGGTGGTGGTGGTGATTGTTGTTGTTGTTGTTGTTGTTGGTGGTGGTGGTGGTGGTAAGCGGTGTTGGAGCTGGGTGGCGGTGGTGGGTGGTGGTGGCGGTGTAAGGTGGTGGTTATGTATTTGGGACTAACTGGGGTTATGTATTGAGGACCAACGATGCAATTGTTTATAAATTCAGGACTAACAATGTAATTTCCATGTCAAGTGGTTAGTCATATTGGTTAAAGTTTGAAAGTAGAACAATTATAGTGGACCTTTTGAATGTATGTTAGTTATATTAACACAAATTAAAAACTACATTAGTCATTTGTGGCTTTGCCCCTTTTGTTTAAAAGTAGGGAGATGATTGGCACACTCACAAATCTTATTAGGACACTCCATTGTACAAGTACTTAAAGCATGTTATACTTGATGTACAACTGTTTGTTGCATATACTGGAGTGTCCTAATAAATTTTAAGAGTATACAAATCATCTCCCTTAAAAGAATGGAGTGAAATAATTAATAATTGCTTGGTAAGAGGGGATTAGTTTGAAAATCAAGGATTACAACCAATGTTTTGAAAACCGGGTTCGAAATCGACCCGGTCGAGTCACCGGGCACCGGGTCAATCGGTTCGACCGGTTGGACCGCCGGGTCAACCCGGTTTTCAATTTATTATTTTTTTATTTTTTTGACCGTGTCAACCAGTTCGACAGCCGGGTCAACCGGTTCTACCACCGGGTCAACCCGGGTTTTTATTAAATTTTTTTTGAAAAAATGAAACCCGGCCGGGTTTCGAGAACCGGGTTGACCCGGGTCACTGAAAACCCGGCGGGTCAAACCGGTTAACCGGTTATAGAAACCCGGGTTGTTTTGACCCGTTTTTTCGGACGGAACCGGTTAACCCGGCTGGGTCGATCCGAGTTTCAAAATACTGATTACAACATCCACCTTACCATGTGGGGTTTAGAAACTAACAATCTATTTTTTCTTGAGTGCCCTCAAATCTATGCATTTTTCTTGTAAATTTAATTATTTTCTATTACTAAAGTGGACCATTTTCCTTTAACTCATATTGTTTTAATATTAAACAATACCTTAGTTAAACCTTGATTATAATTATAATTATAATTGATGAAACACTATCATTTATTTAATATATGTAACTTCTATTTCAAACTATGATTCCATTGACTTGTCCTTTTGTCTTGCATTCCCCGTGTTGTTGTTCATAATGTGAAAGCTCTTTACAGAAAAAATAAAAAAATAATACTAACGAAATGATCAGACAAGATTGTATGAGCAAGGAAAACTAACCCATCTGATTGTGAGAAACTGAAGCCAGCTAAGTTTAAAACTGCGACTAAAGCTTCTCTCCACTTATTCATTTTATTTGGTTCTCCCCTAAACTTCACTTCTTGTTGTTGGAATGCCGTACCAAATTTTCTTTTCTGCCCTCGCACGTCGGATGGGTCCACATGGTAGAACACTGGCAACACCCTCTGTCCCATCAATTTATGGCATTCCATAATTTTGACAAGTTCATCCAAGCACCATGATGAGTTAGCATAATTTTCAGAAAAAACTATCACAGCAGACCTCGATTCTTCGATTGCCTTCAGGAGTTCGGGTGAGATCGGTTTTCCTCTACGGAGCATGTCATCATCTTTGAAAGTATCTATTCCTCTTTGAGTTAGAGCTGCATAAAGATGATCTACGAAGTTGTTTCGTGTGTCTTTGCCTCTAAAACTTAAAAACACTTCATATGTCCATTTTCGGGTTGATACGGATGACGATGAAGATGGAAAATTATTGAAAGATTCCATTGATGTAAAAGAAAAAGAATGGTCTTCTAAGAGTTTTGGATGCAAAAACTGTATATATGGCAATGAAAATTTGAAAAGTAAATGCTTTGCATGTGGTCTTGTTGAATTTTTGACTACAAAAATTAAACGCTTGCATGTTGGATAGTGAGTACGACTTGTTCAAAGTATACCACTTGGATAATAGAATGTGAACGTTGAGGCATCCATCTCCTTTCATTTTATAATTAAACCACTACTTCATAGTTTTTTTTTTTTTTTTTTTTTTTTTAAAGAAAGGCAGCCATATATACCAAAGCAAAACCATAGAAAATACAAAAGGTTTCCCTAATTTAGAAACAAGATACTTAAGAAAAGGGAACCAACACACAAATTAACCCACGAAGGGTGTTACAACACTTCATATTATTATTTTAAAAATGTGATTAGTTGTTGGAAAATGAGAAGTTTCTCAGACTTTTTTTTTTTTTTTTTTTTTTTTTTTTTTTAACACACATAAAATAGAAAACATGTTTAAAACGAGTATTTTCTGAAATTTCCTTATTGAAAATAAAAAACCAGTTTTCTGCTATTATAATTAGAGAAGTTGAATTTAGGGTGCGTTTGGTACGGGTATATGGGAATGGGGTTATGGGTTTTATAGTGATTAAAGGTGTTTGTTTAGCTAGTCATCTTTCTTTGCTTTAAAAAAAAAAAAAAAAAAAAAAAAAAAAAAGTGTTTTTAGTGAAATTCCAATACGTCTTCACATAAAAGTTTTGTAATGGCTTTCTTGGTTGCTTTTTGTACATGTTAACTTCTACTCTAAAACCTTAAGACAATTGATATACAATAGAGATCCCTTTTTAGTTTTTACCCTTTTGTTAACCTTTCTTCTTGGCATTCTTGAACTTCGGTTGTCGTAGAAAGTAGACCTTTTTTGTTGAGTTGATGAAAAACCAACCTTCAATGCCCATTGTCTCATGTTTCCAACATGCTGGTTTTGCAGCCGAATACAACATTTGAGTTGAACCTTGAGCTATTGCAAGTAATTCGATCTGAAGGAAAGTAGCTTGTTCAAGACTGCTAGTATTTTTGTTGACTTGAATAAGTCTGCAAGGGTAGGTTTTGGTATGAAGAGCAATTTTTTATTTGTTTTTCAAGAAGGCCAAGGTGTATGAAGCTTTAATTTGTAATATAAAGTTGTACATGACACGACACTACATTACAAATACTCTGTCTAACACTTGTATTTTTTTTATAGTGCATTGCAACATATTCAAAAATTAAATTCAATGGTACTGCATATATGGATAGAAATTGATTGAAAGTATTTGAAGAACTACGAATGCTAAGATAGGGTATGGCGCTTGTGTGAAAGGGTGCGTGTTGACTAGATTAAGGGGCGGTCATTGATCATGCGTGGAACATCTTTACAACTCAAATGGTTGGCTTGAGCAGCTGTGGCCATCGGGTGGTGTCTGGTGTGTGTTATTTTTGTGTGTTTATATTATTTGAAAAATTGAGGTGTAGATAAATTGAAGAGTAGGGTTGGCAATGGGTGTGATAATACTTATAACCCGTGGGTATCCCATATCCGTCCATGATGAGTGGGTAACCCCGTCGAATTTTACCTGCATGTGGCTCGAACACTTGATGTGTTATGTAATATTTACCGAATAGCGTTGATATGTATATTAAACCATAAACAATGAGTATTTTTTGAACTTCGCAATGTAGAAAAGAGACTCATGATAGAAGCTCGTAAATCTTATTATAATATGATATGATAACAAACGAATTTTTTTTTTTACAGTTAAGAGATCAATAATTGATTGATTGAATACATCCATAGTTTTCATGTGGATAAAAAACAATTACAATAAGATGGCAGGCAAGCGAGCAACAAGTTGCGCCACAACCCCCTTTTGGATAGCAAACCCAATCCTACTAAAAATAAAGTTTTGTTTCTTAAGGGTCGACAAATTACTTTGCACAACCCTTTGTACCCTAGTCAAAAACTCTCTTGCCTCCGGAGCTAGAAAACCAAATGTATCAAAAGCAAAAGGGATAAACACATGTTGATTTTCTAAACAGGCCTTCTCGTGTTTAGTAACTTTGCTCGATTCCGCTTTCAACGCAGCTTGTCCCGCAGTGAACCCATTGTCCTTGAGCCCAATGAGAGGGGACACCCCTGTAAGATCCACACAAGCATGTTTCCCCCGGGCCCACCCAAACACAAGTATATCAGCCGGCCGTAAAGTAGACCTCCCTTCAAGCGGATCCGTCAGAAAGTTCACAGGGGCCTCCTTTTTGGAAGAAATTCCTGCTCGTTTAAGAACATCATACAGAACATCCTTGACCAAATCATGCCTATATTTGAACCCAGGTAACTCCTTACAATGGACCGCATGATCGCCAAAAGAATCCAAACAAACCTTCCGGCAGATTGGGCAAGGCTCATCAACTGGAAACAAAGGGATCATCAGCCGGTACTTAAGGATAGTCCGGTATTCTAAGGCCGACATATGTTGGCCTAATCCTTCAATGGGGATAACTGTCAAGAAATTCTGAGCATGAGGAGCTCGGAGACATTCAAACACTGCTTTTTGGCGAGGGGATAAATCAAACTTCACTCCCAAATTTTGAACGATTCCACTAAAAAAGCCACACGCCAAAACATTTTGGGCTTTAGGGGGGGCGGTGTCCTTGTTAGAGAAACCGCTAAGATTGAAATCAGGGAGGGACATACGCAAGCGATCCATCGCATTCCCATAATCAGTGTCAACCCCATCAATACCACATTCCCGAAGAATGTGGTCTTGCAAACTCCAAGATTGCGCCCTCGAGGCCACAAAAGCATAAGTAGATACATCCTCTGCCGAACATAAACCCAACCCACCAAAACGAGTCGGAAGGGATGCTAGCCTCCATTGAAAATCCCCAAAAAAAGGGCCCCCACAGACCACAATGTCCTCAATCGCCTTCCGAAGGCCATTGTCAAAAATAGAAACAGCTTCCCCTATATACATAGGTTGGCACGTTCTGAGACCGAACAACAGTTTTGCGACACCCATACATGAGCGGAGCAAAAGGAGCTTTGACTGAGGGTCCCGCAGACCTGGGAGACAACTCATTAGTTCTACAGCACGGGATGCCCTTTTCACGGCCAAACCACTAATAAACCCCGCATCCTGGCTAACGGCGCCTCCAAGGAGTTTCACACCCAATTTTGGCCTCCCAATCCCGCAAGGAAACAGCCCATCCTGTACTTTCACCCCATTGCATGACGGCCAAAAAACTTCTGTTTTCTTAATGTTGAGTTCAAGGCCCAGGCGAGGCCCATCGGTCTTGATTATCTCTAAGGCTTTAGCTACCTCGTTAGTGTCTCCGATAATCGTTCCATCATCCAAATACCAAGCATGGAAAAGCAGTTTACAACAATCCCTGATCCGGTGAACAAGTGGGTGCAAAACTAAAGCAAAAAGGAGAGGCCTTAAAGGGTCCCCCTGCTGAACTCCAGTGGTGGACCAAATGTGGTCATCACCCACATATAGCCTCGTCGACTGACCATATAAAAACTCAACCCATAGGGAAATAGACGGGCATCGAGTCCGAACCTCATGTAGGAGGGTAGTCCGATCCACCAAGTTGAAGGCATTGGAGAAATCAACAGTAAGCATAGCCAACGACCCATCCGAGTGAAACTCGTTTAATAATCTATTCGCACTCTGAAGCACGGCCTCTGCCCCACTGGGGACTCCCACCCCAAACTGAAAATCACCAAGGTATTTGGACATCTCCTTCGTTACACCCCTCATAGCCACTTTAGAGACCAGCCTCCTCCAAATCGCGCCAACGGCAATAGGCCTAATCCCATTGTCCGGTTTGAGCAACGGCGTGAGGGGCGCAGAAGCAACAAACTCTGCTAAAACCTTAGGGCACCTCCCCGCCAAACATAAATTAACCACCACAGAGATAGCCTTGAGTAACTCAATGGCTATTGCCGACCCCTCTCCGCAAAATGCATCTAAAATGTGTTGGGCCCTCAATCCATCCCGCCCACAAGACGTCCCTTTTGGGAAGGATTGAATACACCCACGAACACTGTCAACATCCACAACAAGAGGAGGCGCAGAGAGCAAGGAACCAGGCATAATCGGAGGGGGCAATATGGGATGCTTAGCCAACAACGCTGTCAAAGTATCGGTACCAAGAGGTGCAACCCCCGAAGAGCACAACACTTTAACAGCAGCAGTGAAATGCCCGTCCGCAACTTTCCTCAAACATTGTTTAACATTGGGGCAAATCGCTGAGCTATCAGACTTAGAGGCAAGCTCATCCTTTCCCGTGTCCACCCTCAAGGGTTGGGCAAAAAGTGATAGGATAAGTTCAGAAAAACCATCTCCACCCCAAGCAGCCAACGACCGCTGAATACTATGGCATTGCAAAGACTTTCTATTACCAGACCTACGCTCCTGACGGTTAGAAGGCCTAAAAACACGCAATGTGCAACGTGGTAACAACAAAAGTTTTACCCACGCCTCCATAGACGTCGGCATAGCCGCCACCTTACCCAAAGCATTAACTAAGGCATGAGAAAACGCCATACGACAACTATGAGGGATGCTCTTAACAGTCGTAATAGGTAAGGCGAACACACGGTCAAGGAGAACCTCATCCACCACCACCCCTCCCAAAGGAACCACTCCCCTCTCAACGTGTGGCCTAGCGATCCCTACTATAAACTCCTCCACATCTCCCGAAACCCGCTTAAACCGGTTCATCCCATCAGCATGATGGCATGCCCGGCTAAGAGCACGTAAACACATACACTCTCCACACAACCACTGATCCGAGACCTTTAAAGTCTCCCCGACCGAAACAAACAATTCACAATCTGTGGAGAGTGCCTCTCGCAAGGCCCCCCTCCGATCATCCGATGACAAATGGAGACGCTTAATATGTGCAACCAACCTAGGAAACCCCTTGGACCCTGCCATACCATCTGGGCAACAATGGAAACCTCTAAATGGACATGGCCAAACACCCACGGAAGAACAACCACTCACCTCCGTGGAACCCAAAAGGGGAGAAACAAACCCCATTTCAGGGACCGAGAAGGTCCAAGAACCCTAAACCATACTCAAATTTTGATTCTTTGACCAAGATGGTCAAAGGATCAAAATTAAGAGGTTTTGTTTTGTTGAGGCAATATGTCAAACACTTGGTGTGCAAGCTGGAATTATAAGGAATGAGGCTGAATTTGATTAATGGATTTTTGGAATTGTGAAAACTGAAATTGAAGCTTATGAATTGACTGATATTGGGGTTTGATTAATGGATTTGATTGGATTTTAGTTTAGTTTAATGAGTTTGAAAAAGGGAAAAATAAAGAGGAAAAACAAGAACCTGTTTGAAATTCGAGTGTCTGTTTGAAATAAAAGTAAATCATAATTTTGTACATGAACAAAAATCATTGTTACATATAGTAAAAGTCTGATGCTTTTCAATAATGAGAAGAAAAAAAACAATATGCTCGCAATATGTGTATTCTCACCAAGAATTAATTCTCAAGTTTATTAATTTGTATATAAAACTGTTTGTGTGTAAAAAGTGTTTATTTTTGTGTGTGTCTCTCTCACAAGATTAGATCTAATGTTAATAAATAAATCTTCATAATGAAAAAGGGTGCTGATGTGATGTTGAAGGCAGATTCCTTGGATTTGGGTGGAGTGGGTGACATTGACATGATGAAAAAGGGTAGTGGTTCAGCTGATGTTGTTGATTGTGATGTACGTGAACATGTGCCTGAACAAGGGAAGCCGGTTTCACTTGATGCGTATGCTAATGTTACAATGGATGAAGGGGAGCAGCCTCATTTTACAAATGATTCTAATTCGTCTTCGCAAGGCTCTCAACAGCCTATTGTGGAACAATTGATTGCTAATGCGAATAAGAATTTTGATGAAGCCATGAATAGTATTCAATGTGAGATTGTTGCTAATAAGGCTTCCTCTTCTAGTGGTATTGGGCAAACTTCTAATTCGACAGCTTCTGGTCCTGATGCTTCTAAGGATGCTAATACTAGAGGTACTGGAGTGAAGTCGGTTTCTTACGCGGGTGCTACTTCTTATGGACCTCTGAAACACGTGTCTAATTTTCGGAGGTTGGAATGTAGCAAAAAGAAGGATGATGTTGACCTTTCAATTCCATTGAAAGTAGTGGAAGAGGTAAACACGAGGTTTGAGAATACTCTCTATGGTTATTTCCTGGGCCAACGCCTTGCTTTTCCTGTTGTTGATTACTATGTCCGCAATGCATGGGCTAAGTTTGGTGTTCAAAAGGTAATGATGAATGCAAAGGGTTTCTTCTTCTTTAAGTTCAATTCGAAGAAAGGTGTTGATGATGTGCTTGAAAACGGTCCTTGGTTGATCAGAAATGTTCCTATTATTCTTAAACCATGGACTTTGAACACTAATCTACTTAAAGAGGATCTGACTAACATCCCTGTTTGGGTTAAATTCCATGATGTTCCCCTTGCTATGTTTTCTGATGATGGCCTCAATCTTCTTGCCACACTGATTGGTACGCCCAAAAGGTTAGATGCTTTTACAAGCCAAATGTGCAAGGAATCGTGGGGCCGTAGTAGTTTTGCTAGATGCATGATAGAAGTGAATTCGGATGAGGTGCTGCGGGACAGCCTCATTGTTGAGATACCATTACTTGATGGTTCGGGTTCGACTATTGAGAAGATAAGGGTTGAATATGAGTGGCAACCTCCTCCTTGTGACAAGTGTAAGATATTTGGTCGTACTCTGACTGACTGTCCTAAGGTTGTTATACCTCCTATGCAGCCTACTAAGCCTGTTAATGATAGTTTCAAGACTGTCAATAACAGGAAGAAAGGAAAACAAGGTGGTTCTACAATTTCGGGTAAAGGAGGGTTTACTAAACCTGTTGTGGGTAAGCAGTTTCAGTATCAACCCAAAAATACTCCTCCTGAACCCAAGAATGTTGGTGGCAACAAGAAGAAGACTCCTGATGTGGATAGTTCTAGTAGTACAACGATCTCTACATCTAACCAGTTTGATGCTCTTAATATGGATGATACAGATACATTTGGTATACCTACTTATGACACCAACATGGATGTGGATGCTGGCCGTACAATGGAAGTTAATGAGGATGAGTCGGTTAAGACTGGCACTATATCACAAGAACCGATTGTGAGTGATTTAATGGGAACTAAGGAGGTTGGTTCTACTCCTATAGTTGAGAAAATTAGTAAGCTTGAAAAGCTACTTATCGATGGGAAAGCTACCCTTGTGGATGATGAAGGTTTTCCTATTCCATTTGCCTCTGTCACTAAGAGGGCTAACCCATTCTCTAAGGTGGGTGATGTTGTGGTAACTGATAGTGATGAGGAGGAGGTTCTTAACACGTTTGACGAATTAGCAAATCTTTTTGGTGGAAATCATGAGCGTGAAGATGAGTTGGATGACTATGATGATTACTCGAAGCAAATTTATGATCTTCCAGGGGAATTGGATGCTCTTAATGCCATTTATGGCTTTAATCTCCAAGGTCGTAGGAAGTAGTTTATATTTTTGTCCGAATCTTTAAATGGTTTTGTTTTCTTGTCTAGAAAATAGGAAGTATCCTGTTATGTAAGTCTTTTGCCTGTGTAACGGGCTGAGATATGGGAATCACTCATATCCATTGTAGTTAAATGTTTTTTGGAGAAATATATTTACCGGGTCGTTGACCTTTTACCCAAATAAATCTTCATAAATGAAGGTAAAAATACTACTAGAAAACAAACAAGTATTTTGCAAAAGCGTTCCTCTTAGGTCCAAGTTTTATGACAGATCAGATAAAAGATTATGACCAAGTCAGGGTTTATATTCGACTAGGTCCAGGCAAGGTTAGACGAACCAGGTTCACATGATATATTTCGACCAGGTCCAGGCATGATAATGACGAGGATCAGACCAGGCATGATTTTAACCAGGTCCAGGTAAGATTTTAGCTAGGTCCAGGTAAGATTTTAGCCAGTCCCAGGCATGATTTTAACGAGGTCCAGGTAAGATTTTAGCCAGGTAATTATATAAAGAAATTAATTATATAGTTGTAGTTTTAAATTATCCTTGTATATCAATAATTTATAGTATGATGAGACTTTTGAGTCTGACTCGATTAATAGTATTAGCTTATTTTCGAGCTTCATTATACTTGTATGTGTGTATATGTGATATTATTGAAGTTTGTTAGTTTTGGTTGACCGAAAACCGACAATTTAAAGATGTTCTGATGATAGATGCTGTTAATTAAGGGGGTGTTTTTCTTGGCCTATTTGATGGGTTTTGGTTATTCAATCAATAGATTTTCATATTTGTAATTTCCAGTATTATTGATTTGATCTTTAAAATTGAGCTTATAAAAACTTCAATAAGCTCATCAAATAAGTTAAACCAAACACCCCTTAAACTAGTTGGGATACAATTGACATGATTGACTGATTTGAGTCAGTGAGAGATTTTTTTTTTTATTTTTTTATTTTTTTAGGTTATGTAGCATAAGATACATGGCATTGAATGGAATGAATAATTAGATTTTGGTAAAGAAAGTAAATGCTAATCGGAAAATGGCACTGTAGGAGAAATAGGGCTTTCGTGTAAATGACATGAAGTGTGGAAAACTTTCAAAAGTTGTAGTATTGTGTGGATCAGTGACTTGAAGGAACTTTTACTTTACGCTTTTGGTTTCTTGATGCTTGTGCATGTATTCTATGAAAGCTTTATTTAACGGTTACTAAAACGTGGTAAGCTTGGTGTCATTTATAAATAACATTCATAGTGGTCAAATTAATCTACATTCATATTCTTAGGAAACATGGAAGACAGAACACATCTCTTAAGCTAAATGCAATGGTAATATTATGTGCCACAGTTTTTTGTCCCTCTACTTAATGTTTCCTAAAAAATTTAGTATTAACTAAGAAGAAGAAAAGACCAATAAATGCATGATGTTGATCTTTTACATTGGGTAAGCTGGTCATATGAAGGAAATAAAGTGCAAGTGAAATATTGCTACTGCTACTAGTTTTAAGAATCCTAATACATGTACTAGTGTTATATTGCTATTGCTGCTAGTTTTAAGAATCATAATACAAGTGAAATATAGCTACTGCTACTAGTTTTAAAGAATCGTAATACATGTACTAGTGTTATATTACTACTGAAAGATTGCAGCTACTACTAGTTACTAGTGTCGCTACTGAAATATTGCCCAAGCCCAAATACAAACGGTTAACCGAAGAAACCGAGAAACCGAACCAAAAACCGACCGAAAACTGACAAAACCGAACCGTGAAAAACCGAACGGTTTCGGTTATGGTTATACCAAAAACCGAACATTCGATTTTGGTTTCGGTTTTCATCAAAAAGCGACCCAAACCGATTCGTGCACACCCCTATATTTTATTAGCTAGTTCCATTATTCTCTTTCAATTTCACATTTCAATATAATTTTGCCATCTTCTAACGTGTGTTTATTTTTCGTAACTATAGTATTATGACTATTATGTGACATGTGTAGTTTCCTCTTAAAAAACGATTTTGTTGGTTAGGTGATAGTAATTTTTTAGCAGTCACCACTGTTTTTGCTCTTTTTGAAGTCATCGCGTCATGTTCACATTCTACTATTATTCAAACAATAGTTGTCCTACTTGTATTAAATCGATATGCAAGTTGTGTATGTAAACCTATCATTTAGTATAGTAGGGCCGTAGGGGATTTTTTGATGTCTCGCCCAAGGCATCAAATGTGTCAGGATCGGGCCTGCTATCCAGTAGCACATGGTATATGGATATGCATGAAATTAATGGTAAATGTACATATGAGAAATGTCAAAGTTCGCAATGAAGACACTCTTTTCCCCCTATGGCTGGCATTTATTAATATTTAATAATAAGACTAAAGGATATACAAAGTCAAGAAAATACAAACTCATATTTAATTCATGCGTTTCTTCTTGTTTTCTTTTTCAAAATTTTATCTTTAATCCTTAGGTCCCAAAAGAATACAATGTTACCCCTCAACTTCGTCATCAAAAGAAACAAATCTTGTGTAGCCCGTTATTGTAACACCCCCAATTCATGATGCAGCGGAATTCAACTTGGGTGTTACTCGACGGCACAACAGTCATAATAATAGAAAACGATCTCTAAACGAATCGTAAATAAAAGAGTTGTCATTCATATTATTCAAATATATCAAAGTTTACATAGTGAGGTCCCAAAATGTTGCATTGTTTCAAAACACATCAATATAAAGTCTATGATGTTTTTATAGAATGACATAATTGTTTATAGCCTTCTTCCTTCGGTACGTGCCCTTCCCGCTCCATTCTTGATTATCATGGACCTGAAATACATGCTTAAGAGGTCAACACAAAGGTTGAGTGAAATTCATAGAGTTTGTTTAAGGTTGAACACAATATGTTGGTAGTAATGAGTTAATTAGACTCATACTCATGTTAGAAAACAAAACAGTTATTATTATGTACTAAGCTCATGCAACCAATACGTTAACGTGTACCAATATCAATCGGCGGTTATGTTGCCCCGGTAAGTACTTTTCCGTCATACTTAATGTTTTCAAATATAGTGCATTCATTTGAACTAACTGCTCAAACAAATGGGATTCGTCAATCCCAATAGGCCTATTCACAATACTCGCGCTCACTAATACAAGTGATTAAATGGTTCATGATGGGGCCTAGGATTGGCAAGGTAGGTACTTAGTAATAATAAAACAATCAGGCAGCATACAGTTTCAAAGCATTGTGTTCGGTTTAAAAGTAGCATGTATTTCCCCCAAGGGTTTGTAAAACATTAAAGTAATGTAAGCGGGGCTATGAACTCACCTCAAGTATGATAGCAAATAATGAAGGTGATGATCGGATCGTGTAGGTTTCTACGAGCAACCTAGAATAGAATGTTGCGACTTAGGATTTGTGTAAAGAATATAACGGAGTGCCTATATATATGTTTTGCATTTAGTCCATGATGAGGTATGATGTATATTTGTAAGTCTTTGAAAGAAAGATTTATGAACATGTATGTTTTGGTATATCGTTTACTACCGTTCGGGCTAACATATTTCAGAAGTCATGTTAGTAAGCGTTCGAGGAGCCAGGACACTTTAACTCGTAAATCCACAACTCATCTCGACGGCTTACATAATGAACTCCTCACATGAAGCTCCCTACTATTGTAGTAGTTGATAAAGTATATAGATATAAGTTTTGATCCGAAAAAGTTACATGTCCGATATTTGTATAAACTTAGGAAAGTTTATAGTACATGAAGATTGTTATTAGGGGTAGTTTTATAAGTCTTGTATGACCATTTGTCTTGGTAAAATCTCATGGTTTCCTTTTAGGTGAAGTAGATACAAATTGCTTGTTCCATATATCGCCAATTTCATTGTTTCATGTTTACGCCTTGGTAAGTTGGTTTGGTCATTCGTCATGGCCTAGCCATGACCTTTGGTCCTTGTTCCATGGTCATGAGACACTACCTTGGTTCTAGCCATGGTGGTGGTCTTGGTTATAGGTCATAATACCTTTTATTCCTTTGAAAGTATGACAATAACTTAGTAACTTAAAATATGTAAATAGCTGTTAAGAAAACTGAGAAATATCTCACTCAGAAGGCGTTTTCAAGGCTTGAGCCTCTTTGTTCCTGAATGAAAACATGATTCCGGACAACTTTCGTGTTTTAACTTTTTCATGAATCGGACCAGAAAGGCCTCTTTTTGCGTGTTTTAGGTTCTGTCACAGAAATCACAGAAACATTTAGGCAGTTTTGCCGGAAATCTTTGGTAACTTCAAATCGCCATAACTTTTGACTCGTTTACTCTTTTTAAGTGGTTCAAATTGCTATGGTTTGCTTTTTAAGTCCTCTACTGTAATATGTAATAATCCAATATAAAATTTTTACCATTTTGATCAGGTTATACCAAGATATTCACTAGTTTGCTTGTTTTAGTAATTTGTTTCAATAAGTCATTACAACAACATCTTTTACTCATCATGATTCATCATGGACATAATTACAACACATAATATAGCAAAAATAACATATAAATGAGATGAACATGATAAATAAACAAGAAGCATGTTAGGTTTAGGCTTACAACTTTAGGCTTTCTAATGAAAGAAAGGAGTAACTAGTAAGGAAATGGACTTTGATAGACAAGCTTCAACCCTTTTCACTTCAAGCAACCTTTCTACTCTTAGTATTCTTGAAAGATAGATGATAAAGGTTGAGGTGTATTGAGTAGATTTAAACTCAAGAGAAAAACACCAAGTATGTTATGGTTTTGGAAGATTTTTGGTAAGAAATAAGCTATCTAGGGTTTCTATACTTGAACTTCACTTGAACCTTGCAACAAATTAGAAGAAATAAGCTAAGTGGAGAGTGTTGTGGTGTGTTTGATGGCCGGCCAAGGGAAGAGAGGGGAGGGAGTATATATAGGTCCATGAGGAGGTTAGTTTTCAAGAGATATTTTGGCCAAAATACACATGTATGCATCCTAGATCATCAAGCCATGAGATCAAGCCACCAAGGGTGTGACTACCCCCCCCATTGGCGGTTCAAAACAGATAAGGAGGGGGAGGTGGCTTGGCTTGGTATTATCCTTGGTTATTAGATGCATTTTGACTCCGGGAAATGCCAACCGTAAATGATTAGGCCTCAAAACGTAAAACCGGGTGTCGTAAAATTATGAAACTTTAAAGTATTGTTAGAAATGTTCATAAGTCCCATAATAAAATATAAAATGGGTGATAAGTTCCATTTGGGTGGTAAAACCTGCTAAAAGCTGGAAACACGGGTCTAAAACGCGTAATACGTAAAATGTACGAATATTGCGTAAAACGGAGAAAAGTAAAATGTTACTTTTCTAATATGCTAAAAATGATTTAAAATGATTTATAATGTCAAGACTGGGCTCAGTCTGGTGTCGGTTGGTGTTAAATGTCTTTTAGACATCAAACCGGAAGCCTAAAAATCAAGGAATGATTTATAAAATCAAGGAATGATTTTTAGTCAATGGAGGAGGGAAAAATATGTTGACTTATTTAAATAAGTTGAAAGCTCAAATCATCTTAGAAATGCGGTGCAGGTAAAGGCTAGGGTTACGGCTGAGTAAAAACGCGTAAAACTGAAAATTCCAGTTTTTCACGGCCGAAGTTTATTTGGGCCATGATTTTTCTCAGTCATGATTTATTCTCAAATAAATCATAAGTGTGTTAAACATTTTTCTGATGTGGGGTCACCTGACGGGATCAAATTTCGTTGTGCGTAGAATTTCTGATTGCCGTTTTACCCTAAAACGTGTAATGTCGTGTCATTCCTTAATAACTTTCATGAAAATGATCTGACGAGTGTCAAACATTTAATTTGTCATGGAAATGATTTATCACTCGAGAATATGAAATAAAAATCAACTTTCGGGAAAAATTCAGAAAGAAATGAATAGTAAAAATGAATAGTAACATGAATAGTAAAATTTTCCGAAAATAGAAATTAACCTGAAATTGTGATTTGTTACAGTCTCCACCCCATATGAGAGCTCCGTCCCGGAGATCAATTTATGTTGGAGGTAGAAGCTTCGTTGGTAAAAAGATGTGGGTATTTCTTACGTATCTGGTCCTCTCGTTCCCATGTGTATTCAGGACCACGTCGTGAGTTCCAACGAACTTTGACAATTGGTATACGGCTTTGTTTGAGTTGTTTGACCTCTCGGTCCAAGATTTCTACGGGTTCCTCAACAAATTGAAGATCGTCATTGAGTTGAATTTCATCGAGTGGAATCACAAGTGATTCATCCGATAAGCATTTCTTTAGGTTAGATACATGGAAAGTGGGGTGTACATTACTGAGTTCTGACGGAAGCTCAAGTCTGTACGCCACAGGACCAACCCTGGCTAGGATTTTGAATGGTCCGATGTATCTTGGGTTTAGTTTTCCTCGTTTACCGAATCGTATCAAGCCCTTCCAAGGCGATACCTTTAGCATAACCCTATCTCCGACTTGGAATTCTAGGGGTCTGCGTCGTGTGTCGGCATAACTTTTCTGTCGATCTCTTGCGGCTTGTAGTCGATTTTTGATTTGTACAATTTTATCCGTTGTTTCACGGATGAGTTCTGGTCCAGTGAGTTGAACTTCTCCCACTTCAGCCCAACAAGCAGGTGAACGACACTTTCGACCGTAAAGTGCTTCAAATGGGGCTGCTTTAATACTTGTATGATAGCTGTTGTTGTAGGAAAATTCGACTAATGGTAAATGAGTATCCCATCCTTTTCCAAAATCTATTATACATGCTCGAAGCATGTCTTCAAGAGTTTGGATGGTTCGTTCACTCTGACCATCGGTCTGAGGGTGATATGTTGTACTCATGTCTAGATTTGTTCCAAAGGCGTCTTGGAGTGACTGCCAGAAATTGGAAGTAAATCTACCATCTCTGTCGGATATGATGGATATCGGTGCACCATGTCTTGAGACTATTTCTTTGACGTACAGTCGGGTTAGTTGTTCCATTTTGTAAGTCTCTTTGATTGGTATAAAGTGTGCTGATTTTGTGAGACGATCAACTATGACCCAGATGGAGTCATAACCGCTTGATGTCCTTGGGAGTTTGGTAATGAAGTCCATAGTAATTCTTTCCCATTTCCAAGTAGGAATTTCTGGTTGTTGCAATGGACCGGATGGTTTTTGGTGTTCGGCTTTTACTTTGGAGCAGGTAAGACACTTGCTAACATATGTTGCAATGTCGGCTTTCATGTTCGGCCACCAATAAAGTAACTTAAGATCATGATACATTTTATCAGATCCTGGATGTATGGAGTATTTAGATTTGTGCGATTCATGCATGATCAAGTCTCGTAGGCCACCATAAAGTGGTAACCAACTTCGACCTTGGAAGCATAGAGTTCCATCTGAACGGGTTTCGAATTTCTTTTGTATCATGCCATCCAACTTTTCCTTTTGGATATTTTCTTGTTTCACCGCCTCAGCTTGAGCGTGAAGGATTTGGGTAGGAAAGTTGGAATTTATGGTTAAAACTAAGGCTCGGACTCGTAATGGTTTAACTCGTTCCTTTCGGCTTAGGGCGTCAGCTACTACGTTTGCTTTCCCTGGGTGGTAACGAATGTCGCAGTCATAATCACTTAGTAATTCCAACCAACGACGTTGTCGCATGTTTAGTTCTTTTTGGTTCAAAATGTGTTGTAGGCTTTTATGATCGGTGTACACAGTACATCTAGTACCGTATAGATAGTGCCTCCAGATTTTTAGTGCAAAGACCACAGCTCCTAACTCTAAGTCATGAGTGGTGTAATTTTCTTCATGAACCTTGAGTTGTCGTGAAGCATAAGCCATGACCTTATCACGTTGCATCAACACGGCACCTAAACCTTGGTACGATGCATCACAATAGACTACAAAATCTTCGATCCCATCTGGCAATGCTAGGATAGGAGCACTACAAAGTTTTTGTTTAAGGGTTTGGAAAGCATTTTCTTCGTCTTCATCCCACACGTATTTCTTGTTTTTCTGAGTTAGCTTGGTCAAAGATTTTGCTATTGAAGAAAATCCTTCAATAAACCTTCGGTAATACCCGGCTAAACCCAGAAATTGACGAATTTCTGTAGGTGTGGTAGGTGTTGGCCAGTTTTTGATAGCTTCAATTTTAGCGGGATCGACATGTAAACCGGTCTTGTCAATCACATGCCCAAGGAATTGTACGGATTGAATCCAAAATTCGCATTTGGAAAACTTTGCATACAATTTCTCTTCCTTGAGTAGTGCTAAAATTGTTCTAAGGTGTTCTTTGTGTTCCTCTTCGTTTTTGGAATAAATGAGAATGTCGTCTATGAATACGATCACAAATTTGTCCAAATATGGCTTACACACACGATTCATGAGATCCATGAATACTGCCGGTGCATTTGTTAACCCAAATGGCATCACTTGGAATTCGTGGTGACCATATCGTGTCCTAAAGGCTGTTTTTGGAATGTCTTCATCACGAACTCTAACTTGGTGGTAACCTGAACGTAGGTCAATTTTTGAGTAATAGGTTGAGCCTTGCAATTGATCGAATAAATCATCAATTCTTGGTAGTGGGTATCGGTTCTTTATGGTTAATTTGTTTAGTTCACGATAGTCAATACACATGCGTAATGACCCGTCTTTCTTTTTCACGAATAAAACTGGAGCTCCCCAAGGTGAGGAACTGGGTCGAATAAATCCCTTGTCCGCAAGTTCTTGTAATTGATTTGATAGCTCTTGCATCTCTGAAGGTGCTAGCCGGTATGGTGCGCGGGCAACTGGCGCCGCTCCTGGTATTAAATCAATTCTGAACTCTATTTGTCGATGTGGTGGTAGTCCGGGTAAGTCTTCTGGAAAGACTTCAGGAAACTCACGGGCAATAGGAACATCTTCGAGACGTTTTTCATCGGTTTTCTTTTCTGTTACGTGGGCTAAGAAAGCATAACATCCTTTCTCAATGTACTTCATGGTTTTGATACATGAGATGATGTTTATTCGGGTTCCACTTTGATCACCACGAATGATCAAAGTTTCATTGTCACATGGAATGTGCACAACTCTTTCACCACAAATAATGTTAGCTTGATGTTTAGACAACCAATCCATGCCAATAACAACATCGAAACTTCCGAGTTCGATTGGCATAAGATTGATGTTAAAGGGGTGATCTAAGAGATTAAGGGTACAGTTTGGGATTACGGTATTGGTATTTACTAAATCACCGGTAGTTAGCTCAACATTATAACTAGTGGTTAAAGTAATTGATGGAATATCAAGTAAGGGCGCAATTCTAGTAGATATAAAGCTCATATCAGCACCAGAATCGAATAATACTTTAACAGGAATATTATTGAGTAGGAACGTACCGGTAACCACGTTCGGGTCCTGGTGTGGTTCTTCCTTTCCTATGACATAGGCCCTAGCACGAGCACCTCCGCCTTGGGGTCCTTGGTTTTGAGGACAGTTGTTCTTATAGTGTCCCCTTTCACCACACCCGAAACATGTAACTATGGGCTGTGAGTTAGCCCCAGTAGCTATACCCTTGCCCCTACAATCCTTGGCAAGATGTCCGGGCTTTTGGCACTTGTGGCATTTGGCCGGGCAAGGACCTTCGTGATGGTAGTTACACTTGGTACATTGTGGTTGATTACCCACGTACCTACCACCAGCAGGTGCAGCAACATAAGCCGTCGCGGCTTCTTGTCTCCTGTTCTGCTGATTGTGGTGGTTGTTGTTTCGGGTTGGGTTGTTGTTGTTGTTATTGTTGTTGTTCCCACGGTTACCATCATATGGTCGTTTATTATTGTTGTTCTTGTTGTTGTTGTTGTTACGGTAGTTGGAGTTGTTGGGATTGTTGGCATTGCTGTTGTTGTTGTTGATGTTGAGGTTGTTTTGCCTGCGGGTTTCCGACATACGTACCACTTGATCCATGAGACTACGGGACATCCGCATAGCCTCATCAAGTTCTTTGGGATTTGCCGAAGTCACATTCCCCTGTATGCTTGAGGGAAGTCCCCAAATATACCTTTCCAACATCTTTTCCTTTGGGGAAACCATCGATGGACAAAGTATCCTCAGTTCCTGGAATCTACGGTTGTAGGTCATGATATCATTTCCCTTAACCGTATGATCCCAGAACTCAACTTCCAACTTTTGTATCTCACTGCGTGGACAGTATTCCTTAATCATCATTTGTTTCAAATTAGCCCAAGTAATTTTGTAGGCATTCTCAATGCCCATGGGTTGAGCAATTGAGTTCCACCAGGACAACGCCTCATTCAACAAAGTACTTGTGGCATACTGAACTTTGTCAACCTCAGTACATTTACTAACAATGAACACCGACTCCGCCTTTTCGAACCAACGGGTCAAACCTACAGCCCCTTCAGTACCCTTGAATTTGAGGGGTTCACATTTCAGGTAGGAAATGAACGAGCAACCCTTTGGTACTGTAGTAACATTGGTCACTGGAGGGGTAGGTCCTCCAAGGTTAAGACTGGCAAGTCTGGCAGTCTCTGCAGCTATTGCAGCTTCCGCAGCAGTGGCGGCTTCTGCGGCTGCTGCAGCATCAGCAGCGGCTGCAGCATCAGCAGCTGCTGCAGCATCAGCAGCACCAGCAGCTGTGGTGGCATCGGCAGCTGCTGCAGCTACGGCTGCTCGTTCAGCGATAAGTGCTGCATTGACACTATCCTTCACCAGTTTGCGGATGGCGGCTTGTGTCATCGTTGGTGGGGTCTTTTTCTTGGGCGCCATGGTTCTATTGTTCAAAAGATACATTGTAATTAGAGAGTTGTGAGATGAGCACAATGTTTGATAAGAATGATAGGATGATAATGTTTGAAACTTAAAAGCAACACATGGTAGTATATAAAACAAAGTTATATTTATATAACGTTGATTACAAAATCGAACTTATTACAAGTTCATTCAAAACTTACTAACTGATACTTTCAGTTAGTAATTACAACGTTGTACAAAAGCTAACTAGTACTATAACACTAGTCTAACGTTGGTTGGGAGGTTGTTGTGGTCCGGTTGGATTATTATTTCCGCGTGTTGCTAACACGTCTACGCTTTCGTTTGGACGGTATTCTTTGACCTCCTTTCGGTATAACCTTTGTTGTATGGAACTCATTTGAGTTTGCATCCCACACAAATCATTCCTAAGTTGATACCTGTCAAAGTTTGCCACATCTAACCTGATTTCGGCGGTATTTAGGCGGTGAAGTAGTTTGTGAATTTGAACCGCGTCCTGTTCTTGGGCCCTCTCAACCAAAGTGAGTCTATCCTTGACATCATCCAAGCCAGTCAAAGGATTTAAGACTACTTCCCCAACATGATCCGAGTCACTCTTAACGTAGCTCATGTCAAGCTTAAACCAATATAGGTCGTCTCGAGCATTCATGGCATCCATTCTAGCAGAATTTACCTTGGACATACATTCATGCATTTGACTTGCCATACATTTAACTTTGAGTTGGGTTAGGTTGAGAGCTTGTTTCAAAGAGTAGATTTCGTATTGAGCTGAGTTCGCGAACATATGTGTAGATGTAGATGTACCGCCGGTTTGGTGAGTAGAATTCGGAACTTGAGCTGGAGTGGTACGGTTAGATTCGGATGAAATTGGTGAAACCGGAGGTGGAGATGTCAATGGTGATAAATGTGGCACCACTAATAGTTCCTCCGCTTCCTCCTCGATGCCTTCGATATCAACATCCATTTCAGGATCCTCTTCGTACTCATCGATATTTATGTCCAAATCCATTTCAGGATCTTCGTCCGAATCTATTTCATTTTCTAGATCCTCATAAGGTATTTCCTCATCGTCATAGTCAATTTGTTCAAAGTAAGGATCATCGGGTCCGGGAAGAATTGGTAAATACTCGGGCATAGCATGAAGATGATCGGGAGATGGAGGTGCGGACATGATGTCTACAATTTATGATGTCAAAAATAATCAAATGTTTATGGAAAATGTTCAAACTAAGGAAATGTGCATATGACAATATACAAATATGTTCATGTAGGATAACATGTGTAATAAGTCCATAATCTTCTGGAGGACGGAAGGCACGAAGAGCGGAAGGCTATAAAAATGTTTTTGCTTGTTATTGTAGTTATAGTTTAGGTCTCACTTAGACCCGTTTCTCTATAACCATGGCTCTGGTACCAATCTGTAACACCCCCAATTCATGATGCAGCGGAATTGAACTTGGGTGTTACTCGACGGCACAACAGTCATAATAATAGAAAACGATCTCTAAACGAATCGTAAATAAAAGAGTTGTCATTCATATTATTCAAATATATCAAAGTTTACATAGTGAGGTCCCAAAATGTTGCATTGTTTCAAAACACATCAATATAAAGTCTATGATGTTTTTATAGAATGACATAATTGTTTATAGCCTTCTTCCTTCGGTACGTGCCCTTCCCGCTCCATTCTTGATTATCATGGACCTGAAATACATGCTTAAGAGGTCAACACAAAGGTTGAGTGAAATTCATAGAGTTTGTTTAAGGTTGAACACAATATGTTGGTAGTAATGAGTTAATTAGACTCATACTCATGTTAGAAAACAAAACAGTTATTATTATGTACTAAGCTCATGCAACCAATACGTTAACGTGTACCAATATCAATCGGCGGTTATGTTGCCCCGGTAAGTACTTTGCCGTCATACTTAATGTTTTCAAATATAGTGCATTCATTTGAACTAACTGCTCAAACAAATGGGATTCGTCAATCCCAATAGGCCTATTCACAATACTCGCGCTCACTAATACAAGTGATTAAATGGTTCATGATGGGGCCTAGGATTGGCAAGGTAGGTACTTAGTAATAATAAAACAATCAGGCAGCATACAGTTTCAAAGCATTGTGTTCGGTTTAAAAGTAGCATGTATTTCCCCCAAGGGTTTGTAAAACATTAAAGTAATGTAAGCGGGGCTATGAACTCACCTCAAGTATGATAGCAAATAATGAAGGTGATGATCGGATCGTGTAGGTTTCTACGAGCAACCTAGAATAGAATGTTGCGACTTAGGATTTGTGTAAAGAATATAACGGAGTGCCTATATATATGTTTTGCATTTAGTCCATGATGAGGTATGATGTATATTTGTAAGTCTTTGAAAGAAAGATTTATGAACATGTATGTTTTGGTATATCGTTTACTACCGTTCGGGCTAACATATTTCAGAAGTCATGTTAGTAAGCGTTCGAGGAGCCAGGACACTTTAACTCGTAAATCCACAACTCATCTCGGCGGCTTACATAATGAACTCCTCACATGAAGCTCCCTACTATTGTAGTAGTTGATAAAGTATATAGATATAAGTTTTGATCCGAAAAAGTTACATGTCCGATATTTGTATAAACTTAGGAAAGTTTATAGTACATGAAGATTGTTATTAGGGGTAGTTTTATAAGTCTTGTATGACCATTTGTCTTGGTAAAATCTCATGGTTTCCTTTTAGGTGAAGTAGATACAAATTGCTTGTTCCATATATCGCCAATTTCATTGTTTCATGTTTACGCCTTGGTAAGTTGGTTTGGTCATTCGTCATGGCCTAGCCATGACCTTTGGTCCTTGTTCCATGGTCATGAGACACTACCTTGGTTCTAGCCATGGTGGTGGTCTTGGTTATAGGTCATAATACCTTTTATTCCTTTGAAAGTATGACAATAACTTAGTAACTTAAAATATGTAAATAGCTGTTAAGAAAACTGAGAAATATCTCACTCAGAAGGCGTTTTCAAGGCTTGAGCCTCTTTGTTCCTGAATGAAAACATGATTCCGGACAACTTTCGTGTTTTAACTTTTTCATGAATCGGACCAGAAAGGCCTCTTTTTGCGTGTTTTAGGTTCTGTCACAGAAATCACAGAAACATTTAGGCAGTTTTGCCGGAAATCTTTGGTAACTTCAAATCGCCATAACTTTTGACTCGTTTACTCTTTTTAAGTGGTTCAAATTGCTATGGTTTGCTTTTTAAGTCCTCTACTGTAATATGTAATAATCCAATATAAAATTTTTACCATTTTGATCAGGTTATACCAAGATATTCACTAGTTTGCTTGTTTTAGTAATTTGTTTCAATAAGTCATTACAACAACATCTTTTACTCATCATGATTCATCATGGACATAATTACAACACATAATATAGCAAAAATAACATATAAATGAGATGAACATGATAAATAAACAAGAAGCATGTTAGGTTTAGGCTTACAACTTTAGGCTTTCTAATGAAAGAAAGGAGTAACTAGTAAGGAAATGGACTTTGATAGACAAGCTTCAACCCTTTTCACTTCAAGCAACCTTTCTACTCTTAGTATTCTTGAAAGATAGATGATAAAGGTTGAGGTGTATTGAGTAGATTTAAACTCAAGAGAAAAACACCAAGTATGTTATGGTTTTGGAAGATTTTTGGTAAGAAATAAGCTATCTAGGGTTTCTATACTTGAACTTCACTTGAACCTTGCAACAAATTAGAAGAAATAAGCTAAGTGGAGAGTGTTGTGGTGTGTTTGATGGCCGGCCAAGGGAAGAGAGGGGAGGGAGTATATATAGGTCCATGAGGAGGTTAGTTTTCAAGAGATATTTTGGCCAAAATACACATGTATGCATCCTAGATCATCAAGCCATGAGATCAAGCCACCAAGGGTGTGACTACCCCCCCCATTGGCGGTTCAAAACAGATAAGGAGGGGGAGGTGGCTTGGCTTGGTATTATCCTTGGTTATTAGATGCATTTTGACTCCGGGAAATGCCAACCGTAAATGATTAGGCCTCAAAACGTAAAACCGGGTGTCGTAAAATTATGAAACTTTAAAGTATTGTTAGAAATGTTCATAAGTCCCATAATAAAATATAAAATGGGTGATAAGTTCCATTTGGGTGGTAAAACCTGCTAAAAGCTGGAAACACGGGTCTAAAACGCGTAATACGTAAAATGTACGAATATTGCGTAAAACTGAGAAAAGTAAAATGTTACTTTTCTAATATGCTAAAAATGATTTAAAATGATTTATAATGTCAAGACTGGGCTCAGTCTGGTGTCGGTTGGTGTTAAATGTCTTTTAGACATCAAACCGGAAGCCTAAAAATCAAGGAATGATTTATAAAATCAAGGAATGATTTTTAGTCAATGGAGGAGGGAAAAATATGTTGACTTATTTAAATAAGTTGAAAGCTCAAATCATCTTAGAAATGCGGTGCAGGTAAAGGCTAGGGTTACGGCTGAGTAAAAACGCGTAAAACTGAAAATTCCAGTTTTTCACGGCCGAAGTTTATTTGGGCCATGATTTTTCTCAGTCATGATTTATTCTCAAATAAATCATAAGTGTGTTAAACATTTTTCTGATGTGGGGTCACCTGACGGGATCAAATTTCGTTGTGCGTAGAATTTCTGATTGCCGTTTTACCCTAAAACGTGTAATGTCGTGTCATTCCTTAATAACTTTCATGAAAATGATCTGACGAGTGTCAAACATTTAATTTGTCATGGAAATGATTTATCACTCGAGAATATGAAATAAAAATCAACTTTCGGGAAAAATTCAGAAAGAAATGAATAGTAAAAATGAATAGTAACATGAATAGTAAAATTTTCCGAAAATAGAAATTAACCTGAAATTGTGATTTGTTACAGTTATTGCATCATTCAAGCTAAAAAATTCTGTTATTTTGTTATAAAGGACCATTTTGCTGTTCTATATTTAAGGGTGTTTTTTTGTCACTTATTTGACTTATGAGGCTAGATTTAGGTAGGGCCACTTATTCTACATTGGAGGCGTGCCACACTGATTTTGAATCACGAAGCGTAAATTTTTCCAAAAAATGTCGTTTTATGATATGTGCAACGCCCAATAATATATTTGCACTACCTTCTTTTGCGGCTATAGTTTTGTTCAAAACCTTTTAATAGTGCAAATCTTAGTATTTTTGGTAAAAGAAAATTTGTGCAAGATCTTCCCAAAACATTTGTGCAATACCCAATCGTTGTTCTATCTCTGTGTTTATGTGCTTCTATTTTTATCATTTAGGCCCATACATCTAAGTATCTAGCATGGTCAAAGTGTAGCATGCTCAACATATTGAACTTACTTTCACATTTACTGACTGATGAGGTTCGTCAAGTGAATGGAAGTTTCGTACATTTTAATTGGTAATTTCATAAAATGTACAAGGAAATTGGTTGTTTAATTATGTGTGCAAAGTAAATTGCAAAACTTAAGTCTTTAGAGTTTCTGAATGGTTGAGTCGATTTGACAAAGTTAAAGCCAGTTTGAAGAAATATGGCAAGTATAAGCTCTAGGTTAAGCAATTTGATCATAGGAGTCCATGGCATACATGTTCAAAAGTGTGTTTGGTTTGAGGTTGAATTGCAGGGAGCTCAAGTTAATCATGAAACTGAGGTTATTCAGTATAGTAATGATAATGCTGCATTAATCAAGATGCCTGAAGCTAAGGTTAAACAGATTGAAGAAAATACAAACACAAGATGATTAGTAAATGAGCACGTCTGCTTGGTAAAGGAGCAAGAAAGTTTCTTGGTAAAGGAGCCACCATCGGATAGCCAACTCAACATGATGCTAAGGACAATTTTGTTGTTACAAAGAAGAAGGAATGAAGGATGTTGTCATGACTAAGGTGGTTCCTAGGTTGAGGTTCAAACATGGTTCAAGGATGCCTAGTATCGGGATTGGCTAAGGTATTAGTAATAAGGTGGAAATTATTAGTATCGGGATTGGCAATTCCATATATACCCAAATTAAACACTATAATTTCATATTTCCGCAACACATGGTATAAAAGCATTGTACTTATGCACTAAAAACTTATGTTTTGGTAAATATGGAATTTTGATATTTAAGTTGGGTAAATATGAAATTATCCCGTTATGTAAATAGTCAATTGTGTAGAAACTAGGAATGAAACTTAGAATATACGGCACCTGTGGGTTGAGTTAAGATCACACATTAGAAATAAAATGAAGGATGGGTAGTTTCATATAATATACGAGAAAATTGATTGTTTTATGTGTAAAAGGTAATTTGGAGGAAGTTTACAAGAGGGGTAGTTTCATATAATATACGAGAAAATTGATTGTTTTATGTGTAAAAGTTAATTTGGAGGAAGTTTACAAGAGACTAAGGATAGTAGACTTTGTTTTGAAAGATATCATGTAATTTCTAGAGCTGGATTGAAAGTGCAAAAAATTTGTAAGTCCTCTCCAAAAAAAAAAATTGCATTATTTTTGGATAGCCATTCATATCTTGTGCTTGCTTCTTAACCAATAAAATAATTTGTAAGTCCTCTACTCAACTTTGTTTTTATTTATGAATTTGATGATTGTTTTTGCATTTGTGTTTATTTATAGCTTGAACCTAAAACGATGCTCTTCTTTATGTATTGTCAATCAATTGTAGCCCGTTACACCATTAAAGCAAACAAATTTGTTCAAATTGTTGTAACTCACCATTTTGCCATTCTCTATTTAATTCAAAACACACTTTAGTTTTCATTTATATAGAAAAGTGTGGGACTAGAAGTGTATGTTTCTGATATAAAAATTGACTTGAAGTCAACCCAGTTGCATTATTTTACATGTGACGTTAGTCATATACTCTTTTGGAAGTTTTATATTGTTTAACTCAGTGCTTTTTATAACTCATATTTCTAAATGATTTCATTTGATGAGGTTCGTTATTAGATTAATGGTTCGTTATTAAATTTCATAAGCTTAAATTGATCAGTAGTGGTTGAATACTCAAATATAACTACAAACAAAAATATATAAACTTGGAGACTTTTGTCAATGGTTGAATACTCAAATATAACTACAAACAAAAATATATAAACTTGGAGACTTTTGTCAAGTCGACTTAATTATGCTATTGATCCAATTTGAAGTTGAAAATTTCAATAAAAGCTTCATTAATCAATAATCATCTGTTTTAAATTCTCAAACAACCTAGTTGATCTTTATCACTTAATTTATTATACTTTATAAAGTTTTCATTCTTCATATAAGTTTTAGTCTTTATAAAAAGATTCACCAAACATTTATTAATCCTTTGATTCAATTTGTTAATTTACCTTTTAACATTTTTATACAATATTCACCAAGCAATTATCAACCCAGTGATATTTTTTACCAATAAGCATTCTGAGGCTATTAAATATGTAAATTTTTACATAGTATACTAGTCAAAGTGACGGAAGAAAGAATGATATCTTTGCCTATCTTGCATTATAACATGTAGCTTAATAAAAGAAATTGCATATTGTCTAAAACCGAAAGACTATAAGTGCAATTAAAGTTGTCTTGGAAACTCACTTGTCTTTACGCTTTTTAACATAATAGGTCATGTTGACCAATCATGAAAAGTTAAATGGATCAATGTTTTTCTTAATAGAAATTAAGGGTCCACCGGTGTTTATACCTCTCACAATAAACACAACACAACCTATCATCTTGTTAACAACTTAAGAGGATCTTTATGCAACTCTGTCTATGGATTTCTAAAATTTCGAAAACTGATGTTAAAGGAAAATTCAGCCCTACTTTTTAGGATCTTACACTCAAAACAATAAGCAAAACATAAACATATTTCTTGGATTGGTCCTGTTTTGCTTTCTCGATAATCTTATTTGCACATGCCACATGGTACGAAATCACAATACGAAAAAATGCATGTCTAATCTATAACCGAATCAAATTAGCTAACCATAACCAAAACATGAAGACATCTCTTAAACATGTTAAACTAGGCTTCTTTTGGTCATCTTTTGCTTTCTCTATAATCTTCATTTTCAACATCTTCTACTCTTCAAACACTTTTAAAACCAAATACAAACATGCACTTTTCAATTTTCCCAAGGGTATTTCAGTGCTACGTACGTTCACTTATATATCAACCATCTTTCTATAGTCTAAGCCATGATTTCACGATAATTACTAACATGTGTTTCTTTATAGATGATGGAATGGACGAGTGTCGATTATTTGAGGGTGAATGGGTACAACAACCATATGGGGAATCGTCGTTGGCATATACAAATAAGTGTTGTCCAACAATGCCGGATTGGAAGAATTGCTTCAAGTATGGGAGAGTTGACACTGATTTCTTGAACTGGAGATGGAAGCCTAATGACTGTGAGCTTTCAAGGTTTGATGCATGCAAGTTTTTGAGGATTGTTAGAGGGAAGAGGATGGGATTCATTGGTGACTCGATTTCAAGAAATCATTTGGATTCATTGATTTGCCTCTTGTCCAAGGTGATTCATATGTTCATTTTGTAGATTCGATGTACAATTTTCTACATAAGACATATACACATGGAACATACTCTCCATCTTTGTCGCAAATGAAATTTGAACCACCGACTAACGCTTTATATACACAAAGGATACTACTGGGTCACTAGAGTATTATCGCAATACGTATTTGCAAGGTTGTTTCTTGATCCCCCCATATATGTTGTGGCGGACTTAGAGACAAAAGTTATTAGGTGCATTTCACAATTAAAGAAAGGGTTTTTCTAACATGTGTCCTAGGGCACATGTTAAGTACACAAAAAGTACTATGGGACCCACGAAAAAGGAAATACAAAAGTACACTTGTATTTACTTTTGCGTGGGTCCATGAGTACTTTTATGTACTTTTTGTTGTGCTTAACATGTGTCCAACCTTAAAGAAAACTAGTAGCACAAAATGTTTGGATAATGTGCATTTTATAAAAGGAATTTTTTACACTACGAAAAAATAATACACGCGGTTCACGGGCACTGGCACTTCCGAGAACCCCCTCAGTTTGTCCCTAAACATATGAACTTGAATTTTACGTATCTCTATTGCAGGAGGAAGCTCCGATAAACATATATAATGATTCTGATGATAGGTTCCCAGCATGGTATTTTCCCAACCATGACTTCACCTTACTAGCCCTTTGGTCTAAATTTCTTGTAGCCGAAGATGAACTAATTGTTATTGGATCCAACTCAGGTATGTTCAACCTAAACCTCGACAAAGTCGATCACAGTTGGGCCCGCCAACTCCCGACCTTAGACTATGCCATCATTTCAGACGGGCATTGGTTCATTAGACCAAATCACCTATACCAAAACAATATCAAGATAGGGTGTGTTTATTGCAATCAACCCAACATTACCAATTTTAACTTTACGTTCGCCATGAGATTGTCTTTTCGAACTGCTCTAAGGTACATCAACGAGTGCACGGAGTGCAAGCCTATAACGACAATTTTAAGAACATTATCGCCTTCCCATTTTGAAAACGGGTTGTGGAATACTGGGGGGAATTGCAATAGAACAAAGCCATTACGGGAAGTTGAAGTTGGAGCAAGTGAGTTTAACAGGGAAATAAGTAAGATGCAAAATGAAGAGATTGAAAGGGCAAAAAGAGAGTGTTTAGGGAAGGAAAAAAGGTTTAAAATGATGGATATAACAATGGTTATGGCAATGAGGGCAGATGGACATCCATGAAGCCATTTTGGTAATAAATGGAACAAGGATGTAAATGATTGTGTTCATTGGTGTTTGCCTGGCCCAATTGATGTTTGGAATGATTTTTTAATGGCTATTCTCATAAACTGACGTGTCATTCTGTCCGAAAATTTACCAAGTACATGAACAGAGACAACTTACATTTGTAATGACTAGACCAGTAGCAACAAATTTTTCTAGTAGCAAAAAGTTATTGTTGCGATAAAACGTGAAATAGCCAAATCCATAGCGACGTGATAGCGAGTGGAAAACAACTATAATTGTTTCGTGTAATGTTTATACATAAAACGTGAAATAATCAAGATGTAATTGCAAAAGATTGTAACATACGATAATAAAAACGTTTAATAAAACTGAAAATAAAATAATACAAATCAAAAACTATATTACACGAGTACATTTAGTAAGAAAAAACACATTTAATTAAAAATATGGTCTTGATAAATTTGCGAGATTAATAAAAATTGAGGAATAGGCCTCACTATACAATTTTTCAAAACTAACAATACTTTGATGGAGTTGTTAAAGTTCGAAAATGGTAGCACCGATAACACTAAAAATGGTGGGTTTGGAAGGGAAATCAGATGTAAATTAATAAGAATCAGTTTATTTTGGGAATGATTGTTAATTTCCTATTTTTTTTTCACAAAGACTGTCATTTAAAATTAAATATTAAAATTATTAAAGAGTATTAATAAAGAGTGTTTTAAAGAAACCACTTTTTTTTTTTTTTTTTTTTTTTTTTTTTTTTTTTTTTTTTTTTTAACTTTTAAGTTTACAAGATTATGCCTAAACAAATTATAAGTAGTAGAGATTATAAGTAACACAGATAGGGGTGAGTAGTTGTACCTAAGAAATTGGTTATGGCCTTATGGGATATTGGATTACTACAGTGTTTTAAAATCCGTGTTAAACTGGGAACTGGTCGGATGACCGGAAGCCGGTTTTGAGCGAAAAATCCGGTTGAACCATGACTCGGTGACTCGACCTGATCAATAAGAAAACCGGTTTTTAAAACATTTGATTATTTTACGAATCCTTATGTGTTTTCTAAAGATAACAATGTTTGTGTCTGCCTTATTTTGGTTTTTAGAGAAACCATTATGTCGACAGTTATAAGGATTATCGATAGTAATGATTAATTTACAAATGGTCAAAGACAATTCAACGGTGATAATATAAGTTGATCAAAAATTGTTATTGAAATTTTGTGTCCCGTCACTTTTTTAATAAAGTAAATTTTTCACAAAGTTATATATTGATAGCTGGACAATTAGGATATCTAAGTATTTGATATATTAACTTCATGTCGTATAGACTTATACATTCTCGTGCCAAGTAGCTTCATATCATTTTTAACAAAACTCAATTCAAGTTTCTATAGTTTAAACAAATTACGATTCACACATTTTTCAAGAAGAGACTTTGTGAGGCTCAATAAAGTAAAAGCTCTCGAATATTTTGAAATTTCAGATCACTGTTGAAACACAATTTGATAAAGTCACTAATTTTAAAGAGAGAAACTTGATGGCGACATATTTTAGTCATTTTGGTAAAGTATCTTAAAAAAGTTTTTTATCGTAAAATCACTCTCTATAAAGGATTATTTAGGTAATTAGCTTGAAAATTAACATATACCACCCAATAAGTCATAGAATATAAAAGTATAAATGACCCATGTCCCATTCAATGGAAAAGTGCATGACACGTGTCCCCTTCAGGTAATAATAGCATGTTATTGCATGACAAATAACCAAAAGTAAAACACTACTAAATTCGGTATATACAAAAGTTAGAGTTTTAATTTCCAGAAAATCATAACAACAAACCGGGCGTTTAAATTTTGGCGATTAAAGGAGTTGGGCGAATGAAAAGTTTGATAGTGACATTTTTTGACCATTTTGATAAAGTATCTTAAAAAGGTTCATTCTAGTAAAATCACTCTCTACAAGGTTCATTCCCCTTGTGTGGATTGTGTCATTTTAGAGTAGCCCTCATGAGCTGTTTGTTTGGGTCCAGCCTTTTCAATTTTTGTTTGTATTGTTTGTTTGGTATGTCTTGGTAATATATTGATTCCTTTAAAAGTAGTCTGGCACGAGCTTAATATATATACCTTCTCATTATGAAATATATATATACCATGATCTTATAAACAAATCATTGATTTTCAGTTGTATAGTCTTTGAATGATTTGCAACTTGTTTACACCTTCTTAATTATCTACTCATGACTGTGCATGAGGAAAGACATGCCAACGGAAAGAAGTAAGATGTGGTCATTAACGGATGATGCTCTACCCTTTGTTGCTATGTTGATGATAACATGTTCGGATATTAGCATGCAGACATTAGTCAAAGCGGCAATGAATGGTGGTATGAAAAGTAACGTGTATGTTATCTATCATAATGCTCTTGGAACAATGATCCTTCTTCCATTTTTTGTCGTTCATATGTTCAGGTTTGCTACCCTCCATTTATTTATGCCATGAATTCAATACCAATCTAAATTATATACGCTTGTACAGAAACACTGGACGTCCTCCACTAAGTTTCCATCTTCTTTTCAGATTCTTCATCCTTGGCCTTTTAGGGTAAACGATATGATGTTACCCCCTTTGCTTGTTATTTTTATATGTTTATGAAGTATGTCATGCACTGATGTACAATGGTTTGTAGGATTTGTCTTTTTCAGATACTTATGTATGTAGGTGTAAACTACAACTCTCCAACCTTGGCAAGTGCTATCACAAACATGGTTCCTGGGAATACATTTTTGCTTGCAGTAGTTTTCAGGTAGTGCTCGAGGTCTAGAATCATTTAAGTTCAATTAGAGGTGGTTGAAAGATTGTATCTTTAATGCATAAACATTCTAAATCAAATTGTATAACTACAACAAATTGGCCATTTGGCACGCTTTTTTCTTCACACTTTATGAAACTTGAACTTTATTTTCTTGTTTAACTATTTTGTTGTAGTGTTTATATAAAAAGTTAAAGTTCTGGAAAGGTACTAAAACCTCTCATAAAGTCCTTTTTTCTCATAAGTTATTTTTCTTTTAGACACAACCAGAAACTGAAAAGTCTTCATGAAGTACGAATGTAACAAATATATATACAACCTTCCTTTTTGGAGATTGTGAAAACCAAATAACTTATAAATTTTACTTAACTTTTAAATGTTTAGAATGGAGAAAATAGATATAAGAAGCTCAAGTAGTGTAGCAAAATTATTGGGTACAATGATAGCGATATCAGGAGTCATGGTGTTCACATTCTATCAAGGCCCGGAAATTTTTCAGATGATTCCTTCTCCCGATTCACCTAATCAGCTTCTTCTGCCACAACCATCGGATTGGGTGTTTGGAGGTCTGATTCTTGTTCTTGCTGGAATCTTTGGTGCCATATGGCATATTTTACAAGTAAGATCTTCCCAAAACAAAATTGTGGAGTACGCTAGTTTGTATCTATTAATTTCTTGATTTATAATCCAGACAGCAACAGCTAGAGAGTACCCGGACCGAGACACCATTGTGTTCTTTTACTGCCTCTTTGGGACAATAACATGTATAGCTATAGCTCCTTTCCTAGAATCAAACCCAAGCGCTTGGGTGTTGCAACCTGGAATTGAAATGATTGCTATCATTTGTGGGGTAAGTCGAGTAGATGATAATTTGTGTTTTCGAAATGTAATAGAAAATTTTTACCAAAAAAAATGCAAGAGAGAATTACTGTTTTTTTATGAGGAAAATTATTTTACGTACCAAACTTTTCTTACATATCGACGGACTCCTTTCCACCATTCATCTAAAAAGAAATCAATGGTTGAGATTAAAAGCATTTTAATATTTCACTTATTTTTTATAATTTAAATATCCCTTAAACCGTTAATCGTTAAGCGAAAATAATTATATCATCACGACAAGTATTTAATTATCTTTCTATAGACGGGCACTTTGATATACTTTTGACAATTTTTTTTTTCGTTTTTTTCACTTTTTTTTTCGTTACTGAAATTTGCATGAAAAAATCACATGTGATATGTAATATCACATGTGATATTACTGTTAAATCACGTATGATTTTTTCATTAAAATTTTAGTAACGAAAAAAAACGTGAAAAACACGAAAAAAAAATGTCGAAAGTATATCAAAGTGCCTATCTATAGAAAGATAATTAAATGCTTGTCGTAACGGTATATATATATTTTTTTTTCATTTAACGATTAAGGGTTTGAAAGATATTAATATTTGAAAAAAATTGATGAAAGTGGGTTTTTTAAATTGTTGAGATTAATCTCATCATTAGATCAAATAAAGATGAAGGGTGGAGATTAATCCTTGTTATTTAAAAAAAAAGTTTGGTCCTCAAATGAACTTAAATCTTTTTATATACAAAAAGAGATTCGCAGCGTCTGTGATGAGACTTGAACTAACAAATTTTATTAGAAAAGAAATATGATTGAATTGACTTGTGTTATTTGAAGGCAATATTTTCCCTTGCATTTAGAAGCACTGCTGCTACTTGGTGCTTGAAGAAGAAAGGTCCAATTTTCGTGACAATGTTCATGCCCCTCTCAATAGTAATTGCGGTTATCATGGGTATTACATTTCTTGGTGATTCACTTCATTTAGGAGGGTAGAAGATCAGTCTTATGCATCACAAAATTATATTTCAATCTTGGGACCTAATGGTCTACTCTTGAATCTTGAATTCCTATGCGCAGTACCATTGGAGCCGCAATAATTTCTGTTGGATTCTATCTTATGCTATGGGGGCAAGCCAAAGAGAAGAACAAGTTACTGATTGTGGGGAGGACGATTTAAATGCTGTTGATGATGTCGAATCATCAAACCATACTGTTCCTCTTCTAATACATCGAAATGAATCAAAATGTTAGTTCCATGGAACTATTAGCTAAATGATTATTAGCCCATGCATTGTTTATTATTTACTAGCGGGCTTAGCCCATGTTAATTATCTTATTGTGCAAGACTAGCTTGTGATCTATTTATATTTGATCATGAATAATAATTGAGCATGGGATTTATCATGGTAATTAGAGCCCTAAATATTGATTAAGAACATTCGACCAAAAAATAACCCTTCCAACCACCGTATACAATTGTTATGTGCTTTACCTACTTGCTTGCTTGCTAATTCCTTGCAATTTTTTTCTTCTTTTTGCTTTGATGCGTAGGGATTGCACCAGGCTTTACCTCTCAAGGGATCTTGAGAAGCTTACAACCCCCACCAGGCAGTGTACCTGATTGATGTAGTATAGTATAATGACAAGTACCGGGGGATTGATCTTTCAGCTAGGAATAGTGTCACTAGGATTAGAAAACCTAAATACTAGATCTAGAGATGAGGGATGATTCTTTTTGTATTTTTATATTTTTTAGAAAGCAAGTTAAAATCTCGGGTTTGAAGGATTTGGGCGGAATTAGTTGCTAGTCAACTAACCCAATACTAAAGATGCAATCAAAATAAATTACTAAAAATGAAAATAAAGTATATTAAACTAAGGTTGTGAGCAATAAGTGGGAGAAATGTGTTTACTTAGATTTCACTACTCCCTAGATATCTTTTACACGTTAATTACTTGTTATAGTTACGTGGATGACGGATTGTATTCCTTAATACCATTCATGGGGTGGCGTACTTACATCCCCAATCCTATGAGTGCCTACTTCACTCCTATGTCGAGCCTGCAAGAAGCTCCTAACATGGGATCATTAGAATTTACTCATGCATTAAATACAACCAATAAAACCTAGTACACATTGGTTCATGTTTCCTAAGACGTTCAAGCATGTTACACAATGGAGATCTGCCAGTTTTCTTAAACCTAACATTGAAATCATTCATCCAATACAAACATAAACAAGTAATCAACACATAATCAACATCTAGGTTTCATTAGATCTAAGCAAACACAAGATAAATCTAGCCTAGCATGTTGAAATCAAGACAAGCACAAGATATAGACAACCAACACATAGACATATTGATTGAATTAAGAGAAGACTTATCTCAATAGCACATGTAAGGATTCAAAGGGTTGAAAACCCTTGAAAAACTGTAAAATTCGTACAAGGTTCGGCCCTAGGGTTTCTCCACACAAGTTCCTCCTTATGAATGAAAATTAGAAAACTATATATAGATATTAGGAGGTGACGGTGTCAAGAACAAACTTGTGACGCCGTCATCTCGCTGCCAAATAAATCCTCGGACTGCCTAGATCTACATCTGACGCCGTCATGTAATCCACTTTTGCAGGCCGTCACACATTTAACTCTTGACGCTCTACTTGTGACGCCTTCATGTTTGTACTGGGTCGTCATGGTTTTTACTCTTGACGCCGTCAGGAATGTCTTCTTGACGCCGTCATACACTGTTCCCAGCATGGAAAATTAAGTCTTTGGCGTTTTCTTCACTTTTATGCTCCAAAAACGTCCGAATTGCTTCCTTTTCCAGATTTCACTCCCAAAGTACCTAAAATCACCAAAGGAACGATTTAGGGTAATATTTGATCAAATAAATTCAATTCCGGGCTTAAATGACCCCCTAAAAGTGGTTCATTTTTCGCCTCATCATATACCCTTACACTTGAGATTTGCTTGTCCTCAAGCAAATGCGCTTTTATTCTACTCAAAATACAAGTTAGGGGTCATTTAACACTAATATAAAAGTAATTACAACAAATAGTCGTTCCACTAAAGACCAATAGACAAGCACGGAGGTCATACACTAGCACCTCACAAATAGTGTTTAGATACTCACATCTCTTGGGTGTAATAAAGTATAAATTACAATATGGAAACATAATATATCTCTCACTACCTGTCATAGCAAAATAGATTACCATAGGCTTGGGAAAGGATCAAACCTCCACCACATGGCGTAAGCACCTAGGATAAACTATCAAAGAGGTCTTTAAAAGGGTTGTAACGTTAGGTATAGGGATATGAAATACACGGTTTTGTTGGATATAAGCGGTCTTTACTGGTGGCGAGTTAACAATCCTGGTTAATTACATGTACAATATGGCGTTGCTAAGCCAAGACTAGACTCGACTTAAGCTAATAAATGAAAAATAACAAAAACATAAAATAAACATAGAATGAAAAGGGATGGTAGTCCGTATGTTTTTTCTCTTTTTCTTTTTCTATTTTTTTCTTTTCTTTTTCTTTTTTTTTCGATTTTTTTTTTTTTTTTTTTTTTTTTTTTTTTTTTTTGCATACACTCTTACCCTACCATCCAAAATAATACATCATAGGGAATGGAAATTCCCCTTACACTTGAATTTTTACATACTTTACAATAAACTAATCTAATGACTCGAATTAAGATAATCAAAACACTTGGAGCACTTTTAAGATTAACGTACATATGGGGGTAATAAATCATGTTCTTCCCCATTACTCCATAAAATAAGTACTTTACCCATGAGTCCCAATCGTCCCAAAACAATATGTACAAGGATATGACTCGACTTAGCAACCATGTAATCAATTAGATAATTAACTTAGGGTTTAACAAATAACAATAATGCACTAAATATGAGTGCATACACGGAAGGCTAAGGCGATTTGGGTGTACATTTAAGTGGGGTGTAACAAATTCTTCCTTTAAGTAAAATGCTTAAAGTTAGAAACGAAAAGATAGGCTCGGAGGGGTGTACTAGGGGTTTCGTGTACTAAAAATGTGTACAACGCTAAGGTGTGGGAAAAATTAGTTGACTTAACTAGCCAAGTAATATGACTTAAATGGTCAAGTAATTATGATACGGGTTTAACACAAGGGTGATCCTAATGCCTCTTATCATGTAGTAAATCCTACTACACGAATGTAGTCTCACTAGCGGTCTCGGGATGCATCAGTAACGCAAGTTCTAGAATCTAAATGCTACCGGTACACTCATAAGCACTAATAGTAAATGCTTTTCCTATCAAATCTAAAGGCGAACCTCACATATTTGGGTGGAAATTTTTTCTGAATGGTAAGGTTATGTGCTAGTCATACAATCTCCTATCCATGAGACGCTTGCTATGGCTAAAGTTTCACTCCTAAATGTTGTAAAAAAATTTAAATTTGGCGCTAAAATTACACTAACAAGTATTTCTCATAGTTTTATTACACATCTACTATCAAACAAACAAACTCAAACGAAAGTGTATATGTAAGGTATCATCATTTTACCCTCCCCTTACACTTAGGATGAACATTGTCCCCAATGTTCAAGTAAAGAATGTAAAAGTGAAAAAGTAAAAAGAATGAAATCAAATACTCCCCTGATTCGCTCGGTATGGATAATAAGGTGGTCAGGTTAGATCTTCCTCCAAGAAAATGAACAATCAAAGCTTCCCTTCCAGAAAAATAAATCATCTTCTTGTCATACATAACCTGTAAATCCTGAGAAAACAGACAAGGCAACCTCGCATAAAATCGGCGGCAATCTACATATGTTACTAAATCCTAGAAAACAAAATAAGATATAATGCTTGTGGAATGAAGTTTGCAGTTTCCCTGGAGATTATAAAACTTAATAATTCAAAAAAAACTTTAAAACTCTGTTAGAAAAACAAAACTAGTAAAATTTCCAGATTTTTACAGGTGACGCCGTCAAGAGCAAGCTCATGACGCCGTCAGAAGTGACCTGCAGAAATTCTTATGTTAAGTTTCTGGAAAATTTCTGGAAAAACTTGGTCCTACTTCCTGGAAAATCCTGCAAAACTTCATTATGACTCGATACAAGCATTTGACTCTAACAAATACGAATATACATGTCACTTAATATTGTGGAGAATCATGATCGGTTTGTTTCTTAAAAACATATTTGGGGTTTCCCCTTACACTTATCTTTTGCAAAAATACCTTTGGGTGAAGTTAAGACTAAGCCAAACAACAAAGTAAAGTATTTCCACTATTTAGTTTAGAAACATGATCTACCAACAATAAAAATAAAACATGCATACGGAAGCAAATAACAAACAAACAAAATAAAATCACACAAAGCATGGGTTGCCTCCCAAGAAGCGCTTTTCTTTATTTACGAGTCTTGTAGCTAGACTCAAGGTCATGGGTTACTACGTGATACGGGTGAGTTCCTCATTGAGGACATCTTTGGGATCAAACTTAGGTTTCAACTTCCTATCGGTTTTCTTAGTACGGTATGACCTTTCAAACTTTTCTCCATCCAGATCATACAAAGTCATCTTCATATGCCATGATCCGTCACCTTCTTTAGGTGGCTTGTCCCACCTCCATTTACACTTGTCTCCCTCTCTTTTCCACTTATTCATCTCTATATTAATAGGCATTACGCTCAAGAACTCAATCATCTTCCTAAAGACTAAGGGGTCCTCAAAAGGATCTAGCTCCTCATCTCGAGCTATGACTTGTTCCACCGAATGTGTCTTTTCGATGAAATCCTTTTCTAGATAGAATGGGCGTTGAGGTCCTATAAAGTTCCTTTCTATCCAAGGTCCATATCTAGACGGTCTCTGTAACACCCCCAAAATTTGATACAGCGGAAGACTCAACAAGCTTTCGGGGTGCTACGGGGATTGGTATCCATTCAAAGTCATGAAAGAACGAGATAAAGTAAATATAAGAAAAACACAACCAAAACGGGTTTTAAAGTTTACATTTATCCCGATAATTATCCAAAGTAAGGCCCAAAAGAAATAAACAATAGTGTATCAAAGTTTTAGAAAATAGATCCATAACCGGTGCCATTGCCAAGCCTCTAATCCCAAGCATCCATAGAGCATCACTTAATTACCTGAGAAAATGTGCTAAAAGTCAGCTTTCGCTGGTGAGATCATAGGTTTAAATTCATAATTCAATATAGTGGACATATACGCAAAACGCTTGCTAGCTATACTAGGGATTCACTACAGCCTGCAGATACCCTCCGCTCCATCGTAAATACACGGGTACCTCCCGTAATAAACCTGCGGATACCCACCGCTCCAACATAGATATTCGGGTAACCCCCGCAATATCATAAATACTCGGATAACCTCCGAAGTATTAATAACCTATAGGTGCACGCTATAGCTCAAATCAATCCAATCAATAGCTTACCTAGCTCAAGTCTAGGCCTCGCTCTATAATCAATCCAATAGCTTACCTAGATCTAGTCTAGGCCTCGCTCAAATCAATCAAATCAACATGTATGCGTAAGGATACGACATACCCAACATTCGTAAGGATACGACATGTTCAACTTACCTAGATCTAGTCTAGGCCTCGTTGTTTAGCTTACCTAACTCTAGGTTAGGCCTCGCTCTTCCTAGTTTTATATGCATAGCAAGTTTTGAAAAGAATATAAAAGCGATAATAGTCCACATAAATAATTTGCACGTTTCTCACCCCAAGTATTGAAAACATAGTTCAAGAGAAAAAGTGGGGCTATGACTCACCTCAAGTCCAGAAATCCTCAAAAGAAATCAATAGAAGAAAGATGGAAGTAGACTCAAGCAACTCACGTAACGGCGATTACAGACTCGGAACTTCCTAACAATATCAAACTCGTTCAGAAATCATTTCCTCAAAATCAAATATTCCCATTCCCGAACGTATTCCATTTTACTTTCCAAAATATCCATTTCTCGAATTAACTTCATATTAATTTGAAATTCGACGTTTGGTATCCATACGGGTGGAGGGTCGACACAACTCAAACCAAAAAGCCACAACAAGCAAAATAATAAACCAACTATAGGTCTAATGTTAGCCCAACATATTATTTAAATAATTATCGAAGCTTATCAAATCCTTCAATTTGGTAATCTCCCATATTTATTTACGTAATATATCGTTCCAAAATTATACCCAACCTAAAGCACATAGCACAAAGAATTCTATTTGGTATATATCGTAGTCCAATAAATTCCCTATATATATCGTTGAATCGGCCAAATTCCACGAGATACCTAGTAATTTATTACCCTAAAGCATATACCACAACCTATGGGCGTCGTGGGATACGATGCCCATTAATATACTCATTTTATATCATCCAATAACTCGATCTAATGCGTCGATTAAATAAGTCACTTGATATATAAAATATTTATATTAATCGTCATATATCCGTGACAACACGAAAGTCACAATATAAGGCCCACTTGGACTTTAAAGAACCACAACTCGTATAACTCGATAAATTTCCAAATTTATAAAATCACGTTTTTAATTATTATTCACCCGACTTATTATTTATAGTTATTATTTATAATAATATTCCGACATTTATTACACTATTTGCATAGTATAATAACTATCGTTATATTATTATACGTTTACTCGTGATCGTCTTATTATTAATATACGCATATATATATATATATATATATATATATATATATATATATATATATATATATATATATATATATATATATATATATATATATATATATATATATATACGTTTAACACGTCTATATACGTATATAAACGATTATATTCTTAATAATAGTATTACGAGTATTATTTTTAATATTTGACTTTTAAATATTTATCGAGTCATAGAATTTGGTCACATGTCCGAGTCATGACTCTCGGCTCATAGTCCAAGTCCAATAATAATCAAGTCACAATAAATAAATCAACTCCGTCCACATCAATCCCATAACCACGTGCTACAACATGAGGGTCCGACTACGGCACCCAACTAACCTATCTCCGTCAACTAATCGACCGTCTCACAATCGGTCCCCAATTCCACATTCGGCAACACATCTCCATATCAAAACACAAGTAACCAAGTCCAAAAGCTTCGGTCCAAAAATGCCACAACATAAAAATAATAACACAATATCAACCACAACAATATATGCCATACATTCGGGTCGATTTACCAAGTCAAACCCGGGTCAACAATGAGACCACAAAACACAAGAAATAACCTCACCCGAGACCTTTTGGTCTCGGCTAGCTCTAATGAGCCACTCGACCCAAAACAGCCCACGGGGGGTGTCGGCCGAGAACCAAGACAACAACAACAACAAGTCAAGAATAACAATCCAACCAAAACATCAAATAGCAAATAACCAACACCAAGAATCAAGAATAATCGGACCAACAAAACATCCAAGACTCCCAACGAGTCAAGGAGTGGTCACCTGAAGACCATTTGTCTCGGTCGAGCTCCAAACGAGCGATCACAAAAACCAAACGTGACCCAAAGCCACGAAACGAGTACCAAACTCGCGTCACACCCAAACCCAAGATACCAAACGGACTTTTATTATCAAAACTTCATTTTCCCATCATTATTTTACAAAACCCATCAAGAAAATAACAAGATACCCACGATTTGGGTATACATCGGGGCGCACGAAAACATGTCGTGGCCACTCACCTCCAAACAAGCTCCAAAAATCCGATTTCTTCAAAAACCCAAGAGAAAAGATGGTGTAGGTGGTGATAACGTGGTGATTTTGATTCGTATGAGGTGTTAGGGTGGTTCAAATCGCGCGTGGTTTGTACCAAAAGATAGATCTTGAAAAGATGGTTAAGATTATGGTGTTATTTTTGATGTTGGAGTGGCGGTGGTGGTGCTATGGTGGTAATAAGGGGCGGCGATGGTTGAGTTTTAAAAGAGAGAGACAGAGTTGGTGAATTGTGTTGGTGATGGTGTGTGTTGTGTTGCTATAATCGGTCCACAGGGACGATTTTTATGTAATTTACTCTTTTAAAAATCCTTTTTTTTTGTAATAATAATAATAATAATTGTGAGGTGTGTAGGGGGTTAAATAGCCCGGTGTAAATACACGGGCCAAACCCGAAACCTTAAATAACCAAACGACTTTCTCAAACCGAACTCGTTCAAAAATAATAAAATATCCGAACCGATAAAAAATAAAATATAATTAAAATTGTTAGGTTAACCTAGTGCCGGAGTCAATGTAGTGCCAAAATAACGATCTCAAAATAAATCATCACGAATGAACCAAACCAAACCATAAATAAATTATCGAATCCCATAAATATCGTACGATCAAAAATCACGTACCAACGTTCATAAAACATCTCGTCACAATAAACTTTTCAAAAATTCCAAAATTATAATTTTAATGTAATGCGGGTTTTTAAAACGGCTCCCTAATTTGCCAGTTGTCACATCCTCCCAGCCTCAGAAGAAACCCGTCCCGAGTTTCTCTCGGAACAACCCATCTACGAAGTAAAAAGCTTCGGATATCTCTTTCGAAACTCATCCTCACGTTCCCACGTGAATTCCGGTCCATGCCGCGAATTCCAACAAACTTTGATGAGCGGAATACGACTTCTCTTAAGTCGTTTGATCTCTCTATCCAATATCTCAATCGGCTCTTCCACAAAATTCAAATTCTCATCCACGTGAATATCCTTGACTGGTATAACTGGCGTTTCCTCTGAAAGACATTTCTTCAGATTGCTAACATGAAACACATCATGAACTTTATTCAATTCCATTGGCAATTCCAATCGATAAGCTACGGGCCCAATTCTTTCCAAAATAAGAAATGGTCCAATGTAGCGGGGATTTAGTTTCCCATGTTTCCCAAAACGTATCACACCCTTCCAAGGTGAGACTTTCAGCATCACTTTGTCTCAAACCTGGAATTCTAGGGGTTTACGCCTCTGATCGGCGTAGCTTTTCTGCCTATCTCTAGCTGCTTGCAGTCGATCTCGAATTTGCGTTACTTTCTCAGTAGTTTCCAAAATAAGCTCAGGGCCTGTGAGTTAGCCATCTCCAACTTCTGCCCAACCAATAGGTGAACGACATTTACGACCATACAAATCTTCAAATGGTGCAGCCTTAAGACTTGTGTGGTAGCTATTGTTGTAGGAGAACTACGCAAGGGGTAGATATTTCTCCTAGCCTTTACCAAAGTCTATTATGCATGCACGAAGCATATCCTCCAAAGTCTGAATAGTTCTCTCACTTTGACCATCGGTTTGGGGGTGATATGCAGTACTCATATCAAGTCTCGTCCCCAAAGCGGTTTGAAGTGATCGCCACAATGCTGACGTGAAGCGGCTGTCGCGATCAGAAATAATCGATATCGGAACTCCATGACGATAAATAATCTCCTTCACATACAACCTCGCAAGTTTATCCACACTATCATCTTCACTAATCGCCAAGAAATGAGCAGACTTAGTCAATCGATCCACAATTACCCATATAGCGTCGCAACCGCTAGCTGTCTTTGGTAATTTGGTAATAAAGTCCATCGTAATACGCTCCCACTTCCAAACTGGGAGTTCTGGCTGCGTCAACAATCCTGATGGTCTTTTGCCACCAATATAACTTTGTCAAATCCTGGTACATCTTGTCAGACCCAGGATGAATAGAGTATCTTGACTTATGCGACTCATGCATAATCAACTCTCGAATTCCTCCATACAATGGTACCCAACTTCGCTCTCCAAAACATAATACTCCATCAGAACGCTTAACAAATCCCTTCTCATTTTCTGCCATCCCAAATATTTTCTCAGCAGATCGATTTTCTGCCTTTAACGCTTCCGTTTGAGCTTCTAATATTTGAGACGGTAATGGCGATACGATAGTCATTCCTAATGACCTAACTCGTAATGGTGGAATTCTCTCCTTTCGACTAAGAGCATCGGCAACAACGTTTGCTTTACCAGGACGGTAGCGAATTTCACAATCATAATCGCTTAGCAACTCAATCCAACGTCGCTGTCTCATGTTAAGCTCTTTTTGGTTCAAAATGTGTTGTAGACTTTTGTGGTCAGTAAACACTACACACTTGGTTCCATACAAGTAATGTCTCCATATCCTCAAAGCAAAAACCATAGCACCTAACTCCAAATCATGGGTGGTGTAGTTCTTCTCGTGCTTCTTGAGCTGTCGGGAAGCATAAGCTATCACTTTCTCTTGTTGCATTAACACAGCTCCTAAACCTTTATGAGAAGCATCACAATAGATGACAAAATCCTCGTTACCTTCGGGTAACGCTAAGATAGGGGCACTACACAACATCTCCTTAAGTAACTGAAATGCTTCCTCTTCCTTATCTCCCCATTCAAACTTAACACTCTTTTGAGTCAATTTTGTCAACGGTTTTGCTATCTTCGAAAATCCCTCAATGAATCTTCAGTAATAACCGGCTAATCCCAAAAATTGACGAACTTCTGTTGGGGTCGTTGGTGCAGCCCAATCTTTAATCGCTTCGATCTTAGCAGGATCCACATGAACTCCTTGTCTATCAATCACATGACCCAGAAATTGTACCGTCGGAATCCAAAATTCACATTTCGAAAACTTGGCATACAGTTTCTCCTTCCTGAGCAATTCTAAGATAAGTCTTAGATGCTCCTCATGCTCTTTTTCACTCTTCGAATAAATTAGAATGTCATCGATGAACACAATCACAAATTTATCTAAGTAAGGCTTACACACTCGATTCATGAGATCCATGAATACCGCCGGTGCGTTAGTCAACCCAAACAGCATTACCTGAAACTCGTAATGCCCGTAATGGGTTCTGAAAGCCGTTTTCGGAATATCTTCCTCGCGAACTCGAAGCTGATGATATCCCGACCTCAAATCGATCTTTGAATACACACTCGATCCTTGAAGCTGATCAAACAAATCATCAATCCTCGGTAACGGGTATCTATTCTTCACCGTTAACTTGTTCAACTCTCGATAATCAATACACATGCGAAACGATCCATCCTTCTTCTTCACAAACAAGACCGGGGCTCCCCAAGGTGAAGAACTTGGTCTTATGAATCCCTTTTCGGCTAACTCCGCTAATTGTTTCGACAACTCTTCCAATTCAGTAGGTGCAAGACGATAAGGCGCTCGTGCTACAGGTGCAGCACCAGGTATCAACTCAATTTGAAATTCCACTTGTCTAGTAGGCGGAATTCCCGGCAAATCATCGGGAAACACATCCGAAAAATCACGAACTATAGGAACGTCTCCAATGCATCTTTCCTTCTTCTCCTTCCCTCCTTTCTCGAAAATTTGAGCTAAGAAAAGGCAACTTCCTTTTTCCATTAGCTTAGGCAACTTAGTGCAGGATATGACCGCTAATCTAGATGGGCCTCTCAAATCCTTTCTATCTCCTGGTATGTTCAGAATCTCCTTGCCGTATGGCACACGCACGATCTTCTCATCGCAAATTATATGAGCACGATATTTCGACAACCAATCCATACCAATAATAACATCAAAACTTCCTAATGTGACGGGTAGAAGATCTATGTTGAAAGGGCGATTCAGAAAGTTTAACGTGCAACAGCGAATGATAGTCCTAATCCTCTCTATAATCCCATTAGCTAACTCTACATCATAACCAATTCCTAAGGCCATCGGGGGTTTCTCTAGTAAGGGTGCAAACTTAGTGGACACAAAACTCTTATCGGCACCAGTATCAAATAGTATGGAAGCATAACGATTATTGAGAAGGAACGTACCAGTAACGACGTTCGGATCTTCTCCTCTCTCGTTCCCAAGTGCATACACTCTCCCATGAACAGCTCCGGCTTCCACACGTTGGTCCCCATTATCTTGTCGTCCACGATTTCCTCCAGCTCCACGGTTTCCATTATTGTACCCATTACCACCCGATCCTTGATTTCCTCGGTTCCACGATTCCCTACACTCATTCCTATAATGTCCCTTCTTTCTACATCCATAGCAAGTAACATTTGCCTTACTCATAGTTTCAGGAGTAGCTTGAACCATAGAAAGTGGTCGAGCTTTACAATCCTTGGCTATGTGTCCCATCCTAGAGCAACTCTAGCACACCACAGTACATCGTCCTGAATGATTCCCATAACATCGGTTACACTTAGGTGCATTCCCATTGTAGCTCTTCTTATCTCCATTTCCCATAGCATAAGCTCTAGTAGTTGTTTGTCGTTTGTTTTGACGATCATTACCCTTAGAATGATTATCCCTCTTCCTCTTTCCATTCTTGTCCTTCTCAGCTTCTTCCAATGCCAATGAGTCCATCAATTGTTGAGCGATAGTGATAGCCACATGTATGTTTGCAGGCTTAGCAGAAATCACATCGTTCCTTGTAGCTACCGGCAACCCATCGGTATACTTCTCAATCCTTTGAGTCTCAGTCCTAACCATATCGGGGCAAAGTAAGGCTAACTCTCGATAACGGCGATTGTAAGTTGCCATATCGGTACCTTTCACCTTGTGGTTCCAGAACTCAATCTCCAGCTTCTTAATCTCATTCCTTGGGCAGTAAGTCTGAATCAGCAAAGACTTAAATTGCTCCCAAGTCATAGCATAAGCCACATCACTCCCAACCGAGTTACGGTAATTGTTCCACCAAGTTAAAGCTTCATCCTTGAAAGTAAAAGAAGCAAACTTTACCTTCGCATTCTCCGCACAACCACTGACATTAAACACTGATTCAGTCTTCTCAATCCACCTAACCAAGTAAACCACTCCTTCAGTTCCACCAAACTCAATAGGTCCACAAATTTTAAGCTCCTTGTTGTGACATCCGTTAGCACGAACAGGCAGAAAGATTCCAGCAGAATTGTTGGAATGATTTGACTCAGCTAGTAGCTCAGCAACTCGTTGCTCCACAAGTTGATTGATCATTGCTTGATCCACAGTAGGTGCATTAAGTGGAACATGATCATTGTCTCCCTGAACATCAACATTTTGGTTCCTGTTGTTGTGGTTAGTAGTGTCCAGGTTATCAGGAGCAGGGGTCTCAACATTTCGAGTAGGACGGCGTCCTCGACGACCAGGGGTAGTCGTTGCAGGTCCAGTTCTGGTAGCTCTAACAGGGTTTCGTCGTGGGGCCATTGATCTGAAACATCATACAAGTTCGTGAGTCTCCGATAGAACTTATCATATGCTCAACAAGAATTAAATCAACGAAGCCAAGTCATGGAAAGAATATCAACAATACACCACAAGACATCAATAAGGCGCACATGAACTCAATTTCCATAATATCCAAAAACCACATAATACCATATAATAATAACCATCAACCATACAATAAAAATCCAACATCGTTCCAACTACCGAAAACACAAGGATGATAATCGTTCCAACAAGACGAGTAATCAACGGAAGGTACATCAAAATAAGATAACTGGCTTTTCTTAACCGAACACTCCTCGGTTAAGAAAGCAACAAGATAACATAGCTCCAACATCTAGCCACGCTGCTTGCGGAGGTTCCTCAACTCCTGCCTCAAGCCATCAAGATCTCTCCATAATGATCCCAACTCCACACTATGGGTGTCTCTGTCTCTCTTGAGGTCAGCCACCTCCTTCTCTAGCTCGGCATTCCTTTGCCATAACTTGCGGTCGGCCTCTCGAGCTGTAACAAAACCTCGCTATAAACTCTTGATATGCTCGTGAACCTCCATCAAAACTCTCCTCATCTCAGTAACTCTCCTCTCAGCCATAACCATGTCAATCCTCAACTCCCCAATGAACTCAACAGTCACCCTATCAATCCGCTCAGACATACGTGTAACTCTCTCACCAAGATCAGTAATCTGAGCCCACATCCTACCAATCACACCTAACTCTGCATGCTCAGTAGAAACCTCAGAAGGTGCATCCGACTCAACGGGACTACCAGGTGGCAACTCAACCAAAAACGGATGATCAGGTGAATCAGACTCAATCGGATGTATAGGTGAATCAGGCTCCTCAGCCTGATCTGGCGGCACTAACAAATCATCATCATCAGGCATCTCCTCCTCCTGAGAGTCATCCTCCTCCTCAGGGTCATCATCATCACCCTGCTCAGCCTCCTGAGTGTCATCAGCCTCATCCTCACCCTCGTACTCCTCCTCCTCCTCATCGGAAGAGTACATCATCAATCGTCGTCTCCTAACAGGTGAACCATGTGGTGAAGGAGTAGGTGATCTAGGACGACGACGCAATGATGCAGGTGGCACCTCTGACAGAAGAAAGTGAGCATCTATCTGTAAAGGTGGTGAAGTAGGGCGTACCGACATACGTGCCGTAGCTCTGTGGGCAAAATGTGGAGCCACACGAGCCAAAGCCTGATGAAGTGTAAGCTGCCTCGATGTACCAGGGAGCCCTAGAGAAGATGAGGGTCCCTGCGTAGATGCAGCAGGTGGTGCTGAAGTAGAACATGTCGGTGTCACAGTAGCTGCATGCATGGCAACCTGGTAAGGGTCATCAGTAGCCATGGTGAACTATGCTGGCAATACCGGTGTAGTAAGAATATCCTCAACAACATCGGGCGTACGGGAGGCCATAGTCTGTGACAACGGCGTAGGGTAGGTGTAAGTGTTTCAAAACAACTAAACCGCGAACTCAAAATACCATATCAAAAAATCATCATATAATTCCAAATCATATATAATCAAGAAAGATTTAAAACACCGCATTACAAAAACCATTCGCAAAACAATTAAGCCATATAATTCCTCAAAAACGCATATAATTCCTCAAAATGCCATCATATCACTAAAACAATAAACCTCAAAACCTCAAATCATCTCAAGAAATCCCAAATCTATTAATCATCTCAATAATCTCATAATACCTCAATAATAAACAATGATGCTTCGGCTTGGCGGGCTGGCGGGCAATGGTCGAGGATCGTTTTATATAAAAATCGGTTATAGTTTAGGTGTCTATTTACCTAGTTCTCTATAACCTTGGCTCTGATACCAATCTGTAACACCCCCAAAATTTGATACAGCGGAAGACTCAACAAGCTTTCGGGGTGCTACGAGGATTGGTATCCACTCAAAGTCATGAAAGAACGAGATAAAGTAAAAATAAGAAAAACACAACCAAAACGGGTTTTAAAGTTTACATTTATCCCAAGAATTATCCAAAGTAAGGCCCAAAAGAAATAAACATAGGTCCACAATAGTTTATCAGAGTTTTAGAAAATAGTTCCATAACCGGTGCCATTGCCAAGCCTCCAATCCCAAGCATCCATAGAGCATCACTTAATTACCTGAGAAAACGTGCTAAAAGTCAGCTTTCGCTGGTGAGATCATAGGTTTAAATTCATAATTCAATATAGTGGACATATACGCAAAACGCTTGCTAGCTATACTAGGGATTCACTACAGCCTGCGGATACCCTCCGCTCCATCGTAAATACACGGGTACCTCCCGTAATAAACCTGCGGATACCCTCCGCTCCAACATAGATATTCGGGTAACCCCCGCAATATCATAAATACTCAGATAACCTCCGAAGTATTAATAACCTATAGGTGCACGCTATAGCTCAAATCAATCCAATCAATAGCTTACCTAGCTCAAGTCTAGGCCTCGCTCTATAATCAATCCAATAGCTTACCTAGATCTAGTCTAGGCCTCGCTCAAATTAATCAAATCAACATGTATGCGTAAGGATACGACATACCCAACATTCGTAAGGATACGACATGTTCAACTTACCTAGATCTAGTCTAGGCCTCGTTGTTTAGCTTACCTAACTCTAGGTTAGGCCTCGCTCTTCCTAGTTTTATATGCATAGCAAGTTTTGAAAAGAATATAAAAGCGATAATAGTCCACATAAATAATTTGCACGTTTCTCACCCCAAGTATTGAAAACATTGTTCAAGAGAAAAAGTGGGGCTATGACTCACCTCAAGTCCAGAAATTCTCAAAAGAAATCGATAGAAGAAAGACGGAAGTAGACTCAAGCAAATCACGTAACGGCGATTACAGACTCGGAACTTCCTAACAATATCAAACTCGTTCAGAAATCATTTCCTCAAAATCAAATATTCCCATTCCCGAACGTATTCCATTTTACTTTCCAAAATATCCATTTCTCGAATTAACTTCATATTAATTTGAAATTCGACGTTTGGTATCCATACGGGTGGAGGGTCGACACAACTCAAACCAAAAAGCCACAACAAGCAAAATAATAAACCAACTATAGGTCTAATGTTAGCCCAACATATTATTTAAATAATTATCGAAGCTTATCAAATCCTTCAATTTGGTAATCTCCCATATTTATTTACGTAATATATCGTTCCAAAATTATACCCAACCTAAAGCACATAGCACAAAGAATTCTATTTGGTATATATCGTAGTCCAATAAATTCCCTATATATATCGTCGAATCGGCCAAATTCCACGAGGTACCTAGTAATTTATTACCCTAAAGCATATACCACAACCTATGGGCGTCGTGGGATACGATGCCCATTAATATACTCATTTTATATCGTCCAATAACTCGATCTAATGCGTCGATTAAATAAGTCACTTGATATATAAAATATTTATATTAATCGTCATATATCCGTGACAACACGAAAGTCACAATATAAGGCCCACTTGGACTTTAAAGAACCACAACTCGTATAACTCGATAAATTTCCAAATTTATAAAATCACGTTTTTAATTATTATTCACCCGACTTATTATTTATAGTTATTATTTATAATAATATTCCGACATTTATTACACTATTTGCATAGTATAATAACTATCATTATATTATTATACGTTTACTCGTGATCGTCTTATTATTAATATACGCATTTATATATATATATATATATATATATATATATATATATATATATATATATATATATATATATATATATATACGTTTAACACGTCTATATACGTATATAAACGATTATATTCTTAATAATAGTATTACGAGTATTATTTTTAATATTTGACTTTTAAATATTTATCGAGTCATAGAATTAGGTCACATGTCCGAGTCATGATTCTCGGCTCATAGTCCAAGTCCAATAATAATCAAGTCACAATAAATAAATCAACTCCATCCACATCAATCCCATAACCACGTGCTACAACATGAGGGTCCGACTACGGCACCCAACTAACCTATCTCCGTCATCTAATCGACCGTCTCACAATCGGTCCCCAATTCCACATTCGGCAACACATCTCCATATCAAAACACAAGTAACCAAGTCCAAAAGCTTCAGTCCAAAAATGCCACAACATAAAAATAATAACACAATATCAACCACAACAATATATGCCATACATTCGGGTCGATTTACCAAGTCAAACCTGGGTCAACAATGAGACCACAAAACACAAGAAATAACCTCACCCGAGACCTTTTGGTCTCGGCTAGCTCTAATGAGCCACTCGACCCAAAACAGCCCACGGGGGGTGTCGGCCGAGAACCAAGACAACAACAACAACAAGTCAACAATAACAATCCGGCCAAAACATCAAATAGCAAATAACCAACACGAAGAATCAAGAATAATCGGACCAACAAAACATCCAAGACTCCCAACGAGTCAAGGAGTGGTCACCTCGAGACCATTTGTCTCGGTCGAGCTCCAAACGAGCCATCACAAAAACCAAACGTGACCCAAAGCCACGAAACGAGTACCAAACTCGCGTCACACCCAAACCCAAGATACCAAACGGACTTTTATTATCAAAACTTCATTTTCCCATCATTATTTTACAAAACCCATCAAGAAAATAACAAGATACCCACGATTTGGGTATACATCGGGGCGCACGAAAACATGTCGTGGCCACTCACCTCCAAACAAGCTCCAAAAATCCGATTTCATCAAAAACCCAAGAGAAAAGATGGTGTAGGTGGTGATAACGTGGTGATTTTGATTCGTATGAGGTGTTAGGGTGGTCCAAATCGCGCGTGGTTTGTACCAAAAGATAGATCGTGAAAAGATGGTTAAGATTATGGTGTTATTTTTTATGTTAGAGTGGCGGTGGTGGTGCTATGGTGGTAATAAGGGGCGGCGATGGTTGAGTTTTAAAAGAGAGAGAGAGAGTTGGTGAATTGTGTTGGTGATGGTGTGTGTTGTGTTGCTATAATCGGTCCACAGGGACGATTTTTATGTAATTTACTCTTTTAAAAATCCTTTTTTTTTGTAATAATAATAATAATAATAATTGTGAGGTGTGTAGGGGGTTAAGTAGCCCGGTGTAAATACACAGGCCAAACCCAAAACCTTAAATAACCAAACGACTTTCTCAAACCGAACTCGTTCCAAAAATAATAAAATATCCGAACCGATAAAAAATAAAATATAATTAAAATTGTTAGGTTAACCTAGTGCCGGAGTCAATGTAGTGCCAAAATAACGATCTCAAAATAAATCATCATGAATGAAACAAACCAAACCATAAATAAATGATCGAATCCCATAAATATCGTACGATCAAAAATCACGTACCAACGTTCATAAAACATCTCGTCACAATAAACTTTTAAAAAATTCCAAAATTATAATTTTAATGTAATGCGGGTTTTTAAAACGGCTCCCTAATTTGCCAGTTGTCACAGTCTCCTATTAATCTATACCCAATGTGGTGTCGGTTCATCATCACAATCATAACTATGCTTCTTAACATCGTATACCGACCAAGTATCGCCTTCACCTACCGCTATCTTAGACTCTTTACAATCTATCATGGCGCTAGCGGGTGCTAAAAATCCTCTTCCTACTAACAATGGGCATGTAGTGTCACTAACCATGTCTAGGACATGAATATCCGCTAAGATAGTTAACTTCCCTACGTGAACAACTACATCCTTAATCATTCCAACCGGGTGGGCAATACTTCCATCCGCTAAACCTATCAATACCTCCATTTCCTCTAACTTTCCTAGCTTAAGAGTGGTGAATAGGGATAAGGGAATCAAGTTGAGGCTTGACCCTAAATCGGCTAGTGTGTCGAAAGCTTCGGATCTTCCTATCTTACAAGGCAAAACAAATATACCCGGATCATCAAGCTTTTTAGGCAACTTGTTTTGAACGAAGGCGGTCCCATTTTTTCCTAGCTTAAATTTTTCATACTTTTCTAGGAGGGCACTATAGTAGGGAGCACGGGCTAAGACATCAATGACGGGGCGTTCAAGGTGAAGTTCCTTGAATTCATCGTCAAGGTCTTGCGTAGGAGGTGTTTCAACTATACTTTTTGTAACACCCCCAATTCATGGATGCAGCGGAATTCGAACTGGGTGTTACTCGACGGCACAATAGTCACAATAATAGAAAACGAACTCCAATTGAGTCGTTTTAAAAGATGTATCATTCAAAATATATAAATATCAGAGATTAAAAAAAAATGAGGTCCCAATTGGTTCCATGTTTACAAATCACATTAAGTGAGTTTTTGAATGATAAGTAAATTTATAGCCCTCTTGAGTATCCGTGTCCTTCCGTGCCATCCTTGATCGTCATGAACCTGAAATACATGCTTGAGAGGTCAACACAAAGGTTGAGTGATATTCATAGAGTTTGTTAAATCGATTGAACACAATATGTTGGTAGTGTGAGTTATAGGCTCACACCAATGTTTGGAAAACAAAACAGGTAGGCTACGTTATTATACGCCCGGAACATGTATTATACACTAAGCTTATGACACCATAACGTTAACGTGTACCAATATCGATCGGCAGATTTATCCCGGTAGGTACTTTGCTAACATACCTAAATCTCAAATATTAATGCATTTGTTTGAACTTAGTCAATACAAATGGGATTCGTCAATCCCAATAGGCCTATTATTAATATTCGCGCTCACTATTTCTAGTGATTAAATGGTTCATAATAAGGGATCTCGGTTTAGCAAGGTTGGTACTTAGTGATAATAAAACATCGTCGTGAAGCATACATTAGAAAGCATTGTATTCGATTTAGAAATAGCATGTATTCCCCCCAAGGATTTGTAAAACAATTAAGTAATGGAAAGTGGGGCTATGAACTCACCTTAAGTAAGATAGCAAGTAATGAATGCAACGGTTGAATCGTGAAGGTTTCTACGGGCAACCTATAATCGAATGTCGCGACTTAGGATCGGAGTAAAGAATATGAAGTAGTGCCTATATATATATCTTGCATTTAGTCCATGATGTGGTATGATGTATATTTGTAAGTCTTTGAAAGTAATGATTCATGAAACATGTATGTTTTGTATATCGTTTACTACCGTTCAGGCCGACATAATTCAGAAGTCATGTTAGTAAGCGTTCGAGGAGCCAGGACACTTTAACTCGTAAATCCACAACTCAACTCGACGGCTTACATAATGAACTCCTCACATGAGGCTCCCTACTATTGTAGTAGTTGATGAAATATATAGATATAAGTTTTGATCCGAAAGTTACATGTCCGATATTTGAATAAACTTAGGAAAGTTTATTTGTACATGAAGATTGTTATTAGGGGTAGTTTCGTAAGTCTTGAATGACCATTTTCTCTTGGTAAAATCTCATGGTTTCCTTTTAAGTGAAGTAGATCCAAATTGCTTATTCATGTTATCGCCTAATTCATTGTTTCATGTTTACGCCTATGTAAGTTGGTATGGTCATTTCGTCATGGCCTAGCCATGACCTTTGGTCCTTGTTTCAAGGTCATGAGACACAACCTTGGCTCTAGCCATGGTTGTGGTCTTGATTATAGGTCATAAGACCCCTTTGGTCTTCATAAACCATAACCTATATGTAATGACTTTGTCTAAAAATGGGCTGTTTAGAATTTGAAGAAATTTATCACTCGGAAAGCATTTTTAGGTCTCGAGCTTCTTTGTTCCTGAACGAAAACGTCGTTCCGGACAACTTTCGTGTTTTAACTTTTTGATGAATCGGACCAGAAGTGGGACTTTCAAAAAGTCAGAATGCGATTCAGGAAGGTTTAGGCAGTTTTGCCGGAAATCTTTGGTAACTTCAAATGGGCGTAACTTTTGACTCGTATACTCGTTTTAGGTGGTTCAAATTGCTATGGTTTCCTTGTTAAGTCCTCTACTGTAATATGTAATGATCCAACATCATATTTTTACCATTTTGATCAGGTTATACCAACAAAGTCACTAGTTTACTTGTTTTATGAACTTGTCTTATCAATCAATAACAATAACTTGTTTTGGTCATTTTTATACATCATGGACATGATAACAAGACAATATATAGCACAAATAATATGTAAATAACATGAACATGATTATTTAACAAGAATCAAGTTAGAGTTTGGCTCACAACTTTTGGCTTTCAAAGATGAAAGGAAGTTAACATGTAAGGATAGGATATTGATAGACTTGCTTCAACCCACTTCTTCATGCAATCTTTCTACTCTTGTAATCTTGAAAGATGGATGATGAAGGTTGAGGTGAATTGAGTGGATTTAAACTCAAGAGAAATCACCAAGTATATTAGGGATTGGAAGAGTTTTGGTGAATGATAACCTATCTAGGGTTTCTACCTTGAACTAGCACTTGAATCTTGCATGAAACTAGAAGGAAATAAGCAAAGGATGGAAAGGTTTTGGGGTTTGGGGATGCACGGCACAAGAAGGGGGGAGAGGGGGCTATTTATAGTCAAAAATGAGGAGGTTAGGAAACTAGTAGGAAATTACCAAAACTTGGTGACCAAGTTGTAATTTAGAGATGATCTAGGGGTAATTTCATGAGATGAAGCCACATGGGATGAATCCCCCCCTCCTAGGTCGGTTTGTAAGCTTGGAGAGCAAGGGTGTGGACTTTTCTTGGTATTATCCAAGATACTTGGTTAGTTTTGACTCCGGGAAATGCCAATCGTAAATGATTAAGCCTCAAAACGTAAAACCGGGTGTCGTAAAATTATGGAATTTGAAAGTATGGTCAAACATGTCCATATAGTCCATAATAAAATATAAAATGAGTGGTAGGTTCTATCGGGTGCTAAAACCCTGCTAAAAACTGGAAACACGGGTCTAAAACGCGTAATTCGCGTAAAACGCTGAATATTGCGTAATATTGAGAAAAGTAAAATGTTACTTTTCTAATGTGATAAAAATGATTTAAAATGACTTATAATGTCTAGACTGGGCTCAGTCTAGTGTCGGTTGGTATTAAATGTCTTTTAGACATCAAACCGTAAGCCTAAAAATCACGAAATGACTTATAAAATCAAGGGATGATTTTTGGTCAATGGGGGAGGGAAAGAATATGTTGACTTTTTCTAATAAGTTGAAAACTCAAATCTTCTTAGAAACACGTTTTGTGGTCTAACGGTTAATCGCCCAAACGGTTAAGCGTGCTCATGCGAGAGTAGTACAGGCTTGGGTGACCTGCCGGGAAGTCTTTGGTCATGTTTTTCTCTGTCACGATTAATTCTCAAATAAATCATGAGCGTGTCAAACATTTTTCCGATGTGGGGTCACCTGACGGGATCGAATTTCGTTGTGCGTAGAATTTCTGAATGACGTCTTACCCTAAAACGTGTAATTCCTTAATAACTTTCACGAAAATGAGCTTATGAAAGTTAAACTTTTAATTTGTCATGGAAATGATTTATCATTTGAGAATATCAAATAAAAATCAACTTTCGGAAAAGTTTCGGAAAAGAAATGAATAGTAAAAGTGAATAGTGAAATTTTCCGGGAAAAGTAATTAACCTGAAATTGTGAATTATTACAGTCTCCACCCCATACGGGGAACTTCGTCCCGAAGTTCTTTGTGTGTCATATATTGGAGTGGTGTCGATGAAATGGTGTGGTTACTTATGAGGACTAAAGTCTGGGATTACTGGTGATGTAATTTGATTTGTCGTTTCAGTGTATGGTGTAGGATGAGGCTTACTTTTATGTAGGAAAGGTATGGTAATAGTCGAATATCAAAGGAAATTGATATAGCAGTCGAATATTAATAGGAATTGAGATAGTAGTTGCAATCATAGCCTAGTAGGTAATCGGTTGTTGTACCTAGTGTTTATTGACTTCATACTTATGTTATTTTGGATACAAACAAGCCCACTTGTTTATAAGTCTTTATTTACATAGAGAGGCATCCCAAACAATGTAAATAGAGAAGTATAAACTTATGGTTTGGTGATTTACAATGTCTTTATTTAAATGAAAAGGCATCCGAATCCATTCAAATAATTACAAATCATCCTACACAACATTCATACTTAGTCGGTGAGTTACAAGGTAGGGTTTTACGAGATGATACTGGTGTTCCAAGATGAATATTCAATCTTGTAAAGCTGGTAAGGGTGATTGTGGTGTAGCTAAGGATGATTTGAGCTTTAAAAGTGCATCAACATCTGTTAATGAGCTTGTGGTTCCAACGATTGTAAAGATAAAGATGTGATATGTTGACGAACAAAAGTGTGTAGTGTATGCTTAACATTAATACACTTAGGTATAGATGTTGAGTTTGCTTTAAAAATCTTAAGAGATTTTAAAAGTTTATGATGGAATGGTATCCTTAGAACCTAAACAGGATAGTACTTCTACAGGATGAAGAGAAGAATTGATAACTATCCCAAGATAGTAGTTCGGATTATCTCATAAATGAAAACTTTCAAGAATGAAATTTGGTAGTACAAATAAGGTGTTAAGATTTCGCTGAGTGGTAAAACACTATCGTGTCTCTAGATCGTTTTAAAGAATTCGGGTGGTTTATCGAGTTCAAGTAGAAAATCAACCTAAACATAACCCTAGTACAACTACTCTCAGTATTTGAAAATTTTAAGTCGAATATAGTTAGTCAGACTATATTCCACTGTCCCTAGGTTAAATATAGGTGACTAGTCTATATTTAGCCAAGGTTCGATAAAATTTCCAAATACCTAAATTAGGTATACTTGTGATATGTCCGTTGCTTTCGAGAAACTGTCCACTAAACAAAGGCGATGTCAAACCATTCAGTTGCAAGTCCCGCCATAAGAGACTTGTAACCTATGTTTTCACATTCCATTGCATAGAAGATAGTACGGGTAGATATGTGTGGAAAGGAAGTTTTAAGTAGTTCTAAAACAGTCCATACTTGGCGAGGATCACGAACTTTTAACAATGAAGGTTTCAGAAGAAAACTTTGATGAATGTAGAGAAAGTTCAGCTTTCGTAGGTGATGGATTAGTTTGTCCTTTAGAAATCTCATATTTCTTGTTTGGAAATCGATAGATTGTGATGGGTTTTTGATATCATATGAAATGATATTGATGAGGTGGTGGAATAATTCGAGAGACCATTGCACAAATCACAATGTCTCGGAAGTAGATTAGACCATTGTGTGACTCAAAACATTTGAGAAATGATTAAGACCATTGTGTCATACAATGTTCGGGAAATAGAAAAGACCATCGTAATTCGTTACAATATCTTGGATATAAAATGTTGGAGTAGGAACATGGTTGGGAGAATGTGGTTGTGTCGAAATGCCATAGAATAGGCATGTGTAGATATGTTTAGATAAAATGATTGAAAATAAACCAAGTTTATATATCAATATACTAATGCTTACGGGGAAATGCTCAAAATGGGTATATATGAATATACTAACATGTTTGTATATCATAACATGCTTACTAAATCCATAATCGTCTGGAGGATGGAAGACACGGAGAGCGGAAGGCTATAAAATGTTTTTGTTTGTGATTGTAGTTATAGTTTAGGTCTCAATTAGACCCGTTTCTCTATAACCATGGCTCTGGTACCAATCTGTAACACCCCCAATTCATGGATGCAGCGGAATTCGAACTGGGTGTTACTCGACGGCACAATAGTCACAATAATAGAAAACGAACTCCAATTGAGTCGTTTTAAAAGATGTATCATTCAAAATATATAAATATCAGAGATTAAAAAAAAATGAGGTCCCAATTGGTTCCATGTTTACAAATCACATTAAGTGAGTTTTTGAATGATAAGTAAATTTATAGCCCTCTTGAGTATCCGTGTCCTTCCGTGCCATCCTTGATCGTCATGAACCTGAAATACATGCTTGAGAGGTCAACACAAAGGTTGAGTGATATTCATAGAGTTTGTTAAATCGATTGAACACAATATGTTGGTAGTGTGAGTTATAGGCTCACACCAATGTTTGGAAAACAAAACAGGTAGGCTACGTTATTATACGCCCGGAACATGTATTATACACTAAGCTTATGACACCATAACGTTAACGTGTACCAATATCGATCGGCAGATTTATCCCGGTAGGTACTTTGCTAACATACCTAAATCTCAAATATTAATGCATTTGTTTGAACTTAGTCAATACAAATGGGATTCGTCAATCCCAATAGGCCTATTATTAATATTCGCGCTCACTATTTCTAGTGATTAAATGGTTCATAATAAGGGATCTCGGTTTAGCAAGGTTGGTACTTAGTGATAATAAAACATCGTCGTGAAGCATACATTAGAAAGCATTGTATTCGATTTAGAAATAGCATGTATTCCCCCCAAGGATTTGTAAAACAATTAAGTAATGGAAAGTGGGGCTATGAACTCACCTTAAGTAAGATAGCAAGTAATGAATGCAACGGTTGAATCGTGAAGGTTTCTACGGGCAACCTATAATCGAATGTCGCGACTTAGGATCGGAGTAAAGAATATGAAGTAGTGCCTATATATATATCTTGCATTTAGTCCATGATGTGGTATGATGTATATTTGTAAGTCTTTGAAAGTAATGATTCATGAAACATGTATGTTTTGTATATCGTTTACTACCGTTCAGGCCGACATAATTCACAACTCAACTCGACGGCTTACATAATGAACTCCTCACATGAGGCTCCCTACTATTGTAGTAGTTGATGAAATATATAGATATAAGTTTTGATCCGAAAGTTACATGTCCGATATTTGAATAAACTTAGGAAAGTTTATTTGTACATGAAGATTGTTATTAGGGGTAGTTTCGTAAGTCTTGAATGACCATTTTCTCTTGGTAAAATCTCATGGTTTCCTTTTAAGTGAAGTAGATCCAAATTGCTTATTCATGTTATCGCCTAATTCATTGTTTCATGTTTACGCCTATGTAAGTTGGTATGGTCATTTCGTCATGGCCTAGCCATGACCTTTGGTCCTTGTTTCAAGGTCATGAGACACAACCTTGGCTCTAGCCATGGTTGTGGTCTTGATTATAGGTCATAAGACCCCTTTGGTCTTCATAAACCATAACCTATATGTAATGACTTTGTCTAAAAATGGGCTGTTTAGAATTTGAAGAAATTTATCACTCGGAAAGCATTTTTAGGTCTCGAGCTTCTTTGTTCCTGAACGAAAACGTCGTTCCGGACAACTTTCGTGTTTTAACTTTTTGATGAATCGGACCAGAAGTGGGACTTTCAAAAAGTCAGAATGCGATTCAGGAAGGTTTAGGCAGTTTTGCCGGAAATCTTTGGTAACTTCAAATGGGCGTAACTTTTGACTCGTATACTCGTTTTAGGTGGTTCAAATTGCTATGGTTTCCTTGTTAAGTCCTCTACTGTAATATGTAATGATCCAACATCATATTTTTACCATTTTGATCAGGTTATACCAACAAAGTCACTAGTTTACTTGTTTTATGAACTTGTCTTATCAATCAATAACAATAACTTGTTTTGGTCATTTTTATACATCATGGACATGATAACAAGACAATATATAGCACAAATAATATGTAAATAACATGAACATGATTATTTAACAAGAATCAAGTTAGAGTTTGGCTCACAACTTTTGGCTTTCAAAGATGAAAGGAAGTTAACATGTAAGGATAGGATATTGATAGACTTGCTTCAACCCACTTCTTCATGCAATCTTTCTACTCTTGTAATCTTGAAAGATGGATGATGAAGGTTGAGGTGAATTGAGTGGATTTAAACTCAAGAGAAATCACCAAGTATATTAGGGATTGGAAGAGTTTTGGTGAATGATAACCTATCTAGGGTTTCTACCTTGAACTAGCACTTGAATCTTGCATGAAACTAGAAGGAAATAAGCAAAGGATGGAAAGGTTTTGGGGTTTGGGGATGCACGGCACAAGAAGGGGGGAGAGGGGGCTATTTATAGTCAAAAATGAGGAGGTTAGGAAACTAGTAGGAAATTACCAAAACTTGGTGACCAAGTTGTAATTTAGAGATGATCTAGGGGTAATTTCATGAGATGAAGCCACATGGGATGACTCCCCCCCTCCTAGGTCGGTTTGTAAGCTTGGAGAGCAAGGGTGTGGACTTTTCTTGGTATTATCCAAGATACTTGGTTAGTTTTGACTCCGGGAAATGCCAATCGTAAATGATTAAGCCTCAAAACGTAAAACCGGGTGTCGTAAAATTATGGAATTTGAAAGTATGGTTAAACATGTCCATATAGTCCATAATAAAATATAAAATGAGTGGTAGGTTCTATCGGGTGCTAAAACCCTGCTAAAAACTGGAAACACGGGTCTAAAACGCGTAATTCGCGTAAAACGCTGAATATTGCGTAATATTGAGAAAAGTAAAATGTTACTTTTCTAATGTGATAAAAATGATTTAAAATGACTTATAATGTCTAGACTGGGCTCAGTCTAGTGTCGGTTGGTATTAAATGTCTTTTAGACATCAAACCGTAAGCCTAAAAATCACGAAATGACTTATAAAATCAAGGGATGATTTTTGGTCAATGGGGGAGGGAAAGAATATGTTGACTTTTTCTAATAAGTTGAAAACTCAAATCTTCTTAGAAACGCGTTTTGTGGTCTAACGGTTAATCGCCCAAACGGTTAAGCGTGCTCATGCGAGAGTAGTACAGGCTTGGGTGACCTGCCGGGAAGTCTTTGGTCATGTTTTTCTCTGTCACGATTAATTCTCAAATAAATCATGAGCGTGTCAAACATTTTTCCGATGTGGGGTCACCTGACGGGATCGAATTTCGTTGTGCGTAGAATTTCTGAATGACGTTTTACCCTAAAACGTGTAATTCCTTAAAAACTTTCACGAAAATGAGCTTATGAAAGTTAAACTTTTAATTTGTCATGGAAATGATTTATCATTTGAGAATATCAAATAAAAATCAACTTTCGGAAAAGTTTCGGAAAAGAAATGAATAGTAAAAGTGAATAGTGAAATTTTCCGGGAAAAGTAATTAACCTGAAATTGTGAATTGTTACACTTTTGACCGGTTTTATATCGGGTGTTTTACTTGATTGGTCCTTTTGAAGAATTTGGTTTTGTTTGAAACACGTGCTCGTTGATTTAACCGAGTAGTATTGTGGACATGAAGTGGGTGACGAAGCTGATGATATGGAATTAACGTTTAGTTTCGGATTTTTGACCGTGTCGCTTGGGAGTGCTCCCATTTCTCAGTCATTGAGAACTTTCAACAGTGCGTCAATTTTGGTGGGCATCTCGCTTTGCTTTTGTTTGAAATCGGCTTCAAACTTAGATATGCGAGCTTCTTGAGATGCCATGAACTTAGACATCAATCCTTCAAGATTTTTGGTACTACCATAGTTGTTAGAAGGATTGTTGTTGAAAGTACGCTTGGAGGGTGGACCGTTTGGTTGATAACGATTAGGCGGATTGGAAGAATTGGCTTGATTTTGTTTCCACCTAAGGTTTGGGTGATTTTTCCAAGAGGGGTTGTATGAATCACCGTAAGGGTTTAGCTCGGGTTAGAAAGTGTACCACTTATCTCCCGCTTCGTCGGTACGCGAGGATGCGTAATCCGCAAAAGCTGTTTCGGGGAGTTCCACACAATCACGAGTGTCATGGGGACTACTACATAATTCGCATGAAGAAGTGATTTTGTTCACTTGGCTTGAATGCTTAGGAGCTTCGTAAGATTTCATGAGAAACTTGACTTGGTCCTCAAGTTCCATGATCCTACGGTCGGGAGTGCTAGAGTTATTCGAAGGCAAAGATATTGCCTTGACCGTTTTGTTCAAATCACGGGGATCATTCCAACTTTCGTTGTCATAGAGAGCAAGATCTTCTATGAGTTACCATGATTGTTCCGCACTTAGATCATGTAGCTTACCACCGGCCGATTGGTCAATGGCTCGCCTCGTGGAGAGATCAATATGGTCATAAAAGATTTGGACTTGGAGTAAGTCCTTGAAACGAGTCCATGCTTCATAGAGAGTTTCATTTTGACGTTGTTGGAACATCAAGATGTCATTTCTAAGCTTAGTAGTTCTCCCCGGTGGGAAAAATTGAGCAAGGAAACGAGTGGTGAGATCATCCCATGTGGTGATGGATCCCGCGGGTAAACGCTCAAGCCATTGACTAGCTTGATCACGTAGAGAGAATTGGAATAGGCGTAATCGGGTTGTCTCTCTAGTTGCAACATCTAGGTCTATGGAATCTACGATTTTAAGGAAGTCCTTGAGATGTTGATTTGGATCTTCGGAACAAAGTCCATGGAATGCACATCCGCTTTGCACCAACCGGATGGTGTCGGATCGCAAGGGGGTCACATTGGCTCCGGTGAGCTCAATGGTGTTTCGATAGCCTTGGTGGCTAGGTCGGGAATACTCTCCTAAGGTTCGGGGCCTAAGAGGTTCTAGTGGTGGGTTTTGTTGTGGTGGGATGACGGGTTCAAAGATGTTCCCATCGTCCATGATGTCGGGTGGTGAAAAGTTACGAACAAAAACACAAAGAAATAAGATAGACTAAAGAGAACCTAAAAATAAAAATAAAATCTTACTAGAAAGGAATCTAGCAAGTAGACTGATGAGGCGAAAAATGAACCACTTTTAGGGGGTCATTTAAGCCCGGAATTGACTTTATTTGATCAAATATTGCCCTAAATCGTTCCTTTTGTGATTTTAGGTACTTTGGGAGTGAAATCTGGAAAAGGAAGCAATTCGGACGTTTTTGGAGCATAAAAGTGAAGAAAACGCCAAAGTCTTAATTTTCCTTGCTGCGAACAGTAGGTGACGGCATCAAAAAGAAAATCTTGACGGCGTCAAGAGTAATTTCCATGAAGACCCAGTACAGATTTGATGGCGTCACGAAGTAGGGCGTCAAGAGTAAAATGCATGACGGCCTGGAAATGCATAACACATGACGGCGTCAAAAGTAGATCAAGGCAGTCCGAGAAGTATTTTGGCGGCGAGGTGACGGTGTCACAAGATTTGTCTTGACGCCGTCAGACCCTATTTTCTATATATAGTTTTCTAATTTTCACATTAAAAAGAGGGAAGTTTTGGAGAAACCCTAAGTACGAACTTGGTGCGAATTTTACAGGTTTTTCAAGGGTTCTAAGCCCTTGATACCTTTCATGTGTAATTGAGATAAGTATTCTTTTAATTCAATCAATATGTCTATGTGTTGGTTGTCTATATCTTGTTCTTGTCTTAATTCCATCATGCTAGGCTAGATCTATCTTGTGTTTGCTTGGATCTAATGAAACCTAGATGTTAATTATGTGTTGATTACTTGTTTGTAGTTGTTTTGGATGAATGAATTCGATGTTAGGCTTAAGAAAATTGGCAGATCTCCAAATGGTAACATGCTTGAACGTCTTAGGAAACATGAACTGATGTGCACTAGGTTTTATTGGTTGTACTTAATGCTTGAGCCACTGTTTACAATCCCTATGGTTGTGCTGGGCATGGCATAGGAGGTGATAAGAGCTCATAGGATTGGGGAGTTAAGTGCGCCACCCCATGAATGGTATTAAGGAATACAATCCGTCATCCACGCAACTATAACAAGTAATTAACGTGTAAAAGATGTCTAGGGAGTAGTGAAATCTAAGTAAACACATTTTCTCCACTTATTGCTCACAACCTTAGTATAATTTAGTTTATTTTCATTTCTAGTATTTTATTTTGATTGCATCTTTAGTATTGGGTTAGTTGATTAGCAACTAATTCCGCCAAAATCCCTCAAACCCGAGATTTTTACTTTCTTTCTAAAAAAATATAAAAATACAAAAACAATCATCCCTCACCTTTAGAACTAGTATTTAGGTTTTCTAATCCTAGCGACACTATTCCTTGCTGAATGATCAATCCCCCTGTACTTGTCACTATACTATACTACAACGATCAGGTACACTGCCTGGTGGGGGTTGTAAGCTTCTCAAGATCCCTTGAGAGGTAAAGTCTGGTGCGATTCCCACGTATCAACTTTGGCGCCGCTGCCGGGGAATAGTTATTGTCTAGGTTACAATCTCTTTTTATTAGGTCTACTTGCTAGATTCCTTTCTAGTAAGATTTTATTTTTATTTTTAGGTTTTCTTTAGTCTATCTTATTTCTTTGTGTCTTTGTTCGTAACTCTTCACCAACCGACATCATGGACGATGGGAACATCTTTGAACCCGTCATCCCACCACAACAAAACCCACCACTAGAACCTCTTAGGCCCCGAACCTTAGGAGAGTATTCCTGACCTAGCCACCAAGGCTACCGAAACACCATTGAGCTCACCGGAGCCAATGTGACCCCCTTACAATCCGACACCATCCGGTTGGTGCAAAGCGGATGTGCATTCCATGGACTTCGTTCCGAAGATCCAAACCAACATCTTAAGGACTTCCTCAAATTCTCTCTACGGGATCAAGCTAGTCAATGGCTTGAGCGTTTACCCGCGGGATCCATCACCACATGGGATAATCTCACCAATCGTTTCCTTACTCAATTCTTCCCACCGGGAAAGACTGCAATGCTTAGAAATGACATTTTGATGTTTGAACAACATTATGGTGAAACTTTCTATGAAGCATGGGCCCGTTTTAAGGATCTCCTCCATAAGGTCCCTCATCATGGTATAAACCTGTGGTTATTAGTCCATATTTTCTATGACCATGTTGATTACCACACTAAGCGCACAATCGATAGGGCTGCGGGAGGTAAACTGCATGATAAGAATGCCGAGGAGTCCTGGGCGATTATCTAGGAGCTCGCCGCTGATAATCATGAGATGTGGGAGTTTAATCATACAATAAAAGCGGCAATCAATGCAGTCTCAACATCTGGAGGAACCACCAAAATCCCCGATGAACTCCTATGCAAACTCAAGGCAAAAGTTGACTATTTTGAGGAAAGGCAAAGGAGACCTTTAAGTCCTAGATGGGCTACTGTCAATTCGGTCTCAAAACTAACTTCGGCACCATTATCTGAGTCACCTTCTAGAGAAAATGTCGAGACTTTTCAGAACTATGCCCCACCTTGTTCCCCTCCCGAGGAGCTTAGCTCGGAGTTTGAAGCTAGGATGAGAGAATATATGGCAACTCACTCAGATCGGCTTGCTAGATTCGAGGAAGCAGTTTATAAGAAAAAAGAGGAAATGCAAGAGAAAATGAATGAGATGATGAGTCTATTAGAGGAGTATGCCAACCAGAGAACCCCCGAAAGAATGTTACTAAGGAAAGAAAGCGCCACTCCCACTACCTAATTTGTTAATTCCATCACAATTGTCCAAAAGGATAACGAGAAGGTAGAAACCCCTGCTAAACAGACCTTAGAAAAACCACCAGAATCCCAACCTTTGAGTCACTACCTGAAACATGATATAAACGAAAACACCATAACAAATTGGATTAAGGGTGATGGGCGTAACCAACCTTCCAAACAGGGTTTTGAGAAAGAGGAAAAGGTAAAAGATGAGTATGATACATTACCTGGGGGATCAGTATTCGAGAGGCTATTGATGCAAAAAGTGGCTACTAAGCAGATAGCATGTGGGAACTTTGAGATACCAACTAGCATCGGGGACTTGAAATATCTTAGTGCCTTCGCCGACCAAGGATCGGAAGTAAATCTTATGCCCCTAACTATTTACATCCAACTAACATCAAAAATGCCATCCCCTACTCGTGTTAGGTTATCCCTCGCTGGACACTCGTACGTATACCCCCTAGGAATCGCAGAAGATGTATTAGTTAATGTTGCACGATTCATGTACCCCGTTGATTTTATGATCATCGATGATAAAGGAGATGGGTGCATGCCAATCATCCTTGGGGCACCATTCCTCGCCACCGCTAGGGCTGTCATTAAGTATGAAGGTAGGAAGATTGAGCTTAAATCTGGAAAAAGAAAGATTAGCTTCCCCATGACTCCGCGAAGTGGACATGAGAATTTGACTTGGAGAAAGATCAAAAGCAACATTGACACGACACCCATTCGTGTTCAGAATAAAATTCTTGCATGGGAGGCAAGAATTAAAAGCTATAAGGAAGCTAAAAATGAAAGAAGCAAAAGCAATAAGGTTCAGGTCGAATTCGAACATACTCAACCCGCAGAAAATCATGTACCATTTGAGGAAGGGAACTTGGTACTCTTGAGACACTTGGAAACAACAATACCACCCGATAAACCAAGTCCTTGGTGGTATGGGCCTTTCACAATTGAAGGTGTGAGCCAAGATGGAATAGCTAACTTGAGAAGTGAAGTAGGTGGAATGGTTATTGCAAGTATCGATAGGTTAAGGCACTACCACCATAACAGTAATGATCGCAACTACATGGGGTATATCATTTCAAGGGATGAAGTCATGTAGTAACCCATGGCCTTGAGTCTAGCTACAAGACTCGTAAATAAAGAAAAGCGCTTCTTGGGAGGCAACCCATGTTTTGTGTGATTTTGTTTTTGTTTGTTTGTTATTTGCTTCCGTATGCATGCTTTATTTTTATTGTTGGTTGATCATGTTTCTAAACTAAATTGTGGAAATACTTTACTTTGTTGTTTTGGCCTAGTCTTAACTCCACCTAAAAGTATTTTTGCAAAAGATAAGTGTAAGGGGAAACCCCAAATATGTTTTTAAGAAACAAACCGATCATGATTCTCCACAATATTAAATGAACATGTATATTCGTAATTGTTAGAGTCAAATGCTTGTATTGAGTCATAATGAAGTTTTGCAGGATTTTCCAGGAAGTAGGACCAAGTTTTTCCAGAAATTTTCCGGAAACTTAACATAAGAATTTCTGCAGGTCACTTCTGACGGCGTCACGAGTTAATTCTTGACGGCGTCACGTGTAAAAATCTGGAAATTTTACCGGTTTTGTGTTTTCTAACGGAGTCTTATGGTTTTTGTGAATTATTAAGTTTTATAATCTCCAGGAAATATGCAAACTTCATTCCACAAGCATTATATCTTATCTTGTTTTCTAGGATCTAGTAACTTATATAGGATGCCACCGATTTTACGCAAGGTTGTTTTTGTCTATTTTCTCAGGATTAACAGGTTATATATGACAAGAAGATGATTTATATTCTGGAAGGGAAGCTTTGGTTGTTCATTTTCTTGGAAGAAGATTTAACCTGGCCACCTTATTATCCATACCGAGCGAATCAGGGGAGTATTTGATTTCATTCTTTTTACTTTTTAACTTTTACATTCTTTACTTGAACTTTGGGGACAATGTTCATCTTAGGTGTAAGGGGAGGGTAAAATGATGATACCTTACATATGCACTTTCGCTTGAGTTTGTTTTGTTTAATGGTAGATGTGTAATAAAACTATGAGAAACACTTGTTAGTGTAATTTTAGCGCCAAGTTTAAATTTTTTTACAACATTTAGGAGTGAAACTTTAGCCATAGAAAGCGTCTCATGGATAGGAGATTGTATGACTAGCACATAACCGTATATTCAGAAAAAAATTTCCACCCAAATATGTGAGGTTCGCCTTTAGATTTGATAGGAAAAGCATTTATTATTAGTGCTTATGAGTGTACCGGTAGCATTTAGATTCTAGAACTTGCGTTAGTGATGCATCCCGAGACCGCTAGTGAGACTACATTCGTTTGGTAGGATTTACTACATGATAAGAAGAATTAGGATCACCCTTGTGTTAAACCCGTATCATAATTACTTGACCATTTAAGTCATATTACTTGGCTAGTTAAGTCAACTAATTTTTCCCACACCCTTAGCGTTGTACTCATTTTTAGTACACGAAATGTAACAATTCGCAATTTCAGGTTAACTTTTATTCCTGAAAATTTCACTATTCACTTTCACTATTCACTTTTCACTATTCATCTCAGAAATTTTTATTTCATATTCTCGTAAGTTAAACTATTTTAACGATAATCCAAGAGTTTGACACTCGTCGGGTCATTTCTTCAAAAATCACAAAGCCGTGTCCGAGATTTACTTTTAGGTTTAAACGTCCTTCCAGCATCCCGATATATCCATAAAACATTATAAACAATAGAAATATGATTTTCTCTCATTTTATGACAATTCCAAAAGTTTCGGAATTTTACGTTTTCCAGTTCAGCGTTTTACGCGAATTGCGCGTTTTAGACCCATGTTTCCAGTTTTTAGCAGGGTTTTAGCACCCGATAGAACCTACCACTCATTTTATATTTTATTATGGACTATATTGACATGTTTAACAATACTTTCAAATTTCATATTTTTACGATACCCGGTTTTACGTTTTGAGGCTTAATCATTTACGGTTAGCGATTTACGGAGTCAAAACTAGCTACATACTTAGGATAATACCATCAAAAGTCCACACCTTGTTCTCCAAGTTCTTGAACCGCCACTAGGGGGGGGCATTCACACTTGTGGCATGATCTTATGACTTTAGCCATTAGATCAAGATTTATTTACAACTTTGTCTCCAAGTTTTAGCACTTTCCTAGCCACCTTCCTAACCTCCTCATTCTTAGTAGAAATACAAGCTCATTCTTCTTCCTTTCTCATCAATAAAAATGCCACATCTATTATACCTAGCACCATGATTCTTTGATCTTCAATATACAAGTTATACTACAAAGTTCAAGGTCTTAGTATTCTATACCTAGTTCTTAAGTTTGTTTGGTGATTCCATGGTTGAATTAGGAGCTACACAAGGTTGCTAGGGCTGAAGTTAATGGGTTTTCACAAGGGTTATATCAAGGCTAGCAAGGGTTTCAAGAGTTATGGTGAAGGGTTTACAAGATTAAGTTTAGTATCCTAGTTCTATACTTGACTTCCTTTCTTTAGAAAGCCAAAAGTTGTAAGCAAACCCTTATACACTTTCTTGCTCAATATCATTTCATGCTTATTATGTTTCTTTCATGCTATATATGGTCTTTGTATTGTGTTCATGATGTTTAAAAATGGATAAAATGAGTATTGGTATACATATGTTAACTTATGACAAGCAAACAAGCAAACTAGTGATTTTTATGGAAAACCACGACCACAATAGTATAACTTTGATATTTGACACTTACTTACTGTTAAAGAGGACTTAACAAGGAAAACATAGCAATTTGAATCACCCAAAACGAGTACACGAGTCAAAAGTTATGACCATAAGAAGTTAGCGACACCAAAACGCCGAAACTGCCAATACCTTACTGTTTGCATTCTGCCAATTTGAAAGTCCCACTTCTGGTCCGATTCATCAAAAAGTTAAAACACGAAAGTTGTCCGGAACGACGTTTTCGTTCAGGCATAAAGAAGCTCGAGACCTGAAAATGCTTTCTGAGTGATAATTTTCTTCAAATTCTTAACAGCCCATTTTTAGACCAAAGTAACTATATAATTGTTATAATTAGATGAGACCAAGAGGTCTAATGACCTAAAGCCAAGACCACAACCATGGCTAAAGCCAAGGTTGAATCTCAAGACCATGGTAACAATGACCAAGGTCACGGCAAAGCCACGGCTAAAGACCATATAACTTTTAAAGATCAAAGCTTATATATATATATGTTATCGAATACTACAATAGTAGGGAGCCTCATGTGAGGAGTTCATTGAGTAAGCCGTCGAGACGAGTTGTGGATTTACGAGTTAAAGTGTCCTGGCTCCTCGAACGCTTACTCCATGACTTCTGAATTATGTCGGCCCGAACGGTAGTAAGAGATGTACAACCTATACATGTTTCATAAACCATTTATATTCAAGACTTACACTATATACTAAGTACTACATCATGAACATTATGCAAGACATATATGGGCAATTCTTCGTATTCTTAGACGTTACTCCAAACCTAAGTCGCAACGTTCTATTATAGGCTGCTCTTAGAGACTTTCGCGATTCGACTACCACTTTCATTTCTCATTACATAGACTTAAGGTGAGTCATAGCCCCTACTCTTTTCGTACTTGTTTTAACTCTTGGGGGGGATACATGCTCAACTACTTGCTTACTTGTACAAATACTCAAAACATTTATACTTGATTGTTTTATACTTGATTGTCTTATACTTGATGGCATTATACTTGATTTCATACATACATGACTGTCTTTTTTCTTTGGGAAGTGGCTCCCAGTTGTCTTTGATACATCCTAACATTTGCGAATGTTGGATACATCATAAAAGTGAGGTCTTCGGAGATGAAGTAGAGACTCACTACTAATTGCTTAATTGTCTTGATGAACTTATACATGTCTTTATTATACTATATGTTAGCAGTGGGTTGTGAACACACAGGTTACAAGTCTCTTATGGCGGGACTTGTAACTGAGTGGATTCTCAATGCCTTTGCTGTGTGATCATTCTTTAAGGCTTTTCAACTATTTTAAGACAAACTCTATGAACTCACCAACCATTGTGTTGACACATTAGCATGTTTATCTCAGGTTAGTAAGGCGATAGCTAGTGCGTGGGACTTAGAGTCAAGCTGCATATTCTGAAGACTTACGCTTTTTGTCATTTACCATTCAAAACTTTGTATACATTTATGTATCATACTTTGGAATCTCAAGTTTGTAACTCGGAATTTATTAATCGAATGGTAACTTTTCAAAACGTCTCATTTAGAGTTCGTTTTCTATAACTTGTACTTTGTATTATGAAGTAGCACCCCTATGACACAGTCTTCCGCTGCGGTATTTTGGGGGTGTTACAGATTGGTATCAGAGCCTTGGTTATAGAGAACTAGGTTGCATTTAGTGCCTAGACTATAACTGCTATATACGTTGGGACCTTCCTCTTTATTTGCCTTACACACAATACATACACATATGCTTTTTGGTTAGAGGTTTGCTTAGTTCCACGCTGTTAGATGATGTGACTTTAGTATTATAAGGAGCCCCAGAGATTCGTCGAGTCATTAAAAACATGGAGCTCAGTAATAACTAATTAGTTAACTTGATCTTGTGACAGTTCTTGTTTGATTAGACACAAGATTTGAGTTAAATAATATTATTGCTTAGCTTTAAGGATTTGATGACTTGATTATCTTACTATCGGCCTCAGAAGGCGGATTTTGTGTCGGAAATTCTTAAGTAGGATGATTTAGAATCTCCTTATTTAAATGGATTGGGACGCCTCTTCAGTTAAATAAAGAAATTGTAAATCAGCGAACCATAAGTTTATGAGACCTTACTTACATAAATTTGGACGCTTCTTTATGTAAGTAATGTGTTATAAATAAGTGGGCTTAATTGTAGCCGATACAACTCCTTAACCAGAATCTTAGACGAATCAGAGTGAACACCACTATATTAGAGATCCCAAATTCTCTTAGACACACCATAAGTAGTTAACATCAACTGAACTTCGGGACGAAGTTCTCCTTAAGGGGTAGAGACTGTAACAATTCGCAATTTCAGGTTAACTTTTATTCTCGAAAATTTCACTATTCACTTTTCACTATTCATCTCAGAAATTTTTATTTCATATTCTCGTAAGTTAAACTATTTTAACGATAATCCAAGAGTTTGACACTCGTCGGGTCATTTCTTCAAAAATCACAAAGCCGTGTCCGAGATTTACTTTTAGGTTTAAACGTCCTTCCAGCATCCCGATATATCCATAAAACATTATAAACAATAGAAATATGATTTTCTCTCATTTTATGACAATTCCAAAAGTTTCGGAATTTTACGTTTTCCAGTTCAGCGTTTTACGCGAATTGCGCGTTTTAGACCCGTGTTTCCAGTTTTTAGCAGGGTTTTAGCACCCGATAGAACCTACCACTCATTTTATATTTTATTATGGACTATATTGACATGTTTAACAATACTTTCAAATTTCATATTTTTACGATACCCGGTTTTACGTTTTGAGGCTTAATCATTTACGGTTAGCGATTTACGGAGTCAAAACTAGCTACATACTTAGGATAATACCATCAAAAGTCCACACCTTGTTCTCCAAGTTCTTGAACCGCCACTAGGGGGGGGGGGCATTCACACTTGTGGCATGATCTTATGACTTTAGCCATTAGATCAAGATTTATTTACAACTTTGTCTCCAAGTTTTAGCACTTTCCTAGCCACCTTCCTAACCTCCTCATTCTTAGTAGAAATACAAGCTCATTCTTCTTCCTTTCTCATCAATAAAAATGCCACATCTATTATACCTAGCACCATGATTCTTTGATCTTCAATATACAAGTTATACTACAAAGTTCAAGGTCTTAGTATTCTATACCTAGTTCTTAAGTTTGTTTGGTGATTCCATGGTTGAATTAGGAGCTACACAAGGTTGCTAGGGCTGAAGTTAATGGGTTTTCACAAGGGTTATATCAAGGCTAGCAAGGGTTTCAAGAGTTATGGTGAAGGGTTTACAAGATTAGGTTTAGTATCCTAGTTCTATACTTGACTTCCTTTCTTTAGAAAGCCAAAAGTTGTAAGCAAACCCTTATACACTTTCTTGCTCAATATCATTTCATGCTTATTATGTTTCTTTCATGCTATATATGGTCTTTGTATTGTGTTCATGATGTTTAAAAATGGATAAAATGAGTATTGGTATACATATGTTAACATATGACAAGCAAACAAGCAAACTAGTGATTTTTATGGAAAACCACGACCACAATAGTATAACTTTGATATTTGACACTTACTTACTGTTAAAGAGGACTTAAGAAGGAAAACATAGCAATTTGAATCACCCAAAACGAGTACACGAGTCAAAAGTTATGACCATAAGAAGTTAGCGACACCAAAACGCCGAAACTGCCAATACCTTACTGTTTGCATTCTGCCAATTTGAAAGTCCCACTTCTGGTCCGATTCATCAAAAAGTTAAAACACGAAAGTTGTCCGGAACGACGTTTTCGTTCAGGTACAAAGAAGCTCGAGACCTGAAAATGCTTTCTGAGTGATAATTTTCTTCAAATTCTTAACAGCCCATTTTTAGACCAAAGTAACTATATAATTGTTATAATTAGATGAGACCAAGAGGTCTAATGACCTAAAGCCAAGACCACAACCATGGCTAAAGCCAAGGTTGAATCTCAAGACCATGGTAACAATGACCAAGGTCACGGCAAAGCCACGGCTAAAGACCATATAACTTTTAAAGATCAAAGCTTATATATATATGTTATCAAATACCACAATAGTAGGGAGACTCATGTGAGGAGTTCATTGAGTAAGCCGTCGAGACGAGTTGTGGATTTACGAGTTAAAGTGTCCTGGCTCCTCGAACGCTTACTCCATGACTTCTGAATTATGTCGGCCCGAACGGTAGTAAGAGATGTACAACCTATACATGTTTCATAAACCATTTATATTCAAGACTTACACTATATACTAAGTACTACATCATGAACATTATGCAAGACATATATGGGCAATTCTTCGTATTCTTAGACGTTACTCCAAACCTAAGTCGCAACGTTCTATTATAGGCTGCTCTTAGAGACTTTCGCGATTCGACTACCACTTTCATTTCTCATTACATAGACTTAAGGTGAGTCATAGCCCCTACTCTTTTCGTACTTGTTTTAACTCTTGGGGGGGATACATGCTCAACTACTTGCTTACTTGTACAAATACTCAAAACATTTATACTTGATTGTTTTATACTTGATTGTCTTATACTTGATGGCATTATACTTGATTTCATACATACATGACTGTCTTTTTTCTTTGGGAAGTGGCTCCCAGTTGTCTTTGATACATCCTAACATTTGCGAATGTTGGATACATCATAAAAGTGAGGTCTTCGGAGATGAAGTAGAGACTCACTACTAATTGCTTAATTGTCTTGATGAACTTATACATGTCTTTATTATACTATATGTTAGCAGTGGGTTGTGAACACACAGGTTACAAGTCTCTTATGGTGGGACTTGTAACTGAGTGGATTCTCAATGCCTTTGCTGTGTGATCATTCTTTAAGGCTTTTCAACTATTTTAAGACAAACTCTATGAACTCACCAACCATTGTGTTGACACTTTAGCATGTTTATCTCAGGTTAGTAAGGCGATAGCTAGTGCGTGGGACTTAGAGTCAAGCTGCATATTCTGAAGACTTACGCTTTTTGTCATTTACCATTCAAAACTTTGTATACATTTATGTATCATACTTTGGAATCTCAAGTTTGTAACTCGGAATTTATTAATCGAATGGTAACTTTTCAAAACGTCTCATTTAGAGTTCGTTTTCTATAACTTGTACTTTGTATTATGAAGTAGCACCCCTATGACACAGTCTTCCGCTGCGGTATTTTGGGGGTGTTACAGATTGGTATCAGAGCCTTGGTTATAGAGAACTAGGTTGCATTTAGTGCCTAGACTATAACTGCTATATACGTTGGGACCTTCCTCTTTATTTGCCTTACACACAATACATACACATATGCTTTTTGGTTAGAGGTTTGCTTAGTTCCACGCTGTTAGATGATGTGACTTTAGTATTATAAGGAGCCCCAGAGATTCGTCGAGTCATTAAAAACATGGAGCTCAGTAATAACTAATTAGTTAACTTGATCTTGTGACAGTTCTTGTTTGATTAGACACAAGATTTGAGTTAAATAATATTATTGCTTAGCTTTAAGGATTTGATGACTTGATTATCTTACTATCGGCCTCAGAAGGCGGATTTTGTGTCGGAAATTCTTAAGTAGGATGATTTAGAATCTCCTTATTTAAATGGATTGGGACGCCTCTTCAGTTAAATAAAGAAATTGTCAATCAGCGAACCATAAGTTTATGAGACCTTACTTACATAAATTTGGACGCTTCTTTATGTAAGTAATGTGTTATAAATAAGTGGGCTTAATTGTAGCTGATACAACTCCTTAACCAGAATCTTAGACGAATCAGAGTGAACACCACTATATTAGAGATCCCAAATTCTCTTAGACACACCATAAGTAGTTAACATCAACTGAACTTCGGGACGAAGTTCTCCTTAAGGGGTAGAGACTGTAACAATTCGCAATTTCAGGTTAACTTTTATTCTCGAAAATTTCACTATTCACTTTTCACTATTCATCTCAGAAATTTTTATTTCATATTCTCGTAAGTTAAACTATTTTAACGATAATCCAAGAGTTTGACACTCGTCGGGTCATTTCTTCAAAAATCACAAAGCCGTGTCCGAGATTTACTTTTAGGTTTAAACGTCCTTCCAGCATCCCGATATATCCATAAAACATTATAAACAATAGAAATATGATTTTCTCTCATTTTATGACAATTCCAAAAGTTTCGGAATTTTACGTTTTCCAGTTCAGCGTTTTACGCGAATTGCGCGTTTTAGACCCGTGTTTCCAGTTTTTAGCAGGGTTTTAGCACCCGATAGAACCTACCACTCATTTTATATTTTATTATGGACTATATTGACATGTTTAACAATACTTTCAAATTTCATATTTTTACGATACCCGGTTTTACGTTTTGAGGCTTAATCATTTACGGTTAGCGATTTACGGAGTCAAAACTAGCTACATACTTAGGATAATACCATCAAAAGTCCACACCTTGTTCTCCAAGTTCTTGAACCGCCACTAGGGGGGGGGGCATTCACACTTGTGGCATGATCTTATGACTTTAGCCATTAGATCAAGATTTATTTACAACTTTGTCTCCAAGTTTTAGCACTTTCCTAGCCACCTTCCTAACCTCCTCATTCTTAGTAGAAATACAAGCTCATTCTTCTTCCTTTCTCATCAATAAAAATGCCACATCTATTATACCTAGCACCATGATTCTTTGATCTTCAATATACAAGTTATACTACAAAGTTCAAGGTCTTAGTATTCTATACCTAGTTCTTAAGTTTGTTTGGTGATTCCATGGTTGAATTAGGAGCTACACAAGGTTGCTAGGGCTGAAGTTAATGGGTTTTCACAAGGGTTATATCAAGGCTAGCAAGGGTTTCAAGAGTTATGGTGAAGGGTTTACAAGATTAGGTTTAGTATCCTAGTTCTATACTTGACTTCCTTTCTTTAGAAAGCCAAAAGTTGTAAGCAAACCCTTATACACTTTCTTGCTCAATATCATTTCATGCTTATTATGTTTCTTTCATGCTATATATGGTCTTTGTATTGTGTTCATGATGTTTAAAAATGGATAAAATGAGTATTGGTATACATATGTTAACTTATGACAAGCAAACAAGCAAACTAGTGATTTTTATGGAAAACCACGACCACAATAGTATAACTTTGATATTTGACACTTACTTACTATTAAAGAGGACTTAACAAGGAAAACATAGCAATTTGAATCACCCAAAACGAGTACACGAGTCAAAAGTTATGACCATAAGAAGTTAGCGACACCAAAACGCCGAAACTGCCAATACCTTACTGTTTGCATTCTGCCAATTTGAAAGTCCCACTTCTGGTCCGATTCATCAAAAAGTTAAAACACGAAAGTTGTCCGGAACGACGTTTTCGTTCAGGCACAAAGAAGCTCGAGACCTGAAAATGCTTTCTGAGTGATAATTTTCTTCAAATTCTTAACAGCCCATTTTTAGACCAAAGTAACTATATAATTGTTATAATTAGATGAGACCAAGAGGTCTAATGACCTAAAGCCAAGACCACAACCATGGCTAAAGCCAAGGTTGAATCTCAAGACCATGGTAACAATGACCAAGGTCACGGCAAAGCCACGGCTAAAGACCATATAACTTTTAAAGATCAAAGCTTATATATATATGTTATCGAATACTACAATAGTAGGGAGCCTCATGTGAGGAGTTCATTGAGTAAGCCGTCGAGACGAGTTGTGGATTTACGAGTTAAAGTGTCCTGGCTCCTCGAACGCTTACTCCATGACTTCTGAATTATGTCGGCCCGAACGGTAGTAAGAGATGTACAACCTATACATGTTTCATAAACCATTTATATTCAAGACTTACACTATATACTAAGTACTACATCATGAACATTATGCAAGACATATATGGGCAATTCTTCGTATTCTTAGACGTTACTCCAAACCTAAGTCGCAACGTTCTATTATAGGCTGCTCTTAGAGACTTTCGCGATTCGACTACCACTTTCATTTCTCATTACATAGACTTAAGGTGAGTCATAGCCCCTACTCTTTTCGTACTTGTTTTAACTCTTGGGGGGGATACATGCTCAACTACTTGCTTACTTGTACAAATACTCAAAACATTTATACTTGATTGTTTTATACTTGATTGTCTTATACTTGATGGCATTATACTTGATTTCATACATACATGACTGTCTTTTTTCTTTGGGAAGTGGCTCCCAGTTGTCTTTGATACATCCTAACATTTGCGAATGTTGGATACATCATAAAAGTGAGGTCTTCGGAGATGAAGTAGAGACTCACTACTAATTGCTTAATTGTCTTGATGAACTTATACATGTCTTTATTATACTATATGTTAGCAGTGGGTTGTGAACACACAGGTTACAAGTCTCTTATGGCGGGACTTGTAACTGAGTGGATTCTCAATGCCTTTGCTGTGTGATCATTCTTTAAGGCTTTTCAACTATTTTAAGACAAACTCTATGAACTCACCAACCATTGTGTTGACACTTTAGCATGTTTATCTCAGGTTAGTAAGGCGATAGCTAGTGCGTGGGACTTAGAGTCAAGCTGCATATTCTGAAGACTTACGCTTTTTGTCATTTACCATTCAAAACTTTGTATACATTTATGTATCATACTTTGGAATCTCAAGTTTGTAACTCGGAATTTATTAATCGAATGGTAACTTTTCAAAACGTCTCATTTAGAGTTCGTTTTCTATAACTTGTACTTTGTATTATGAAGTAGCACCCCTATGACACAGTCTTCCGCTGCGGTATTTTGGGGGTGTTACAGATTGGTATCAGAGCCTTGGTTATAGAGAACTAGGTTGCATTTAGTGCCTAGACTATAACTGCTATATACGTTGGGACCTTCCTCTTTATTTGCCTTACACACAATACATACACATATGCTTTTTGGTTAGAGGTTTGCTTAGTTCCACGCTGTTAGATGATGTGACTTTAGTATTATAAGGAGCCCCAGAGATTCGTCGAGTCATTAAAAACATGGAGCTCAGTAATAACTAATTAGTTAACTTGATCTTGTGACAGTTCTTGTTTGATTAGACACAAGATTTGAGTTAAATAATATTATTGCTTAGCTTTAAGGATTTGATGACTTGATTATCTTACTATCGGCCTCAGAAGGCGGATTTTGTGTCGGAAATTCTTAAGTAGGATGATTTAGAATCTCCTTATTTAAATGGATTGGGACGCCTCTTCAGTTAAATAAAGAAATTGTAAATCAGCGAACCATAAGTTTATGAGACCTTACTTACATAAATTTGGATGCTTCTTTATGTAAGTAATGTGTTATAAATAAGTGGGCTTAATTGTAGCCGATACAACTCCTTAACCAGAATCTTAGACGAATCAGAGTGAACACCACTATATTAGAGATCCCAAATTCTCTTAGACACACCATAAGTAGTTAACATCAACTGAACTTCGGGACAAAGTTCTCCTTAAGGGGTAGAGACTGTAACAATTCGCAATTTCAGGTTAACTTTTATTCTCGAAAATTTCACTATTCACTTTTCACTATTCACTTTTCACTATTCATCTCAGAAATTTTTATTTCATATTCTCGTAAGTTAAACTATTTTAACGATAATCCAAGAGTTTGACACTCGTCGGGTCATTTCTTCAAAAATCACAAAGCCGTGTCCGAGATTTACTTTTAGGTTTAAACGTCCTTCCAGCATCCCGATATATCCATAAAACATTATAAACAATAGAAATATTATTTTCTCTCATTTTATGACAATTCCAAAAGTTTCGGAATTTTACATTTTCCAGTTCAGCGTTTTACGCGAATTGCGCATTTTAGACCCGTGTTTCCAGTTTTTAGCAGGGTTTTAGCACCCGATAGAACCTACCACTCATTTTATATTTTATTATGGACTATATTGACATGTTTAACAATACTTTCAAATTTCATATTTTTACGATACCCGGTTTTACGTTTTGAGGCTTAATCATTTACGGTTAGCGATTTACGGAGTCAAAACTAGCTACATACTTAGGATAATACCATCAAAAGTCCACACCTTGTTCTCCAAGTTCTTGAACCGCCACTAGGGGGGGGGGGGGGCATTCACACTTGTGGCATGATCTTATGACTTTAGCCATTAGATCAAGATTTATTTACAACTTTGTCTCCAAGTTTTAGCACTTTCCTAGCCACCTTCCTAACCTCCTCATTCTTAGTAGAAATACAAGCTCATTCTTCTTCCTTTCTCATCAATAAAAATGCCACATCTATTATACCTAGCACCATGATTCTTTGATCTTCAATATACAAGTTATACTACAAAGTTCAAGGTCTTAGTATTCTATACCTAGTTCTTAAGTTTGTTTGGTGATTCCATGGTTGAATTAGGAGCTACACAAGGTTGCTAGGGCTGAAGTTAATGGGTTTTCACAAGGGTTATATCAAGGCTAGCAAGGGTTTCAAGAGTTATGGTGAAGGGTTTACAAGATTAGGTTTAGTATCCTAGTTCTATACTTGACTTCCTTTCTTTAGAAAGCCAAAAGTTGTAAGCAAACCCTTATACACTTTCTTGCTCAATATCATTTCATGCTTATTATGTTTCTTTCATGCTATATATGGTCTTTGTATTGTGTTCATGATGTTTAAAAATGGATAAAATGAGTATTGGTATACATATGTTAACTTATGACAAGCAAACAAGCAAACTAGTGATTTTTATGGAAAACCACGACCACAATAGTATAACTTTGATATTTGACACTTACTTACTGTTAAAGAGGACTTAACAAGGAAAACATAGCAATTTGAATCACCCAAAACGAGTACACGAGTCAAAAGTTATGACCATAAGAAGTTAGCGACACCAAAACGCCGAAACTGCCAATACCTTACTGTTTGCATTCTGCCAATTTGAAAGTCCCACTTCTGGTCCGATTCATCAAAAAGTTAAAACACGAAAGTTGTCCGGAACGACGTTTTCGTTCAGGCACAAAGAAGCTCGAGACCTGAAAATGCTTTCTGAGTGATAATTTTCTTCAAATTCTTAACAGCCCATTTTTAGACTAAAGTAACTATATAATTGTTATAATTAGATGAGACCAAGAGGTCTAATGACCTAAAGCCAAGACCACAACCATGGCTAAAGCCAAGGTTGAATCTCAAGACCATGGTAACAATGACCAAGGTCACGGCAAAGCCACGGCTAAAGACCATATAACTTTTAAAGATCAAAGCTTATATATATATGTTATCGAATACTACAATAGTAGGGAGCCTCATGTGAGGAGTTCATTGAGTAAGCCGTCGAGACGAGTTGTGGATTTACGAGTTAAAGTGTCCTGGCTCCTCGAACGCTTACTCCATGACTTCTGAATTATGTCGGCCCGAACGGTAGTAAGAGATGTACAACCTATACATGTTTCATAAACCATTTATATTCAAGACTTACACTATATACTAAGTACTACATCATGAACATTATGCAAGACATATATGGGCAATTCTTCGTATTCTTAGACGTTACTCCAAACCTAAGTCGCAACGTTCTATTATAGGCTGCTCTTAGAGACTTTCGCGATTCGACTACCACTTTCATTTCTCATTACATAGACTTAAGGTGAGTCATAGCCCCTACTCTTTTCGTACTTGTTTTAACTCTTGGGGGGGATACATGCTCAACTACTTGCTTACTTGTACAAATACTCAAAACATTTATACTTGATTGTTTTATACTTGATTGTCTTATACTTGATGGCATTATACTTGATTTCATACATACATGACTGTCTTTTTTCTTTGGGAAGTGGCTCCCAGTTGTCTTTGATACATCCTAACATTTGCGAATGTTGGATACATCATAAAAGTGAGGTCTTCGGAGATGAAGTAGAGACTCACTACTAATTGCTTAATTGTCTTGATGAACTTATACATGTCTTTATTATACTATATGTTAGCAGTGGGTTGTGAACACACAGGTTACAAGTCTCTTATGGCGGGACTTGTAACTGAGTGGATTCTCAATGCCTTTGCTGTGTGATCATTCTTTAAGGCTTTTCAACTATTTTAAGACAAACTCTATGAACTCACCAACCATTGTGTTGACACTTTAGCATGTTTATCTCAGGTTAGTAAGGCGATAGCTAGTGCGTGGGACTTAGAGTCAAGCTGCATATTCTGAAGACTTACGCTTTTTGTCATTTACCATTCAAAACTTTGTATACATTTATGTATCATACTTTGGAATCTCAAGTTTGTAACTCGGAATTTATTAATCGAATGGTAACTTTTCAAAATGTCTCATTTAGAGTTCGTTTTCTATAACTTGTACTTTGTATTATGAAGTAGCACCCCTATGACACAGTCTTCCGCTGCGGTATTTTGGGGGTGTTACACGAAACCCCTAGTACACCCCTCCGAGCCTATCTTTTCGTTTCTAACTTTAAGCATTTTACTTAAAGGAAGAATTTCTTACACCCCACTTAAATGTACACCCAAATTGCCTTAGCCTTCCGTGTATGCGCTCATCTTTAGTCCATTATTGTTATTTGTTAAACCCTAAGTTAACTATCTAATTGATTACATGGTTGCTAAGTCGAGTCATATCCTTGTACATATTGTTTTGGGACGATTGGGTAAAGTACTTATTTTATGGAGTAATGGGGAAGAACATCATTTATTACCCCCATATGTACGTTAATCTTAAAAGTACTCCAAGTGTTTTGATTTTCTTAATTCGAGTCATTAGTTTAGTTTATTGTAAAGTATGTAAAGATTCAAGTGTAAGGGAAATGTTTATTCCCTATGATGTATTATTTTGGATGGTAGGGTAAGAGTGTATGTCTAAAAAAAAAAAAAAAAAAAAAAATCGAAAAAAAAATAGAAACAAAAATAGAAAAAGAAAAAGAGAAAAAAACATACGGACTACCATCCCGTTTTATTCTATGTTCATTTTATGTTTTTGTTATTTTTCATTTATTATCTTAAGTCGAGTCTAGTCTTGGCTTAGCAACGCCATATTGTACATGTAATTAACCAAGATTGTTAACTCGCCACCAGTAAAAGCTTCCTTTATCCAACAAAACCGTGTATTTCATATCCCTACACCTAACGTTACAACCCTTTAAAAGACCTCTTTGATAGTTTATCCTAGGTGCTTATGCCATGTGGTGGAGGTTTGATCCTTTCCCAAGCCTATGGTAATCTATTTTGCTATGACAGGTAGTGAGAGATATATTCCGTTTCCATATTGTAATTTATACTTTATTACACCCGAGAGATGTGAGTATCTAAACACTATTTGTGAGGTGCTAGTGTATGACCTCCGTGCTTGTCTATTGGTCTTTAGTGGAATGATTATTTGTTGTAATTACTTTTATATTCGTGTTAAATGACCCCTAACTTGTATTTTGACTAGAATAAAAGCGCATTTGCTAGAGGACAAGCAAATCTCAAGTGTAAGGGTATATGATGAGGCGAAAAATGAACCACTTTTAGGGGGTCATTTAAGCCCGAAATTGACTTTATTTGATCAAATATTGCCCTAAATTGTTCCTTTTGTGATTTTAGGTACTTTGGGAGTGAAATATGGAAAAGGAAGCAATTCGGACGTTTTTGGAGCATAAAAGTGAAGAAAACGCCAAAGTCTTAATTTTCCTTGCTGGGAACAGTATGTGATGGCGTCAAGAAGAAAATCTTGACGGCGTCAAGAGTAATTTCCATGACAAACCAGTACAGATTTGACGGCGTCACAAAGTAGGGCGTCAAGAGTAAAATGCATGATGGCCTGGAAATGCATAACACATGACGGCGTCAAAAGTAGATCAAGGCAGTCCGAGAAGTATTTTGGCGGCGAGGTGACGGCGTCACAAGATTTGTCTTGACGTCGTCAGACCCTGTTTCCTATATATAGTTTTCTAATTTTCACATTAAAAAGAGGGAAGTTTTGGAGAAACCCTAAGTATGAACTTGGTGCGAATTTTACAGGTTTTTCAAGGGTTCTAAGCCCTTGATACCTTTCATGTGTAATTGAGATAAGTATTCTTTTAATTCAATCAATATGTCTATGTGTTGGTTGTCTATATCTTGTTCTTGTCTTAATTCCATCATGCTAGGCTAGATCTATCCTGTGTTTGCTTGGATCTAATGAAACCTAGATGTTAATTATGTGTTGATTACTTGTTTGTAGTTGTTTTGGATGAATGAATTCGATGTTAGGCTTAAGAAAACTGGCAGATCTCCAAATGGTAACATGCTTGAACGTCTTAGGAAACATGAACTGATGTGCACTAGGTTTTATTGGTTGTATTTAATGCATGAGCCACTGTTTACAATCCATATGGTTGTGCTGGGCATGGCATAGGAGGAGATAAGAGCTCATAGGATTGGGGAGTTAAGTGCGCCACCCCATGAATGGTATTAAGGAATACAATCCGTCATCCACGCAACTATAACAAGTAATTAACGTGTAAAAGATGTCTAGGGAGTAGTGAAATCTAAGTAAACACATTGTCTCCACTTATTGCTCACAACCTTAGTATAATTTAGTTTATTTTCATTTCTAGTATTTTATTTTGATTGCATCTTTAGTATTGGGTTAGTTGATTAGCAACTAATTCCGCCCAAATCCCTCAAACCCGAGATTTTTACTTGCTTTCTAAAAAAATATAGAAATACAAAAACAATCATCCCTCACCTTTAGAACTAGTATTTAGGTTTTCTAATCCTAGCGACACTATTCCTTGCTGAACGATCAATCCCCCGGTATTGTCACTATACTATACTACAACGATCAGGTACACTGCCTGGTGGGGGTTGTACGCTTCTCAAGATCCCTTGAGAGGTAAAGCCTGGTGTGATTCCCACATATCATAGACCTAATAAAAAGAGATTCTAACCTAGACAATAACTATTCCCCGGGCTGCGGCGCCAAAAACTTGATGCGTAAGGATTGCACCAGGCTTTACCTCTCAAGGGATCGTGAGAAGCTTACAACCCCCACCAGGCAGTGTACCTGATCGATGTAGTATAGTATAATGACAAGTACCGAGGGATTGATCGTTCAGCTAGGAATAGTGTCGCTAGGATTAGAAAACCTAAATACTAGATCTAGAGATGAGGGATGATTCTTTTTGTATTTTTATATTTTTTAGAAAGCAACTAATCCAATACTAAAGATGCAATCAAAATAAATTACTAAAAATGAAAATAAACTATATTAAACTAAGGTTGTGAGTAATAAGTGGAGAAATGTGTTTACTTAGATTTCACTACTCCCTAGATATCTTTTACACGTTAATTACTTGTTATAGTTGCGTGGATGACAGATTGTATTCCTTAATACCATTCATGGGGTGGCGTACTTACTTCCCCAATCCTATGAGTGCCTACTTCACTCCTATGTCGAGCCTGCAAGAAGCTCCTAACATGGGATCATTAGAATTTACTCATGCATTAAATACAACCAATAAAACCTAGTACACATCGGTTCATGTTTCCTAAGACATTCAAGCATGTTACACAATGGAGATCTGCCAGCTTTCTTAAGCCTAACATTGAAATCATTCATCCAATACAACCATAAACAAGTAATCAACACATAATCAACATCTAGGTTTCATTAGATCTAAGCAAACACAAGATAAATCTAGCCTAGCATGTTGAAATCAAGACAAGCACAAGATATAGACAACCAACACATAGACATATTGATTGAATTAAGAGAAGACTTATCTCAATAGCACATGTAAGGATTCAAGGGTTGAAAACCCTTGAAAAACTGTATAATTCGTACATGGTTCGGCCCTAGGGTTTCTCCACACAAGTTCCTCCTTATGAATGAAAATTAGAAAACTATATATAGATATTAGGAGGTGACGGCGTCAAGAACAAACTTGTGACGCCGTCATCTCGCTGCCAAATAAATCCTCGGACTGCCTAGATCTACATCTGACGTCGTCATGTAGTCCACTTTTGCAGGCCGTCACACATTTAACTCTTGACGCTCTACTTATGACGCCTTCATGTTTGTACTGGGTCATCATGGTTTTTACTCTTGACGCCGTCAGGAATGTCTTCTTGACGCCGTCATACACTGTTCCCAGCATGGAAAATTAAGTCTTTGGCGTTTTCTTCACTTTTATGCTCCAAAAATGTCCGAATTGCTTCCTTTTCCAGATTTCACTCCCAAAGTACCTAAAATCACAAAAGGAACGATTTAGGGTAATATTTGATCAAATAAATTCAATTCCGGGCTTAAATGACCCCCTAAAAGTGGTTAATTTTTCGCCTCATCATGCTTGCCGCTACATAAGTTTTATTTTTTGCTTTTTGCATTGCTTGCTAGCCAATAACAGCCGAATAATTTTTTCTTCTTTTTTATTGCCACATAAATCCCATGCATAAAAGTGCCGACATATTTTTTTCTTCTGCCTTTCGCTTGTCGCTGCTTAATTAATTATTGTTGCTGCTTTTAATTTATTAAAGGGCAAATGGCATAAAAAGGCTTTCAACCTAGGGGGCTCGTCTCACTCACCGGACCCAAATGGTCCAATTCAGTTCGTTACAGGCCCAAGCGAATCTTTGCTATGTGTATTTACACAATTAGCCAAGCCTATACATGCCACAAGCCCCTAACCTTCCCCAACCCTCTAGCCAATCAGTTCAAGTCGAGCAGGCCCACCCAGCCCACTTGCTCCATTCGGCCCAACCATTTCTGATTGGTTCCAAACGGTCAGATATTATTGACCAAGGTCAACAAGTCAAAGACAGCTCAGTTCCAATTCTCCGTGGATAGTATAGTGTGTCCCCAGGTCGTTATGTCCCAGCGAGATTGCAATGGTGTTTTAGAAAATGGTTTAGGAATGAGTGGCACTGAGGACAGTAGCCAAGATGATTGAGAATTGATTATGCTACTGATATTTGGTATTTGCACAATGATATTAACAATAACAGATATACAGATATATTCACAAATTCACAACTTGGGGTTCAGGTTACAGACAGAAAAAGTGGGATTTGAACAATTACAAACTACAGGGGGTGCAAGTGAAACTTTTTAAAACTTAAAATAAAAAGAAAATTTAAAATGAAAATGAAATGATTTAAATGATTATTTTAATAATTAAATACTAATTAATTAATTAAAACTATTTAAAAAGTAATATAAACCTAATTTAAATTAACTAAAAATGATAAAGATTACAAATTAACCTAAAAATTTGCAAAACTAATTTCTAAACCTTAAAATGAACTTGAAGAAAGTATAAAAATTAAAAAATAAATATTTTTGTCTTTTTATGGATTTTTTATTAATTAAAAACTAATTATATTAATTAAACTATTTAAACTATTTTAAATTACTAATAATACCTAAATGACTTAGAAAATTATAGAAAAATTTATAAAACTAATTAACCATCACAGGAATCCTAAAAAATTATAAAAAGTTTCTAAAAATTATATTTAAACTATTTTACTAATTATTTACTTATTAATTAATTAAAATCTAATTTAACTAAATTAATTAAGAAAACTAGAAAATGAACAGTAGAAATTATAAGAAAATTCCTAAAATTATTTTATGACTTATAAAAGCTAGGAAAAATATAAAAACTAGGGTTTACTTAATAAAAACTAATTTTGCTATTTAATACCTAATTATTAATTAATTATTAATAAAACTAATATTAAATCTAATTAATACTAAATTACAAAATAAAAATCTGAGAAAATTACTAAAGTTACTTTAACATAAAAAGAAATTACGAAAAATATAAAAATGCAAGTTACTTAAAAAAAATATAAAAATGAAAATTAAAAAGATAAATAAAATTAAATAGAAACTATCACTTGTTTTAAAACTTGAATTTTCTGGATTTTCTTTTACAAAACTCTTAAAATACTTAAAACATGAAACTTTTGTGAAAACAAAATTTCCAAAGCTTAAAAATAAGCCAAATGCAAGCTTAAAAGCTTGACAGTTGACTTTGGTTGACCAAGTAAGGAAATAAGCTCAAAGGAGCTTATGTGGGGTCCTTTAGGGTGGAATCTGGTTCAATTAAGTGTGTTGGACATGTTTAAGCAAGAATATCACAAATGAGTTCACAGAATAAGCAAATAAGCACTAATTAAGCACTTGGATTACTTAGCTAAACATAGAAATGGGACAACCTTGGGGTTGATCTAGGGGGCCCACAAGCTGCCTTAAGCTCAAATGATTGGTTGGAATGGAGAGAGGGGCAGGAGGGGAGTCCAAGGAACTAAGGAGGGGGCCTGTGGGACCACTGTGGTGGCCAGAAACAACCACCAAAGTGGTGGTGTTGGCTGGGTGGTCTGCTGCACAGGGGAAGTGATGTCCCCTGCAGGTGTGTTTGGCCAAGTGTGGGGCCCACCAGAAAATTGGCAAAAATAAGATGAAGGTGGGACTTTGAAGATGAGCTGGTAAACTACTTATTCTAAAAAGCACAGGGCCTGAAACCAACTACAAAATTCTAGCCATATTTGGAAAATCTGAGATCATGCACATTTAACTTTTTTAGATTTTCTAAAGGTTTGACCAAAATGAGATTCCAATGATCCTAATTGGTTGAAAGGGACATATTAAACTGAAATGTAACCATCCTAAGCTATTTTAACAGATTTTGAACTAAAATGAGGAATTTGGTGACCCAAATCCTAACAGTGAGAAACAACAATGAGATTTAGAATCAATTTGACTTTTTACAAAAGAAACACAGTGTTATTTGACTGAAATGAACTAACCTATCCTACTGGAACATGTCTCAACTCATTTTGACAATAAAAACTTACACTATCACAGTTGGACTAACAAATCCAAACACTCCCTTATACTTCACTTGTCAAGTGATTATCAAAAGTTTCAATGAATCTGCCTATGAAACTGATTACAAAAGTTCTAATATGGTTAAATGAGATCATAGAAGCATAAAGCATCAATAACACAAGCACAAAACACACAGATGTCAATTTTGTACTTTACACAGTGAAATGTCAATTTTTAGCAACAATGAAATCTAATTAATAAGCAACCTATATTAAGCCATATATTAACTTAACAACAACACATAAACAGGAAAACACAAAGATTTAAGTAAATCAAACACTGAAACAGTAAATTGCAAAAATTGATAAAAAGCTTACAAATAGAAATTCACCTGAGAAAGTGGTACATGGGCCAATAGAACACACCCTAATGTCTCCCATGAGACTCTAAAACCATGAAAATCCAAATTCCACAGGTTCCTTAGCTTCTCTTCATTCTTTCACTGAATTTTTGGTTTTTTTTCTTTCTATTTTTCTCTATTTTTTTTGTATTTTTGAGTTTTTTAAGCTGAAACTGATTTTAGAGTATTAAAAGCTTATAAAAGTTTATTATTGACTTAAGTGAGCTTATTGGATTAGGAAATAGCAACTTTTACTATCTAAAAGCTAATTTCAGATTTTCACCTAAAATAAGCAAATTCTGAATTGGATTAAAAAATTTGGAATTGACAATTTAAATAAGTTACAAGAGCCTTAAAAACATTAACCTTACACTTATAAACTGAAAAATACAATGGAAATTAAGCTACCCCTAATAACGACACTACACTAAAAAAACTAAAAAACTAATTATTTGTCCTTCCTCCTTCTCTCAGCTTTTACGGTGATGTTTAGGACTCAGTGGGTCCCATAGGTCATTTCCCAGCATTAATCTCTCCCATTGGATCATTTGAACTCATCTTAGCCATCAATTCGTTTTGGCGGGGAAAGGCTTTTAAGCCAATTGGGGCCTGATGGATGCCATAGGGGGGGGGGGGGTGATGTGATTGCTTCTTGGGGTGTGGAATTGGGAAGGGATAAGGCTAGTGGATGGGTGCAAGTGGTGGTGAAACTACTAGTTTTGGAGGAGTGGTGTAGTAGCAGTGGTGGTGGTATTGAGGAGGGAAGGAAGGTCAACGCAGGGTTTGACCTGTGTAATATAAATACGGGGTTGGGTTTATTTATGTTGGGCCAGGAAAAGGGATTGGGCCAAGGGGTGTTGGGTTGGTTTGTTTAGGATTTAGGTTAAATAATAAAAGGGTCCATTTGGTTTGATTTTAATAACAAGGACCAATTTTGTAAATATCCAAAAGTAAGGGACCCATGTTGCAATAATTCCAAAGTTCTCATAAGGGTATTTTCTGCCATGTTTCAATAGTCCAAGGTACTGATGATGAAAAATTGCACTTTTGATTTTTCCAGGGACTAAAACTGCCAAACTTTGAAACTTCAGGGACCTGTTATGTAATTTCACCGAACTTTGCAACCAAGGACCATTTTTGCCAATTTTGAATGTTCAGGGACTAAACTTGCAATTTTGTGAAACTTTGCACCAAAGGACTAATTATGTAACTTTGTGATGTAAAAGGACCTTTGGTAACTTTTTCAAGTTTTTAGAATAACCAGGGACTAGATTTGACAACTTATGAAACTTGAGGGACTGAAATTGCTAATTATGCAAACTTTGTTCATTTTTCATCTGTTTTTTATTAGTTTGCATCTGAAATATATAAAACACATTCCTGGGATATTTTCATTATTTTGATGCAATTTTGAGTGTTTTTAGATGTTTTGGCAGCTCAGAATAGGTAAAAATGATGAGTATTTACACACTCATCAATTACAGAAGTCCCAGCTAGAGGTGGCAAAATGGGCAGGCACGGGCACATGCCAAACGGGCGTATGTTATACTAACCGCTTTAGAAAAGACCTAAAATGAATAAATAAAATTCTCAAACGTAACACCTCATTTATATTTAAAAAATTAAATATATTATATCTATAAGTTTTTCTATAATAATTATTCAATTGAGTGAAATATGTGCCCATTTGTGCTCATTTAATTTTTAAATGGGCAATATATGCCCATTTCAAAACAAAAAAAATATATATTATTATGCCCAAATATTTTACAAATTTGCCAAAATTAGCATTTTTTTTACACAAATTGTCACCTCTAATCCCAACCAATGCTATAGTCGACACCTAAGCTCCCGTGTTTGGTTCACACACTGTTCCCGGGAAGTACATGTATAATGCTCAAGTTAATATGCTTTTGCAGGTGTTCCAAACTATGAGATTACAAGACCCGGCTTGGCATATGGACACGGGTACATCTAGCGGACATCACATGTACACTCACTATTATTTTAATAAAAGCATTTTCCATCTATAATTGTTGGCAGTGGTCACTCTCAGAGGCGGAGCCCGCGGCGTGTGCTCAGCCACCCCCAACCGGCCTAACTTGTCCAACTTATAGCATGAATGTCAGCCCATGTTTCATTGAGTTTTTAAGGGCATATCTGTTGTTCGAAGTTGATATTCCAGTTTTATACATAGTGCTACTTGGCCAATCCTTCTTGTGCTTCGAATGTTTCTATCAAAAGCATAAATTGCCAACAATGTTTTACTTACATATACATAGGAAAATTATTAATGGTGGACTCGTGTTTGTATTTTTGTTGAAGAAGATAGAAAAATAGTAAATAGGACGAAGATAAGCATAGATAGAGAAAGAGGCCACAACTTTTTGTGATATTTTGGAAGGAAAGATAGAGTAAGGATCAAATGAGAAATAAAACTAAAATGTGAAGGATGAAAAGAAATCACAATCGCACAATGCATCTACAAAAGTAGATGCATATCTACATTTTTTTGAAATGTGTGGCTAGAAATATTTCTCACTCTTCTCATTTGATTTTCTCTTCTCATTAGATCTCTTCCCATGATAAATATCCTATTTTTACTCAGTTACTTTAATCTTTAGGTTACTTTCTATTTAAAACATTGTTAATCAGTTTGTATAGTTATTCTAACAGACATTTTTGTTTTATAAATGAAATTTCTAGCTACATGGAGTAACAAGTTAGTTTAGCATATTTTATAGAGAATAAGTTGATCTAATAAATGGTTCATGTTTTATTAACTTTTATAAAGATAAAGATATATTTGTAATTGTGCAAGTTCATCATTTGAGTATAAATAAGTTTATGAATTCAATCATTGGTTAAAAAAACATTAAACGTTATTACTACCCCCACCACAAATTAGTAGTAGATGTTAACCATAACCAAAACAAGAAGACATCTCTTGCACATGTTAAACTAGGTTTCTTTTGGTTATCTTTTGCTTTCTCTATAATCTTAATTCTCAACATCTTCTACTCTTCAAACACATTTAAAACCAAATATAAACATGCACTTTTCAATTTTTCCAAGGGTATTTCAGTGCTACACTGCTACGTATTCACTTATATATCAACCATCTTTCTAAAGTCTAAGTCATGATTTCACGATAATTACTAACATGTGTTTCTTTATAGATGATGGAATGGGCGAGTGTCGGTTATTTGAGGGTGAATGGGTACGAAAACCATATGGGGAATCGTCGTTTGCATATACAAATAAGAGTTGTCCAACAATGCCAGATTGGAAGAATTACTTCAAGCATGGGAGAGTTGACACTGATTTCTTAGACTGGAGATGGAATCCGAATGTGTGTGACCTTCCAAGGTTTGATCCATCTAAGTTTTTGAGGATCGATAGAGGGAAGAGGATGGGATTCATTGGTGACTCGATTTCAAGAAATCATTTGGATTCATTGATTTGCCTCTTGTCCAAGGTGATTCATATGTTCATTTTGTATAGTCGATGTACAATTTTCTACATAAGACATATACACATGCACCATACACTCCTTCTTTGTCGCAAATGAAATTTGAACCACCGACTAACGCTTTATATACACAAAGGATACTACTGAGTTACTGGATCATTATTATTGCAATACGTATTTGCGAGGTTGTTTCTTGATCCCCCATATATGTTGTGGCGGACCTGGAGATAAAAGTTATTGGGTGCATTTCATCACAATCAAAGAAAACTAGTAGCACAAAATGTTTGGAAAGGTGCATTTTATAAAGGGAAATTGGCAAAAAAAGGCACTATACTTGCCACATTTTGTCATTGTATGTGTCATACTTTTTTTTTTTTTTATTATAGCACCAACTTTTCTAAAACGTGTCATTGTGTGTACTGGTGACTTGTTTCACCTGTTGCAGCAGGTAGAGTTAACGAGCGTTTGTTTTTTTATTGCAGCGTTAGTCCTTTATTATTGTAACGTTAGTCCTTTACACGTTTTTGTCCGTTTTTCGTCCGTTTTCGCACGCTTTCATACGGTTTTGTCCGTATTTACACGTTTTCGCCCGTTTTTGTCCGTATTTACACATTTTCATGCGTTTTCGACCGTTTTTACACGTTTTCGTCCGTTTCTTCACGTTTTCGTCCGTCTTCGCACGTTTTTGTCTGTATTTACACGTTTTCGTCCGTTTCTTCACGTTTTCATCCGTCTTCGCACGTTTTTGTCTGTATTTACACGTTTTCGTTCGTTTTCGACCGTTTTTACACGTTTTCGTCCGTTTTTTCACGTTTTCGCCCGTTTTCGCACGTTTTTGTCCGTATTTACACATTTTCATTAGCTTTCGACCGTTTTTACACGTTTTCGTCCGTTTCTTCACGTTTTCGTCCGTCTTAACACGTTTTTGTCTGTATTTACACGTTTTCGTTCGTTTTCGACCGTTTTTTACACGTTTTCATCCGTTTCTTCACGTTTTCATCCGTCTTCGCACGTTTTTGTCTGTATTTACACGTTTTCATTCGTTTTCAACCGTTTTTACATGTTTTCGTCCTTTTTTTTCACGTTTTCGCCCGTTTTCTCACGTTTTTGTCCGTATTTACACATTTTCATTCATTGTCGACCGTTTTTACACGTTTTCGTCCGTTTTTTTCCGAAAAATAAAAAATTGTTTTAATTTTTTTTCAAATTTTTTTTTCGTAAAAAAATTAAAAAAAAAAATTAAACAAAAAATTTGAAAAAAATTAAAATAATTTTTTATTTTTCGAAATATTTTTTTTTTAAAAAATAATTAAAAAAAATTTGAAACAATTTTTTATTTTTCGAAAAAAAAAATATTTTCTTTCGAAATATTTTTTTTGAAAAAATAATTAAAATATTTTGAAAAAAAAATATTATTTTTTTCGAAAAATAAAAAATTATTTTAATTTTTTTTCAAAATTTTTTAATTTTTTTTCGAAAAATAAAAAAAAATTATTTTTTTTCGAAAAATAATTTTTTTTTCGAAAAATAAAAAATTATTTTAATTTTTTTTTTATTTTTTTTTCAAATTTTTTTTAATTTCGAGAAATAAAAAATCAATTTTTTTTCAAAAACGTGAGAAGACGGACGAAAACGTGAAGAAACGGACGAAAACGTGTAAAAACGGTCGAAAACGCATGAAAATGTGTAAATACGGACAAAAAAGTGCGAAAACGTGTATAAACGAACGAAAACGTGTAAATACGGACAAAAACGTATGAAAACGTTCGAAAACGGACGAAAAACGGACAAAAACGTGTAAAGGACTAACGTTGCAATAATAAAGGACTAACGCTGCAATAAAAAAACAAACGCTTGTTAACTCAACCTGCTGCAACAGGTGAAACAAGTCACCAGTACACACAATGACACGTTTTAGAAAAGTTGGTGCTATAATCAAAAAAAAAAAAAAAGTATGACACATACAATGACAAAATGTGGCAAGTATAGTGCCTTTTTTTTGCCAATTTCCCTTTTATAAAAGAATTTTCTTTGTTTTTCTTTCTTTTTTTCTTTCGTTTTTTTTTTTTTTTTTTTTTCAATTTTTTACATAATTTACACTACGAAAAAATAATACACGTGGTTCACGGGCACTTCCAAGAACCCTCTTAGTCCGCCCCTAAACATATGAACTTGAATTTTACGTATCTCTATTGCAGGAGGAAGCTCCGATAAACATATTTAATGATTCTGATGATAGGTTCCCAGCATGGCATTTTCCCAACCATGACTTCACCTTTGGGCTCAAGCCTCGTAGAATAGTCGGATAAAAGAATCGAATATGGTTAAATCAAAGTACCAAAAAAGTATCTTGAAGGTAAAATTTGAAGGAAAAAAAATGAAATGCTCAAAGTATGTTTTTGTTCATTTTTAACGTCAAAATGTAGTTTAATATTATAAACTTAGCTAAGTGAAATTTTCGTACCCTAAATATAACATGGTATCTTGAACTTGGCTAATTAGAATTTATACTTCTCTATACGCACTTAACAATTAAGTCCGTTAAAAGTCTAACGGGTGTTATCGTCAAAATTATAATATTCGAAGTATAAATACCAAATAAGGGTAGAAATGCATAAACAAGCCAAGTCGAGCCCGATGTCACAACTCGTAATTTCTGGTCATTTTACAAACCTCGACAATTTACTATTCATCATTTACTATTCATCGATCACTATTCATCGTTTTCGAGGTCAATTCGACATTCTGAGAAGCGTTCATAAATTTACTATTCACTTGACACTATTCATTTCCGGAAGAAATATCACTATTCACGTGCATTACTCATTTCATCGTAAATTTAGTTTACGGGTATTCAAATTCGCGTAACCAAATTGGTTCAGGAGCGAATTCATGCATTTTCATTGGGACACTTCATACGGACTAGAAATGGTCTGCATATCATCATTATGGCAATTGCATACTATTTCACTCATAGGATAATTAAATTACTACTTTTTGTATAATTGACTTTTTACGTATGTTTATTTTTAAATAAACATTAACACGCGACAATAATGTGGCTAACACGTCCGAAACTCCCGACTATGATCCCAATATATTTTTATATTCATTTTAATAATATAAAAATTATAATATTAATTTACCCAGTGTTTTGGAAATTTATTTATTTTATATCGTATGTTTAATATAGTTACGACGGTTTTCGTAAAAACTAAACAACAATCATCCCAACACTAAATACTTGTACCCAACATATTTTTATCATTTTTATGACTTTATTATGTCCCCATTAGCTTCGATAAAATTTATTTCTAGCAAACTCGGTACCCGGTAACACCTAATACACAAAATATCTACAAAATACTTACACTTGGAGACACAAGCTTTAATTAGCACAACTTTCTCCCCTCCCCTCCTTGTTTCACGCCAGCCCCCCCCCCCCCCCCCCTAATTGTCCCCCTTTGACCACTCTTTGACCCATAAATTACAACTAAACCCTTGCATTTAGATATTTACGTACAAACTTCTAACATACACCTCATTTTCTCACTAAGTAAACTAGCAACAAAAATATTTCTCTCATCCTTTCTTCCTCTTCATCCTAACCCACGACCCAAACCAAAACAAAAAGCAAAAACCATTAATTTTCCAAGATCAAGTTATATTCAAGTTTATTTAGTGATCCTTGTTAGGATTTTGAAATAAAAACTCAAGGTTTACTTAGGTTTTCATCCTCAAATCTCCTTCATCCTTCAAATAAGTATAACAAACTCATTTTTATAATTTTTCCAAGTTTATACAAGATCCATATGGTTTTTATACTAGATCTACATGCATATGTTATTTATACCACTTTATTTTATAAACTTTTAACTTTTGAACCTTAGAAAGTGATTATTGTTAGATCTTTGTAAGATCTACTTGGTTATGATGTTTAGGAACCCATGACACCCTAAGAAGGTGTATGGTAGGATTAGACTAGTTTTGTGGTGATTGAAAGTGGTTTGGTTGAAGTTGAAACTAGATTGGAACCCTATAATTGATTTTTGAAACTATATTTAAACCTACTGTCCTTATTTTGAGAACGTGGGAAAATCAGTAGATGACGGGTAATTTTTGTCCAAAGATTTACAAAATACTTTTAAAAATGAAACTTTTGGCGAAAGAACGGACTAAAACGAGCTTATAACGAAAAAGTTATGATTTTTGCAAATTAATTGACGAAAACTATTTCCTGAAAAACTGCATGCTGTTTGGAAATTTTCGATGGACAAATAGAAGCGTTAAACGTAACCTAGAGGAGCCTAGTTAGCAAAAATATATTAGTACTTACTAAAATGAATCCGTGGACATAAAGAACGAGGAAAATGAAGTTAAAACGACCAAGTTATACGCGTTTTAACATCGTCAAAACTATATATATATATATATATATATATATATATATATATATATATATATATATATATATATATATATATATATAGTCACTACTAGAAAATAATAACTTACGCACTAAATGGTATATTTTCTAGAAATGTTACTAAGGACTATATTCTTAACAAATGAAATACGTATGACCCAAAAGAATATTTATACGACTTAACGACGTTATTTTAAGGTTTTCGATACGAGGAAATATAACTTTAACATTTTTATACGATATATATTACGACAAGTTTTTATAACTCCAATTGGACTTATTTTTCCTAAGTATGGAAAGTATTTTATTTGACAATAACTAGTATTTCCAAATTACGAGTGGTATTGGTATCATGTGCATGTGCATTCATTACATCACGACATGATCTAAATTAGATCACATTCATTCATTTAGGTTGCGGCTAGTGTTCGCGCCTTGTTGTCCCGATCATTCCATCACTTTGTACTATCATTTCGAGGTGAGTCATAGCCCCACTTTTACTCGTTTAATTACTTTATAAACTCTTTGGGGGAGATACATGCTTAAATACTTGTTTTATACTTTTATACGATTTGAATTACTTTTTGGAGGAGAATATGCTACTTTAATTATTTTTGTACAATGCCAAAGTATTAAATTCCATACATTGCTTAAGTTGCCTTATTACCACGACATAAGTCCCCTTTTATTATCATGGACCGTTAATTAAGATGCAAGCGAGAGTGAGTGGATAGATCTATCGAGGGTGACTCCTCCATTCGTGTTTGGGTTGCTCCATAAGGAAAACGAATGCATTTCATTTCTAATATATTACGAGTGTCTGGTAAACACTCATTTGGGGCCAAGTAACGTCTAGCTTCGGTGTCATGAGCTTAAGAGACAATGTAGTTTTATGACTGAAAAACTTATTACTTTACTTTATACTTGGGCTATTGCACATACGATTAAAGTTATATACTGATGGTTTTTATAAACTTGGTTACTGATTTATTACTGATTTATGATGCCTTTGCATCAATTTTATTACCGATTTATGGTGCCTTTGCATCAATCTTATTACTGATTTACGATGCCTTTGCATCAACCTTATTACGGATTTACGATGTTTTTACTGGGAAATTCTTCTCTCCAAATGTTTTACCATACCTGCTTGTTCTCTAAAATCTATGAACTCACCAACCTCGTGTTGACACTTTAGCATGTATTTTCAGGTTATTTAGGTAGCTCATGCTGCATGCATTTGGACCTTCATAGAGTCGCGGAGACGACGCGTCGTACTATATTTTCTGCACATATGAAACGTTTGATCTTGTTGAACTTATTTTATCTAAATTGGCAACATCTTTTGGGACCTAAGCTTTGTAAACTCTGAATGTTTTAACGATCAAACGATGTATTTTTCCAAACAACACTTTAGGTCGTTCAATATGACTGTAACTGTGGTGCTATGACAGTCACCCCCAGGTATTCCATTCCGCTGCCATACAGGTAAATTGGGGGTGTGACAGATTGGCATCAGAGCTAAGGTTATAGCGAACTAGGATGTATCTTGGACCCTAGACTATAACCACATCATCATAGCATGTCATCATTTCATCATAGGTGCATATTCACTATACATGTTGTTTTACGCACACACTGTACGAGTTATTCATACCCATACTCATATATATATATATATATATATATATATATATATATATATATATATATATATATATATATATATTGACCTGGTTCACAAGTGACATGTCTTCAGATACCCACGCTGTTATCCTTTCGTCGGATTCCGACATTGAAGATGCCTTGTCATCTTCCACTACCATTATACCACCAGCTGTACTTACACCACCATTAGCACTATTGAATTGTCATAAGAGCAAGGTTCTCATTCAGCCTATACATAGAATGCCGTTTGGTAGAGTATTCAGACTTAATTTTAATGGACTTATTAGGAAGCTTATTACAAGTGAGATAGCATGTTTTCTTTCCTTCACTAGTAGGACGCTTACTACTTAGGTACTACCACCACCGTTGGTTACTTATTACACTATTGGTCGTCCCATAGTGCGTACTTCAGCTTTACCTCTTAGATGTCGCGAGATAGCGCGAAAGAGGGTAGTATTCCGTTCACTATTATCACCATTATCTCCTAACTCATCACTGGGATTTCATCGTCATCAATGTTATTCTCATCCTTTAGAATACCACCATTGTCAGTTTCCTTTTCCATTTTCACTTGCCATGCATTAGATAACGCCTTGTGGATAATACCAAGAATTACGGACTCAACAAGAACATCCGCAGATTCCTCAGGATTAGTTTGGAACTTACACTATCTAGGACTTGATCGATGCACAACTACAGATACCACTTCAGGACTATCTCGACCTTATGATGCCATAAACCTGATTTCACTTAGAGGGACTACAGGAAATCTTTAAACTAGACTTATATCTTTGCTAGCTTTTACTATTATCCTAACCACGGGAAGTGTGACATAGTTAAAGAAACTTGTGGTAGTTTGATTGTTGTTCAACAGAATCACCAAGTGTTGACTCTACCATATGGATATGGTTGTGCTATCTTTGATATCGGTCCATGTAGACCAAAAAAAAAAAAAAAAATTCATGTGTTATTCATGAGTTATGAATATGATGATTTTTATTACCTATAGATTCTCATGGACTCTTATGATTTGATGGAAGTAGATTTAAGCAAACCACTCCAAGCATGACGCAAGCTGCTGTTGGACAATCCATTGCCAGGAACGTAACTACCGCCCTCACCAAGGAACTTATGCACGTGGAATTTATGGGTTGTAATCCCTCCTCCTTTAGCGGAAATATAGACACAAAGGAATTTCTCAAATGGTTCGAAGAATTAGAAACAATCTTTCAATGTGGTGACTGCCGTAAGGAAGACAAAGTTAAGTTCGCCACTTGCACTTTTCAGGAGCATGCCCAGAAATGGTGGACTAAGTATGTTCAGGTAGTAGGAGTTGATGCTGCTTACTCACACTCTTGGGAGAAACTAAAAAGGATGATGAGTTTGAAGTTCTGTGTGAAAAGCGAATTACAAGCAATTGAACAGGAAACACTAAACCTTACCATGGTAGGAGATGATGTTGTTAAGTATACTGCTTCTTTTTATGATTTCGCTCGACTAGGCTCTGCAATGGATGAACCAGAAAGCAAGAAACTTGATAGGTACATCGGGGGACTTTCTCCTAAAATTCGTATGTTGGTCAACTCATTGGAACCCGATACCATGCCTAAAGCTATCAGGATGGCGATCGAAGCAAAGGAACGCATAGCTCACCCCAAGATCTTAGGAAGAAAAAGTGACAATAAAAGGAAGTGGAACAACAACCGAGGTGAGAATGCCACACAAGGACCACCCAAGAGACAAGGAGTTGCTAAACCTAATGCTGCAAGTCTAAAGGAAAAGAATGATTACCTTGGTATTTTACCTAAGTGTGAAGAGTGCCAACATCATCATAACCCAGGCCGTTGCCCGGAACCATGTGGCAACTGTAAGAAGGTTACCCACAAAACCAGGGACTGCAGGTTTCCAATTATGGGTGATAATCAGAAACCATCAATTACATGTTTTGGCTGCGGTGTAGTGGGACACTTCAAGAGTGAATGCCCAGAGTTGGGAAGCCAGAATTGGAAGAAGAAGTTTTTTTTAATTATGTAAACCATAGTTGAGCCCTCTAGGGTTGTACTTTCTTTTGGTACTTTCCATAAGTACGTTGATGTAACCTAGTTATATTAAGCACTTTCCTATCTAATGTAATGACTATCTTTAGTTATCTCTGTGATAATCGTAACCTTCGTTTATTCCATTTTCTATTGCAATTGTGCAATTTTCAATCATTTCGTAACATTATACCATTGTCTTATTAGGGATTAAGCCGAGTTCGTATTTGACGGATTAATAGATTATTACCATTCCATAATATTTACCCCTGTATCCAATAAACCATTCAACGAGTTTTATTTCAAACTATTTTACTACCTTATGGGGAAATTGTTTTACCGAATTTCTAAAATAAACCGTTTTGTTACCGTACTATAAACTGATTTTTCTGATATTACGCCAAATATTTACTATTACTACGCGAAACAATTTTTATATTACTTTGAAAGGAAATATCAGGATACCATTTTTAATAAGAATGTGTTGAACACCATCTAAAACTTTTGAGAAAAGTAATATTATTTTGACTAAATCAAGCATCGCATCATTAGTCCTCAACTATACATAGCCTGATCACCTATGTATACTTCAGGAAGGATTATGCCATGAAGGAAATAGTTACTTTTTAAAGTATTGCTAATAACAATCTTCATTTAAAAGCGTTTTAAACAAGTAAACTCTTTTATAAATGTCTCTTTCTGACAAACTCTCCCTGGATACTTACCCCACCTGTCACCCACTTAGCCATTAAGTTGGATTGTTCCATTGACTTCTTTAGGAGAGACTTACCGTATCAAGTACTAGGAGGATTCCTTGATACAAGAAAAACAATGAAAGGATTACAGAACTACTAACCTAGACTGGAAGTATACACCAAGACAATTTATAACTCAACAACAATTCTAAGATGCCACGAGACCATCCGAACCACCATCTCTGACCGGGTTGTCCAATTCTATTATTTAAAGGTACTAGCTAGACTGAGCTACAGGATTGAACACATTGAGAGAGTACGCTAAGCAACACCATAGGAATAAACCAAGCCTCCTAACCGATACTGTAAAGTGATTTGATTAAACATGGCCTTATCTAAATGCAAACTTCCCTGCAGTGAGTTTACGCCCAGAATGATTGATTCGAATTATGGATATCGATATAGATTCCCTCAAGGAATTGTGTTCTCAAGAAATTCTAGATAACCTCACCTATAGATCAAGAGAGGCATCAGGCCCAAGCACAATAGGCAAAGGAAAACACATGTCTTAGTAATCCGTTAGACCAAAACACAAGGAATCAAAGAAATTGTTACCCATATTCTATCCCCTTCAGATAACGCCGAGTTGGAAAGACAGAACGTTGTGGAATTAGTCACAAGATTTATTGTACCTATTTCAATTATTCCTGATATAGGTGATCGAATCACCTCAGACTTCTAGCAATCATTTTAAGATTTCCTTCGGAACCTCATTATGGTGTAAACACCCTTATCATCCTCAGACCGATGGTCAGAACGAGAGAACGATTCAAACATAGGAAAGTTATACTCAGAGTATGACTGCTTGACTCTAGAAATGGTTGGACTAACCATTTACCATAAATCAGATTCTTTTACAACCGCGCGAGCATAGAGACTACACCATTTGAGGCACTTTATGGTCGAAGTACCAATTACCCGTTTACAGACCGAAATCGGAAAGTTAAATTCACTGGTCTAGAACTAAATTATGGAACAACAAAGGAAATTTCACAAGTCAAGAACCATTTGCAAGCAACGAGAAGCTGGTAGAGGTAGGTTGGTGCATGACACACATCATGCGGATTGAGTATCCCTGAACAGCGAACCAACTAGATTCCCGTGAGAGAACGAACTAAGTTGAAAGCTTTGCCTTGGAGAGGCATGATACAATTTTGGTAACACGAGAGATTGAACCTCTAGTATATTGGACCATTTAAGATTCATTTTAGAATCGACCAGCTGACATATAAGATTTGAGTTCTGACATAGTTCAGCAACATATATTACCCATATTACATTATAAACCTGAAGAAGCACTGATCATCTATTGACGAACCAAACTCGGAAAAAGCCAAACTCACTATTCCTGTAAGCATTCATGAAATAACCAGAAATTTCCTACAAGTCAAGAATCAATTACAAATTCTATAAGTTGTAAACCATTAAAACTTCAAATTGGTAGCCAGATCATGTTGAAAGTTCTGCCTAGGAAGGGCATGATATTATTCAAAAAAAAATTGAAAGTTAAACCCGATATACACTGGACCACGTAATATTTCAGACAGAGTAGGCCTAGTGGCCGTCAGACTTGAGCCTTGTTAGAGAATAACCGGATTACATAACCATGTTTCACTTATTCAAATCCTAGGAAATGACTTTTAGATTAGTCACTCATAATCCCATTTGGAAAGGAATCCAACCCAAAGACAAACATAAAATTGGTAAGAACCAATAGAAATCATGGACTGTTAGGTCGAACGATGAAACAGAGTCGAATTCCTACCGTGAAAGTTCGCTGGAATTCTCAAATATTATTACCTTTTCACCAATACCACACCAGAGACCAACACAAACTGAACTTCGGGACGAAGTTCCTGTTAGAGGGGAAGACTGTCACAACTCGTAATTTCTGGTCATTTTACAAACCTCGACAATTTACTATTCACAAGTTACTATTCATCATTTACTATTCATCGATCACTATTCATCATTTTCGAGGTCAATTCGACATTCTGAGAAACGTTCATAAATTTTACTATTCACTTGACACTATTCATTTTTGGAAGAAATATCACTATTCACGTGCATTACTCATTTCATCGTAAATTTAGTTTACGGGTATTCAAATTCGCGTAACCAAATTGGTTCAGGAGCGAATTCATGCATTTTCATTGGGACACTTCATACGGACTAGAAATGGTCTGCATATCATCATTATGGCAATTGCATACTATTCCACTCGTAGGATAATTAAATTACTACTTTTTGTATAATTGACTTTTTACGTATGTTTATTTTTAAATAAACGTTAACACGCGACAATAATGTGGCTAACACGTCCGAAACTCCCGACTATGATCCCAATATATTTTTATATTCATTTTAATAATATAAAAATTATAATATTAATTTACCCAGTGTTTTGGAAATTTATTTATTTTATATCGTATGTTTAATATAGTTACGACGGTTTTCGTAAAAACTAAACAACAATCATCCCAACACTAAATACTTGTACCCAACATATTTTTATCATTTTTATGACTTTATTATGTCCCCATTAGCTTCGATAAAATTTATTTCTAGCAAACTCGGTACCCGGTAACACCTAATACACAAAATATCTACAAAATACTTACACTTGGAGACACAAGCTTTAATTAGCCCAACTTTCTCCCCTCCCCTCCTTGTTTCACGCCAGCCCCCCCCCCCCCCCCCTAATTGTCCCCCTTTGACCACTCTTTGACCCATAAATTACAACTAAACCCTTGCATTTAGATATTTACTTACAAACTTCTAACATACACCTCATTTTCTCACTAAGTAAACTAGCAACAAAAATATTTCTCTCATCCTTTCTTCCTCTTCATCCTAACCCACGACCCAAACCAAAACAAGAAGCAAAACCATTAATTTTCCAAGATCAAGTTATATTCAAGTTTATTTAGTGATCCTTGTTAGGATTTTGAAATAAAAACTCAAGGTTTACTTAGGTTTTCATCCTCAAATCTCCTCCATCCTTCAAGTAAGTATAACAAACTCATTTTTATAATTTTTCCAAGTTTATACAAGATCCATATGGTTTTTATACTAGATCTACATGCATATGTTATTTATACCACTTTATTTTATAAACTTTTAACTTTTGAACCTTAGAAAGTGATTATTGTTAGATCTTTGTTAGATCTACTTGGTTATGATGTTTAGGAACCCATGACACCCTAAGAAGGTGTATGGTAGGATTAGACTAGTTTTGTGGTGATTGAAAGTGGTTTGGTTGAAGTTGAAACTAGATTGGAACCCTATAATTGATTTTTGAAACTATATTTAAACCTACTGTCCTTATTTTGAGAACGTGGGAAAATCAGTAGATGAGGGGTAATTTTTGACCAAATATTTACAAAATACTATTAAAAATGAAACTTTTGGCGAAAGAACGGACTAAAACGAGCTTATAACGAAGAAGTTATGATTTTTGCAAATTAATTGACGAAAACCATTTCCTGAAAAACTGCATGCTGTTTGGAAATTTTCGATGGACAAATAGAAGCGTTAAACGTAACCTAGAGGAGCCTAGTTATCAAAAATATATTAGTACTTACTAAAACGAATCCGTGGACATAAAGAACGAGGAAAATGAACTTAAAACGACCAAGTTATACGCGTTTTAACATCGTCAAAACTATATATATATATATATATATATATATATATATATATATATATATATATATATATATATATATATATATATATATATATATATATAGTCACTACTAGAAAATAATAACTTACGCACTAAATGGTATATTTTCTAGAAATGTTACTAAGGACTATATTCTTAACAAATGAAATACGTATGACCCAAAAGAATATTTATACGACTTAACGACGTTATTTTAAGGTTTTCGATACGAGGAAATATAACTTTAACATTTTTATACGATATATATTACGACAAGTTTTTATAACTCCAATTGGACTTATTTTTCCTAAGTATGGAAAGTATTTTATTTGACAATAACTAGTATTTCCAAATTACGAGTGGTATTGGTATCATGTGCATGTGCATTCATTACATCACGGCATGATCTAAATTAGATCACATTCATTCATTTAGGTTGCGGCTAGTGTTCGCGCCTTGTTGTCCCGATCATTCCATCACTTTGTACTATCATTTCGAGGTGAGTCATAGCCCCACTTTTACTCGTTTAATTACTTTATAAACTCTTTGGGGGAGATACATGCTTAAATACTTGTTTTATACTTTTATACGATTTGAATTACTTTTTGGAGGAGAATACGCTACTTTAATTATTTTTGTACAATGCCAAAGTATTAAATTCCATACATTGCTTAAGTTGCCTTATTACCACGACATAAGTCCCCTTTTATTATCATGGACCGTTAATTAAGATGCAAGCGAGAGTGAGTGGATAGATCTATCGAGGGTGACTCCTCCATTCGTGTTTGGGTTGCTCCATAAGGAAAACGAATGCATTTCATTTCTAATATGTTACGAGTGTCTGGTAAACACTCATTTGGGACCAAGTAACGTCTAGCTTCGGTGTCATGAGCTTAAGAGACAATGTAGTTTTATGACTGAAAAACTTATTACTTTACTTTATACTTGGGCTATTGTACATACGATTAAAGTTATATACTGATGGTTTTTATAAACTTGGTTACTGATTTATGATGCCTTTGCATCAATCTTATTACCGATTTATGGTGCCTTTGCATCAATCTTATTACAGATTTACGATGCCTTTGCATCAACCTTATTACGGATTTACGATGTTTTTACTGGGAAATTCTTCTCTCCAAATGTTTTACCATACCTGCTTGTTCTCTAAAATCTATGAACTCACCAACCTCGTGTTGACACTTTAGCATGTATTTTCAGGTTATTTAGGTAGCTCATGCTGCATGCATTTGGACCTTCATAGAGTCGCGGAGACGACGCGTCGGACTATATTTTCTGCACTTATGAAACGTTTGATCTTGTTGAAATTATTTTATCTAAATTGGCAACATCTTTTGGGACCTAAGCTTTGTAAACTCTGAATGTTTTAACGATCAAACGATGTATTTTTCCAAATGACACTTTAGGTCGTTCAATATGACTGTAACTGTGGTGCTATGACAGTCATCCCCAGGTATTCCATTCCGCTGCCATACAGGTAAATTGGGGGTGTGACACCCGAGTTTGTCAAAGCTCGAGCTTGGCTCGTTTAGGATCATAAGTCTCAAGCTCGAGCTCATTTCGCGTATTATAAGTTTATCTCGAGTCCGATTTGTAATATATTTTACGACAAGAAAAGAAAAATCAACTCGAGTTTGGTTTATTGAGTACGTAGGTTTGAGCTCGTTTATTATGTTCTCTAATTATGATAGGTAAATAGGCCCAAATCGAGCTAAAAGTAGGAGCGGACACATAACTCTAAATCATCGGGTGCACAAATGAGTATAAAGAAAATATAAATGTACAATGTCATTAAACTAGCAAACAAATTAATAAGACACGTATTTCCTTTTGACATATTTGTAAACTAACTAAAAAAACATGTATTTATATGACACAAAATTTTGAAACTAGGTTCATTTCGCAAAAATCATGATTTTCAACAAAAATTTACATTAGAAGACAAACATCCATCAGGTTCCTGTGAACCCCGGGAACCCCCTAGGTCCACCCCTGGCTAAATGTATAAGGCTCGAAACAAGCTCAAGCTCAAGACTTATGATCGTAAACGAGCCGAGAACGAGCTCAGGCTTTGGCAACCTTTCAACTCAGCTTGTTTCTAACCCTTATAAGGTAGTTATACTATGAATATTGTAATTTTGAAGTTAACATCCATTAAATTCACAACGCACTTAATTGTTAAATAGGTATAAGGTAGCAGAAATTACACGTAGTCAAGTTTACGGTATCATTGAACCTTTAGCAATTTAACTTGGCAAAGTTTAAGATACTAAACTATAATTTAACGTATTTTGATCCAAATAAATACAACTAAAAAAACCATGAAAGAAAAAGATGTATTATAATCTAAATTAAGTCACATTCAAACCTTCGTTTTACTCTATATTAATTGACATTTATGTTGGTTGTTAAGTGTTAACAAGTTCCCAGATTAGGGTAAAGATAATCAATAAGGTACCGGATATTCACTTGAAATCGTGGTATCACTTTCCAATAGAAACTATTCGACCCTATGCCTGGGTTACACGGATATCTCTATCGGATAAGACCAAGTGATGTTCTTGTTTTAGGCACAAACCAAGAACCAGATGCTTATTCAAGTGTTTAGGGTTTTGTGATTTCGTATCTCCATGCAGATGTGTTATGACCTCTATTTATAATAGAGAATACTCAAAACCCTAGCCCATGGAATTATATATAATTAACGGCCCATTAATTATATCATAATACTTTCCATAATAGTAGGAATCAGTGGTTAAAACCGAGCAGCAGAATTGCTGATGCTATCAGCAGATTCACACTAGCAGCAGAATGCTATCAGCAGAATCAGCTAGTAGCAGGATCAGCTGGCAGCAGAATCCTATCAGCAGGATCAGCTAGCAGCAGAATCCTAGCAGCAGATTCACAACACTAGCAACAGAATCAGATTCATGCATCAGCAGAATCAGATTCAAACTAGCACAACCACTATTGAGTCAGGGTAATCAGGGACTTGATAGGTGTACACTCCATACCTCCAAACCCATTCCCAAGTATGATTTGATCCCTCAAGTGCACTAAATTTTCCAACAATCCTCCCCAAATTTAGTTCACTTCCTTTGCATGAAAAATTAAACACAAAACAAAACAAGTGCATAAATGAAAATATCCTGAAGATTGAATTTCCACATTAGTACATATACTTTCAAATATTCGAGAATCAGGGTGTTCTAAGAATTGAACCCTTCAACCCATTTGAATACCTGATGATAAATACACACAAGTTTTCAAACACTAAAATACTCCTAACACTATACAAGCCATGTGTCCATATCCAATTCATAAATGTTGTAAAAGCTATAAGTCCAAAGCTTCCTGAAGATGCAAAACTTCAACATTCACATAGGTGGCTCATCTTTAATTCATGCTCCTGCTTAGCACTTTTTCAAAGAAAATTAACCATTAAGAAGTTATGACTTCATCCTCCTTTCCAGCAGGTAACAAGCACAACCTTGGGATGTTCGTGATACATGTGCTTCAGTCCACTAAATGATCAGCTTTCCTCATTGAACTCAGCTTCCAAGTTTCCTTAGAAGGGAGTTGGGTATCCTTGCATTCAGTGACTAAGTTGGACTTAAACCCATCCCTTTAGCAGACTTCAAAACCAAGTCTCTAGCCAAACCCTTCGTCAAGTGATCAGCTAAGTTTTGTTGAGATTTAACAAACTCTATAGATATCACCCCATTCATGATAAGCTCACGAATCATGCTATGCCTAACACCTAAGTGTCTAGACTTCCCATTGTACATCTGGCTATAAGCCTTTGCCAATGTAGCGACACTATCACAACGGATAGAAATAGGTGCTATAGGTTTAGGCCACAATGGAATCTCAAGAAGCAAGTTTTTCAACCATTCAGCTTCTTTGCCAGCAGCAACTAAAGCTACAAACTCAGATTCCATGGTTGAACTGGTAATGCAAGTTTCTTTATTGGATGCCCAAGAAATTGCACCTCCACCAAGTAGGAATACCCAGCCACTAGTAGACGAATTGTCTTCAGTGTTACTGATCCAACTTGCATCAGTGTATCCTTCTAATACTGAAGGGTAACCAGTATATGAGAGACTATAATCCATAGTTCTCTTCAAATACTTAAAGACCCTCTAAATTGCTTGCCAATGATGAGCACTAGGATTACTAGTATACCCGCTCATTTTACCCACAGCGAAAGCAATATCAGGTCTTGTACAAGTCATGGCATACATCAAGTAGCCAATCACCCTAAAATACTCAAGTTGAGATACAGCTTTGCTAGTATTAGGCATTAGCTTCTCACTTGTATCCATAGGAGTACTCACTGGAGTACAATCAAAGTAATTACATTTCTTTAACACCTTCTCAATGTAATGAGACTGAGATACATGTTTAATCCTAATACCAAGGATAACATCAGCCTCCCCCATATCCTTCATGGAGAACTTTGATGACAAAAATTCTTTTGTAAGATCAACTTGATTTTGGTCAGTGCCAAAGATCAACATGTCATCAACATATAGACAAATGATGACTCCTTTACCAGATTCATCAAATTTGCTATATACACATTTGTCAGCTTGATTAAGTAAATAACCACTAGACAAAACCACTTCATCAAACTTTTGATGCCATTGCTTAGGTGCCTGTTTTAGTCCATAAAGAGACTTAATCAGTTTACACACCTTGTTTTCATTGCCAGGCATGATGAAGCCCTGAGGTTGGTTCATGTAAACCTCCTCATCTAAATCACCATTCAAGAAAGCTGTCTTCACATCCATCTGATAAATAATCAGATTGTGAATTGATGCCAAAGCAATTAGCAATCTTATGGTACTGATACGTGCCACTGGAGCATAAGTATCAAAGTAGTCTATTCCTGACTTTTGTTTAAAGCCTTGAATAACTAATCTTGCCTTGAACTTTTCAACAGTTCCATCTAATTTCATTTTCTTTTTGAAAATCCATTTGCAACCTATAGGTTTGCAACCAAGTGGTAGATCAGTCAACACATAAGTGTTATTGCCCATAATGGAGTCCATCTCATCATTTATTGCTTCTTTCCAGAAAGCAACATCCTGGGACTTCATTGCTTCTTCAAATGTTTTGGGATCATCCTCCACAATGAAGCAATAGGAGTATTGGTCAGAGACCTCACTCCTTGTTCCTTCAATTAAGTATAATTGAAACTCAGGTCCAAATGATTTTGGAGTCCTCACCCTATTGCTCCTTCTGAGCTCAGGTTCAGGTTGTTGTTCCATAACCTCAGCAGGAACCTCAGTAGGAACCTCATCAGATACTTCTGAAACACCATTGTCATTGGTTCCATTTGGAATCCTTTGACTTGGTCTAGGGATAGATGGGAATCTGTTCTCATCAAAGAGTGCATCCCTTGATTCAATTATTGAGTTAATTGAAACAGACTCATTAGGTTCAATAACATAAAACCTATATGCCTTGGAATGCTTAGCATATCCAACAAAGATGCATTCAATGCCTCTTTCTCCTAAAGTTTTCTGCTTTGGACCAGGGAGTCTTACAACAGCCCTACAACCCCATATCCTAAGATAATTAAGATTAGGTTTCTTCTTAGTCCAAAGTTCATAAGGGGTAACTTTGTTCCTTTTGTTGGGAACCCTATTTAATAAATAGCAAGCTGTTAACATAGCTTCACCCCAGAACCCTTGACTCAGCCCTGAATAGGACAACATGGAATTAACCATCTCCTTCAGCACCCTATTTTTCCTTTCAGAAATACCATTTTGCTGAGGAGTATAAGGGGCAGTCGTTTCATGGATTATACCAACAGACTGAAAATACAGAGTATCCATGTACTCACCTCCCCTATCAGTCCTTAATCTTTTGATCAGGGAACTTTGTTGTAATTCAACTTCAGTTTTAAATACTTCAAATTTATCTAATGCTTCATCTTTAGAATGTAATAAGTAAACATGACAAAACCTAGAAGCATCATCAATAAAAGTCACAAAGTATTTCTTATTCCCTAAAGAGGGAGTAGCATGTAAATCACAAAGGTCACTGTGAATTAACTCCAAAACTTTAGTTTCACGTTTTACTCCTTGAAAAGGTTTCTTAGTTATCTTGTTCATCATACAAGTTTTACACTTTTCAGTGTTCATATCAAAAGTGGGTATTAAACCATCCTTGGACATATCTTGCATTCTTTTAAATGTACATGGCCAAGTCTTGCATGCCATAGGTTTGAATCATAAAGTTTAGAAGTAGATATAAAAGCAGAATCAATATTATCATGAACAATATTAAGTCTGAACATTTGATTACACAAATAACCAAAACCAATAAACACACCATGTTTAGATAAAACAAACTTATTAGATTCAGTCACTTGTTTATAACCACAATTATTCAAAACAATACTAGAAACCAAGTTTTTCCTAATATCAGGAACATGTAAAACATTAAATAAAGAAACAATCTTTCCAGAACTAAACTTCAAATCAACACATCCTTTTCCATGCACTAGGGCAGTTGACTTGTTTCCCATATGAAGAATAGAACCATCATTCATTGACTCATAAGTCTTGAACCAGCTTCTATCTTTACACACATGAATTGTTGCACCAGAGTCAACCCACCAAGCTACATCATCATCCTGCACAAAATAAATTTCAGATATATATGTAACATAATAAATCTCGAAAGACTTATTAAATATATTCTGACCTTTCAGAGAATTGGTGATACCATTCCCTCCATTTATGCTTGATCCATTGGATTTGTTTCCAACTTTACCACCCTTGCAATCTTTCCTGAAGTGTCCAGGTTTCCCACACTTCCAACAAGTCGCCTTAGGTTTCTTGTTAGGATCAGATTTGGTGTTATCTTGATGCTTACGCTTGCCCTTGTTGTCATTGTACTTGGTGAAGTTGTTATGCTCCACCATATTGACAACTGATGGACCAGTAGCAGTGCTACTCTTAGGCTTGTCAATATCTTGAGCTTTGAGTGAATCCTCAATGCGCAAGTGACTGCCCAACTCAACAAGAGTTAACTCCTCCTTCTTATGCTTAAGCATATGCTTGAAATCCTTCCAAGAAGGAGGCAGTTTATCGATGATACAAGAGACTGAAATAGCCTCATCCATGTTCATCTTGTGTTGTGTGAATCGACCAAGTATACTAAGAAGTTCATTGTATTGTTCCATGACAGGTCTAGAATCAACCATTTTGTAATTGTTAAAATTACTTACAAGGAACTTCTTACTTGATGCATCCTCAGCCATATACTTGGTTTCCAAGGAATCCCATAGTTCTTGAGAAGTTTCAACATTCTGATAAATATCAAACAGAGAATCAGACATACCATTGAGAATTAAACCTTTGCAAACATAATCATCATTCTCCCATTTGCTTCTTGCCCTCATCTGATCCATAGTAGCATCATCTCCAAAATCTTCTGGAATCTCAGTTGTGAGAACATAAACCACGTTCATACTTGACAACAAGAAGTGCATCTTCTTTTGCCATCTTCTAAAATCAACACCTTCAAACTTTTCCAACTTGGAAAAGTTAGCAACCATTTGTCTCATAGCAGCAGCCATTGATTATCACTAATAGTTTCTACTGATTGTTGGTTGTTAAGTGTTAACAAGTTCCCAGATTAGGGTAAAGATAATCAATAAGGTACCGGATATTCACTTGAAATTGTGGTATCACTTTCCAATATAAACTATTCGACCCTATGCCTGGGTTACACGAATATCTCTATGGGATAAGACCAAGTGATGTTCTTGTTTTAGGCACAAACCAAGAACCAGATGCGTATTCAAGTGTTTAGGGTTTTGTGATTTCGTATCTCCATGCAGATGTGTTATGACCTCTATTTATAATAGAGAATACTCAAAACCCTAGCCCATGGAATTATATATAATTAACGGCCCATTAATTATATCATAATACTTTCCATAATAGTAGGAATCAGTGGTTAAAACCGAGCAGCAGAATTGCTAATGCTATCAGCAGATTCACACTAGCAGCAGAATGCTATCAGCAGAATCAGCTAGCAGCAGGATCAGCTGGCAGCAGAATCCTATCAGCAGGATTAGCTAGCAGCAGAATCCTAGCAGCAGATTCACAACACTAGCAACATAATCAGATTCATGCATCAGTAGAATCAGATTCACACTAGCACAACCACTATTGAGTCAGGGTAATCAGGGACTTGATAGGTGTACACTCCATACCTCCAAACCCATTCCCAAGTATGATTTGATCCCTCAAGTGCACTAAATTTTCCAACAATTTATTTAACCCTACTTTTTAGGATCTATGTCACAACTCACCATTTCAGGTCATTTCCCAAACTTTGGAAAAACACTATTCATCAAAACAATATTCATCGTTTTACTATTCATCATATTTGGTGTCAGTTTGACATTCCGAGAAGCATTCAAAAATTTTACTATTCATTGAACACTATTCATTTCCAGAAAAGCTTTCACTATTCACTTGCATTACTTATTTCATCGTAAATTTAGTTTACGGGTATTAAAATTCGCGTAACCCTATGGGTTTAGGTGCGAATTCATTTCATTATCAGTAAGGACATTGCATACGGACTAGAGACAGTCTGCATATCATCAGTAGATCATTTACATGTTATACCACTCTTAGGATTTTCAAATTTATATATTTGATACATTTAACGTTTTACGTATAATTATTTATAAATAAACGTTAACACCCGGTTTATAAACACGAAGAATATATCTAAATATTCCCACAATGGTCCCGACATATTTTTATAACCATTTTATCATCATAAAAGTTATAACATTCATTTACCCAGTATTTTGGAAATTTATTTTATTTATAACGTAAGTTTATAAATATTATGACGGTTTTCGTGAAAACTAAACAATAATCACCCGAACACTCAGTACTTGTACCCAACATATTTTTAATATTTTTATGACTTTATTAAGTCCCGGTTAAATTCGTTAACATTTATTTCTAGCAAACCCGGTACCCGATTAAAACAAAACTAACTAAAAACCACAAGTAATACTACACTAACTTATCCTAAGCAACTCAAAACTCATTTTGCTACTCTTTTTCACATTGAAAACCGGCCACATGCCCCCCCCCCCCCTAGACACCATGTGCTTCCTTTTAACATTATGACTTATGTACACTTATAATACAATATAAACTTATACTAAATATCTACAAAAACACATAAAACATAAAAATACAAATTTCCAAGAATCATAAGCTCACTTTTCTCATCTCTTTCACCCCAAAACCCACGATCCACACCAAAATCCAAGATCAAGTGATTATTTTCCAAGATTTAAAGCTACAAAGTTGTTCCTTTTGTCATCCTAATCAAGATTCTTGCAACAAAAACACAAGTAACACAAGATTTCTCATCATCTAATCACCTATTATTTCAAAGTGAGGTTATCAAATTTATTTTCATGATTTCATCAAATTAATACTTGTATCTTATGGTTTTCATGCTTAATTTCATGTACAAGTTAGCTATACCACATTATTTTTGTTAACTTTTTGAACATACAAACCCTAGATTTTGATTTAGGTGTTCCTTTGTTAAATTAACATGATTAGTAGTGATTAGGAACCCATGGAACCCTAAGAAGGTGTATGGTAGGATTAGTATAGCTTTGTGGTGTTTGCAAGAGATTTGGTTGAAGTAGAAACTAGTTTTGGACATGAAAAATGGATTTGTAACAAGTATTTATACATTCTGTCCCATTTTTGTAAATCCAAGAAAATCAGTAAACATAAAGTAAACTTTGGAAAAAATTTTAGAAAATAATTTCAAAAACGAATCCGTAGGCGAAAGAACGGATTAAAAAGAGTTTATAACGAAGAAGTTATGATTTTTGCAAGTTTATTGACGAAAAGTATATTTTCTGAAAATACATGCTGTTGGACGTTTTTCGTCGGACAAAAAGAGGCTTTAGACGTAACCCGGAGGAGCCAAGCTTTCCAAAATATATTACTACATACTAAGACGTAACCGTGGATATAAAGAACAAGTAAAACGAACTTATAACGACAAAGATATTCACGTTTCGATATCGGCAAAACTCATATTGTTTTGACAGCTTTTGAAAATAATAACACTAAAACTACTAGTAACTCTAGATTTCTAGAAATAATACCAAGTACCCAAATTCATAACTAATGAAGTATTAGTGATTACAAGTATATTTTTACTACGACAAATCGTTATTTCAAGGATTTCAAACCGAAGATTTCAACACTAACATTGATACAAACGATATATATATATATATATATATATATATATATATATATATATATATATATATATATATATATATATATATATATATATATATATATATATATATACACACATTTCAACTAGTTTTTCTAGTTGCCATATTTTCCTAAGTCTTGAAAATGTATATTTTTTATAACAACAAATATTTTTCCAAAGAGTAGAGTGGTATAGGAAACATGTGCATTGACATTCATAACATCATTTTGTGATATAAAGTAGATCGTTCATCATTCATATTAGGTTGCAGCAGCTAATCGTTCATTGTTGTTCATTACACTTCATCATACTGTCACACCCCCAAAATAGGGTCCAGCGGAAGCATACATGTAGCTGGGGTGTAACTCAATCGGTATCACAACACAAGTACAAAAATGGTTTTCACTTCAATCATTTAAAATAAAATAGTTTAATAAAAAATGTTGAATTTACATTGTTAAAAATAGTGCGGAAGTAGGCCCTTAAAATAGTTAAAAACGGTCCCCATATGAATAATCAGAGTCTTCTATGACCATGCCATGCCCTGCCAAAACCTCCTGTAGCGTGCCATTGCTTAAAACCTGAAAATACATGCTAAAGTGTCAACACAATGGTTGGTGAGTTCATAGAGTCTTGTGAAAAAGAATGTAATGCATATGAATGAAGATTTCCCAGCAAAGGCATCGTAAATCCACTCAGTTCCAAGTCCCGCCATAAGAGACTTGTAACCTGTGTGTTTACAACCCACTGCCAAATATGATTTAGTTTGTGTAAACAAAAGTAATAAGATTGATGCAAAAGCATCGTAATTCAGTAATAAGGCTGATGCAAAAGCATCGTAAATCAGTAGTAAGACTGATGCAAAGGCATCGCAATTCCGTAGTAATAGTGGTGGAAAAGTATCGTAATTCCATAAGTAATTTTCGTATGTACAATAGCCAAAAGGATAAAGTAAGGTGACAATATGTCAAAAATGCTACATTGTCTCTTAAGCTCATAACCCCGAAGCTAGACATAGTAATGGCCCCAACAGAGTGTTTACCAGGCACTCAATTTGATAAGACATGAAATGCATTCGTCCCGTTGGAGCAACCCAAACGCGAATGGAGGCGTCACCCTCAATAGATCTATTCACTCACTCTCGCTTAGTACTAAAATTAACGGTCCATGATAATAAAGGGGACTTGTCAAGACGTGGTAATAAGGAAACTTAAGCAATGTATGGAATTTGTAATACTTTGGCATTGTACGAAAGTAATTGAAGCAATGTATTCTCCCCCGTGGGATTCAAATCGTATAAAAGTATAACACGAGTATTTAAGCATGTATCTCCCCCAAAGAGTTTATAAAGTAATTAAACCAGTAAAAGTGGGGCTATCACTCACCTGATATGATGGTACCATGAACATGTAATGAGCTGAAAAACAAGGCGCGCACACTAGCCGCAACCTAATATGAATGATGAACGATCTACTTTAGATCATGAAATGATGTTATGAATGTCCATGCACATGTTTCCTATACCACTCTACTATTTGAAAAATACTTGTTGTTATCAAAAATATACATTTCCAAGACTTAGGAAAAATACGGCTATTAGAAAAATAAAGCTAGTTGCAATATATATACTTATATATAAATCGTATGTATCAATGTTCGTGTTGAAATCCTCGGGTTGAAATCCTTGAAAAAACGCCTCGTAGTGATAAAATATACTTGTAATAACTAATACTTCATTAGTTATAAAATTGGGTACTTGGTATTATTTCTAGAAATCTAGAGTTAGTACGTAGTTTTAGCGTTATATTTCCAAAAGCTGTCAAAATGAAATGAGTTTTGCCGATATTCGAACGTGAATATCTTTGTCGTTATAAGTCCGTTTTACTTGTTCTTTATATCCACGGTTACGTCTTAGTATGTAGTAATATATTTTGGAAAGCCTGGTTCCTCCGGGTTACGTCTAAAGCCTCTATTTGTCCGACGAAAAACGTCCAACAGCATGTATTTTTCCGGAAAATAGTTTTCGTCAACAAACTTGCAAAAATCATAACTTCTTCGTTATAAACTCTTTTTAATCCGTTCTTTCGCCTACGGATTCGTTTTTGAAAGTATTTTCTAAAAATTTTGCCAAAGTTTCCTTTATGTTTACTGATTTTCCAGAATTTAACAAAATGGGACAGCATGTTTATAAACTTGTTACAAATCCATTTCCAAGGTTCAAAACTAGTTTCTACATCAACCAAATCTCTTGCAAACATCACAAATCTATACTAATCCTACCATACACCTTCTTAGGGTGCCATGGGTTCCTAATGACCAGTAAACAAGTTAATTTAACAAAGGAACACCTAAAACCAATTCTAGGGTTTGTATGTTCAAAAAGTATACAAAAATAAAGTGGTATAACTAGTTTGTGCACGAAATTAAGCATGAATACCATAAGATACATATGTTAATTAGATGAAAACATGAAAATAATTTTGAATACTCACTTTGAAATTCTAGGTGGTGAGATGATGAGAAACCTTGGATTACTTGTGTTTTTGTGTTATGATTCTTGATTAGGATGATGAAATGAACAACTTTGATGCTTTAACTTTTGGAAAATCTTCACTTGTTCTTGATATGGTGGTGAGGTCGTGGGTTTGGAGATGAAAATGACGAAATGAGAGCTTTTTGATCTTTGAAATGTTAAGAGTTTATGTTATTGTGGTTTATGTAATTAAGTAGGAACTTATAATGTATTATAAGCATACATAAATGCCTTAGGTTAGAAAATTGTAAGAATTTGCCTAGGAGAGGACTTATGAGGCCGGTTCCATGGGGATGAGGGGGGGGGGGGGGTAGGGTAGTTTTGATTTAATTAGAAATTTTGTGTAAGGTTATGTGTTATTAGTTAAAATCGGGTACCGGGTTTAATAGAAATAAATGTTAACAAAGTTAACCGAGATAAAATAAAGTTGTAAATATGTTAAAAATATGTTGGGTACAATTACTGAGTGTTCGGGTGATTATTGTTTAGTTTTCACGAAAACCGTCGTAATATTCTTAAGCTTACGTTATAAATAAAATAAATTTCCAATATATTGGGTAATTGAATGTTATAACTTTTATGATGATAAAATGGATATAAAAATATGTCGGGACCATTGTGTGAATATTTAGATATATTCGTCGTGTATAAACCGGGTGTTAACGTTTATTATAAATACTTATAAGGAAAACGTTAAATGTATCAAATATATAAATTTGAAAATCCTAAGAGTGGTATAACACGTAAATGCTGTTATGATGATATGCAGACTGTCTCTAGTCCGTATGCAATGTCCTTACTGATAATGAAATGAATTCGCACCTAAACCAATCCGGTTACGCGAATTTTAATACCCGTAAACTAAATTTACGATGAAATGTGTAATGCACGTGAATGATGAAATCTTTTCCCGCAATGAATAGTGTTTAGTGAATAGTAAAATTCCCAAATGTTTCTAAGAATATCAAATTGATCTCGGAAATGATGAATAGTAAAACGATGAATAGTGTTTTGATGAATAGTTATTTATGAATAGTGTTTTTCCAAAGTTCGGGAGATGACCTGAAATGGTGAGTTGTGACACATACAGTATCATCAGTTTAAGGTGAGTTTTCATAGCCCCGTTTTCAATACAATATTTTGATTTCAAATCCCACGGGGGAATACATTGCATCAATTATTTTAGTACGAGCCCAAGTACCAAAACATATGTAAATTGCTTAAGTTGCCTTACCAACCTGTTAAAGTCCCCTATTTATTATCATGGACCGTTAATTTGCCGATTAAGCGAGAGTGAGTGGATAGATCTATCGAGGGTGACGCCTCCATCCGTGGTAGTTATTACCAACAGTAAGCGGATGCATTTCATTTTGACATTTTGGGAGTGTTCTAGTAAAACATTCGGGAGGGGCATATAATTTCATCAGTCATAGCTTCGGGGTCATGAGCTTAAGGTCTATTGTACTATTTTACTTGATTTTTATCTTGCACTTATACTTGTGGTGGCCGTACATCATTACATTTTATAAACCTATGGAATTCACCAACATTCGTGTTGACGTTTTAGCAATGTATTTCAGGTTATTAAGGTAGCTCATGTGACATGCATTTGGACCTTTTTGGAGTCGCGGAGTCGACGCGTCTCACCATTATTTCATGCACTTATGTAAACGTTTGATCTAGTAGGACTTGTTTTCATAAACACGCAACACCTTTTGGGGACCTCATTTTGTAAACTCTGAATAATTTCAATGATCAAACGAAGTATTTTCCAAACGACACTTTAGGTCGTTCAATGTAACTGTAACTGTGATGCTATGACAGACACCCCCAGGTATTCCATTCCGCTGCAAGTCAGGTAAATTGAGGGTGTGACAGATTGGCATCAGAGCTAAGGTTATAGCGAACTAGGATGTATCTTTGACCCTAGACTATAACCACATCATCATAGCATCTCATCATTTCATCATAAGTGCATAATCATGATACATGTTGTTTCATGCATACCCTGTGCGAGTTATTTATACTCATATTTGTATATATATATATATATATATATATATATATATATATATATATATATATATATATATATATATATATATATATATATATATATATATATCATTTTATTGACCTGGTTCACAAGTGACACGTCTTCAGATACTCACCCTGACATCCTTTTATCGGATTCCGACATTGAAGATGCCTTGTCATCTTCCACTACCATTATACCACTAGTTGCACTTACACCACCATTAGCACTATTGATTTGCCATAGGAACAGTTAATGGACTTATTAGGATGTTTATTGCAAGGAAGATAGTATGTTTCTTTCCATCACTAGTAGAGCACTCACTACTCAGGTACTACCACCACCGTCAGTTACTTATTACACTATTGGTCGTCCTATAGTGCGTACTTTAGTTTTACCTCATAGATGTCGCGAGGTAGCGCGAAGGAGGGTAGTATTCCATTCAGTAGTACCATCATTGTCATTTTCCTTTTCCATTCCTACTTGCCATGAACTAGATAACACCTAGTAGATAATACCAATATCACGGACTCAACAGGAACATCCGCAGATTCTTCAGGAATGGTTCAGAACCTACATTATCTAAGATTTGATCGATGTACAACTTCAGACACCACTTCAGGACTATCTCGACCTCATGATGCCACAAACCTGATTTCACACAGAGGGACACCAGGAAGTCCCTAGACCAGACTTATATCCTCACTAGCTTTTACTATTATCCTAGCCACAGAAGGTGTGGGACATAGTCTAAAGAACTTGTTGTCTTTTGATTGTTGTACAAACAAATATATCAAGTGTGAATCTACTATGTAAGAAATGGTTATGCTATTTGTGATATCAGTTCACGTAGACCGAAATTTTCATGTATTATATTCAGGTGTTGTGAATATGATAATTTCTATTACCTATAGATTCTCATGGTCTCTTATGATTTGATGAAGAGAGATTTAAGCAAACCACTCTAAGCATGACGCAAGCTGCTGTTGGACAAGTCATTGCCAAGAACATAGCCACCGCTCTCACCAAGGAACTTACTCACGTGGAATTTATAGGGTGCAATCCTCCCTCCTTTAGTGGAACTAGAGACACAAAGGAATTTCTCAAATGGTTCGAAGAAATAGAAACAATATTTTGATGTGGCGACTGTCGTAAGGAAGACAAGGTTAAGTTCGCCACATGCACTTTTCAGGATCATGCCCAGGAATGGTGGACCAAACATATTAAGATGGTGGGAGTTGATGCTGCTTACTCACACTCTTGGGAGAAACTAACAAGGATGATGAGTATAACATTTTGTGTAGGAAATGAATTACGAGAAAAGGAACAGGAAACACTAAACTTTACCATAGTTGGAAATAATGTTGACGAGTACACTACTCATTTTTATGAATTAACACGACTAGGTTCTGCAATGGATGAACCGGAAAGCAAGAAACTAGAAAGGTACATCGGGGGACTCTCCCATGAAATTCGTATGTTGGTCATCGCATGGGAACCCGATACCATGTCTGAAGCTATCAAAATGGCGATCGTAGCAAAGGAACTCATAGTTCACGCCGAGACATCAGGAAACAATAGTGACAATAAAAGGAAGTGGAACAACAATCTAGGTTGCAACGCTGCTCAACAATCACCCAAAGGACAAGAAGTGAATAGAGCCTTTGCTGCAGAACCGCACACAAAGAGAACGTATATTGGAAAGTTACCTTACTGCAACCTGTGTAATCAACATCCCCGAGATCATTGCAGTAAAACGTGTGGAGTGTGCAAGAAGCAGGGTCATCGGACTGAAGACTGTAGGAAACTCACAAATCAGAAGATCCCAGGGAGTTGCTTCAAATGTGGAAACTTAGGGCATTTCAAGAACGACTGCCCGGAGCTAAGGAACAAGGAAAAATCAGGAACTTGGAATCAAGACTGAATCGCTCGAGGAATAGCGTGAGCTGTTGAAAGAGAACCGTCAGGATATTAGCAACATCAAGGATAACAACAATGCTTCAGCCGGAGGAGCTTTGTTTCAATATATAAACCGTAGTTCGAGCCCTTTAGGGTTGTATCTTTCCTTTTGTACTTACCTTTGGTACGATGACATAACCTAGTTGTATTAAGCACTTTTCTATCCAAGGTAATATCTATCTTTTGTTACCTAGGTGATAATCATAACCTTCATTTACTCCATTTTCTATCCCAATTGCTCAGACTTCAATCGTTTTGCAACATTTTATCATTGTCTTATTAGGGATTAGGTTGATTTCGTTTTTGACGAATTAGTAGACTATTACCATTCGACAAGATTCACCCACGTATCCAATACACCATTCAAGCTATTTTACTATCATATGGGGAAACTGTTTTACAGAAAAATTTCTGAAGTAAGCTATTTTATTACCATCCTATAAATTGATTTTATGTCATTACACCAAGTATTTACTATTATTACGCGAGACAATTTTCATGCTACTTGAAAGAAAACATGAGGATACCATTTTAATAACAATGCATTGAACACCATCTAAAATTTTTGAGAAAAGTTGTGATATTTTGACAAAATCTAACATCGCATCATTAGTCCTCAATTGTACATAGCCTGATCACCTATGTAAAATTCAGGAAGGATTATGCCATGAAGGAAATAATTACCTTTTCAAAGGATTGTTAATAACAATCTTCATTTAAAAGTTTTGTAAACAAAGGAACTCTTCCATAAACATCCCTTTTGCCGAACTATCCCTGGATACTTACCCTACCTATCACCCACTTAGCCATTAAGTTGGATTTTCCCATTGACTTCCCTAGGAGAGACTTTCCATATCAATTACATGCAGGATTCCTCTATACAATAGAAGCAACGAAAGGATTACAGAACTACTAACCAGGACTAGAAGGATATAGTGAGAGAATTCATAACTCAACAACAAATTCTAAGATACTGCGATGTTGATATAAATAAACGACTAAAAACGTTATTCATATCTTTCGATATCTCTATGTTTTGATGATCACAAAACGAAAACACATTAAATCAAAGATAATGACGTAAACAAGTATTTAGTAGTTAATAATCACTTTCACCATCTAATCACTTAAGGTATGAATAAACATAGTGATTAAAGCATTATAAGATCAAAGGAAAGTTTAATTACGTATTACAAAGTTTACTTAATTATATAAACATATTATATATTTTTGAAAAACACTTTTGGTAATAAAGAAAAATGTTTTATTCATACTAAATATAAGAATTCAAATTTTTAACCAAAATCAGTTAGTTTTTCACCAAATAAACTTTCCCCACTAAAGACAAAGAATCTGGCCGTTTCAGCTGGGCGACCCCCTTAATTACAAAGGGCGGTCCCCTTAATTTTAAAGGGGCCGGCCATGATTTAAGGGGACCGGCCACGCTCCTCTGTCAGAATCTGTTGCCTATAAATACCACCTTAAACCTGGATTTTTTCCTCACCTTTTTGAACTAAAACTTTCTGATCTAAACATCCCTCTCCTTCTTCTAAAAATCCTTTGATCTTATATACTTTGATCTTTGTTTCAAAGTGATTCATGTAACACCCCCAAAATACCGCAGCGGAAGACTGTGTCATAGGGGTGCTACTTCATAATACAAAGTACAAGTTATAGAAAACGAACTCTAAATGAGACGTTTTGAAAAGTTACCATTCGATTAATGAATTCAAAGTTACAAACATGAGATTTCAAAGTATGATACATAAATGTATACAAAATGTTTTTGAATGGTAAATGATAAAAGTGTAAGTCTTCAGAATATGCAGCTTGACTCTAAGTTCCACGTACTAGCTATCGCCTTACTAACCTGAGATAAACATGCTAAAGTGTCAACACAATGGTTGGTGAGTTCATAGAGTTTGTCTTAAAACAGTTGAAAAGCCTTAAAAGAATATTCGCACAGCAAAGGCATCATGAATCCACTCAGTTGCAAGTCTCGCCATAAGAGACTTGCAACCTGTGTGTTCATAACCCACTGCTAACATATAGTATGATTTCGATATATGTGTATACGATATATGCACGCTTAATGTAAAGTATCACTGCCTACTGAACCTCTTGACAAGAATAAGCAGAAGTGCTTCATAAGAATAAGCACAAATGCTTCATAGTGGATTATATTCACCCAAGGCCAGGAATATATGGCAATGGTGGGGGCGTCAGCCCGATAGTACTATCAATAACTCTCCGTCGGCTCCATCCAGGAGTTAAACAGTAGTTAAAGAATATAGCGCATAGAATAGGTTTAACACATTAAGGCACATATCGTAATAAAACTACACATCATGTTTAAGAGTATAAAAGTATAGCATAGCATATGAGTAAAATTGTCTTTAGTAAAAGAGAAAGTAAGTAGTTTAAGCATGTATGTCCCCAAAAGAGTTTAAAACAAGTAAATGAGAAAAGTGGGGCTACGAACTCACCTTAAGCTTAGGTAATGAGAAATGAAAGTGATAGTCGAATCGCGAAAGTCTCAAAGAGCAGCCTATAATAGAACGTTGCGACTTAGGTTTGGAGTAACGTCTAAGAATATGAAGAATTGCCTATATATGTCTTGCATAATGTTCATGATGTAGTACTTAGTATATAGTGTAAGTCTTTGAATATAAATGGTTTATGAAACATGTATAGGTTGTATATCTCTTACTACCGTTCGGGCCGGCATAATTCAGAAGTCATGGAGTAAATGTTCGAGGAGCCAGGACACTTTAATTCGTAAATCCACAACTCATCTCGACGGCTTACTTAACGAACTCCTCACATGAGGCTCCCTACTATTGTAGTATTTGATAACATATATATAAGTTTTGATCTTTAAAAGTTATATGGTCTTTAGCCGTGGCTTTGCCGTGACCTTGGTCATTGTTACCATGGTCTTGAGACTCAACCTTGGCTTTAGCCATGGTTGTGGTCTTAGCTTTAGGTCATTAGACCTCTTGGTCTTAGTAAAACATAACTATTATATAGTGACTTTGGTCTAAAATGGGCTGTTAAGAATTTGAAGAAAATTATCACTCAGAAGGCGTTTTCAGGGCTCGAGCTTCTTTGTGCCTGAACGAAAACGTCGTTCCGGACAACTTTCGTGTTTTAACTTTTTGATGAATCGGACCACAAGTGGGACTTTCAAAATTGGCAGAATGCAAAACAGTTTGCATAGGCAGTTTTGCCGTTTTGGTTTCGCTAGCTTCAAATGATCATAACTTTTGACTCGGGTACTCGTTTTGGGTGATTCAAATTGCTATGTTTTCCTTGTTAAGTCCTCTTTAACAGTAAGTAAGTGTAAAATATCATAGTTGTACTATTTTGGTCGTGGTTCTCCATAAAAATCACTAGTTTGCTTGTTTACTTGTCATAAGTTATCATATGTATACCAATACTTGTTTTATCCATTTTTAAACATCATGAACACAATAACAAGAACATATATAGCATGAAAGGAACACAAAGAGCATGAAAATGATAATTAAGCAAGGAGTATGTTAGGGTTTGCTTACAACTTGAGGCTTTCTAAAAGAAAGGTAAGTAACTAGTAAGGTACGGACTTTGATAGACTTAAGCTTCACTCTTTGCAATCTATGATAAACCGTGGTTATTTGAAGATTATAACGACGCCTTCTTGAAAGTCCAAAGCTATTTGAAGATTATAACTACGTCTTTTTGGAGACTTTAGAGTTATAACAACTTTTCTTAGAAAATTTCCAAGATTGAAGATCAAACACTAGTTTTCTTTCAAAAACTAGTTAACTTTCTTACAAAATATAAGAAAAGTGCCTTAGGTTTTAGGACTTAAAGGTTATAAGAAGGTGTGGTGCAAGTTTTCTATGTGTTTTTAGCTTGGTATTTATAGGGTAGGAAAAATAGTTAACCATATATTGGGTTAGAATTTAACCATGGTTAGTTAAGACACTTGTAATGATCTAAAGAATCAATGGTCAAGATCAAGCCACACAATGGTGACTCCCCCCCCTAATGGCGGTTTGGAATGAGCTAGGAAGGGTGACTAGGTCTTTGGATGATATTATCCTAAGTATGTAGCTAGTTTTGACTCCGTAAAATGCTAACCGTAAATGCTTAAGTCACAAAACGTAAAACCGGGTATCTTAAAAATACGAAACTTATAGGAATGACTAAACTTGTCAATATACTCTATAATAAAATATAAAATGAGTGGTAGGTTCTATCGGGTGCTAAAACCCTGCTAAAAACTGGAAACACGGGTCTAAAACGCGTAATTCGCGTAAAACGCTGAACTGAAAAACGTAAAATTCCAAAAGTTTTGAAATTGTCCTAAAATGAGAGAAAATCATATTTCTATTGTTTATAATGTTTTATGGACATATCGGGATGCTGGAATGACGTTTAAACCTAAAAGTAAATCTCGGACACGGCTTTGTGATTTTCGCAGAAATGATCCGACGAGTGTCAAATTCTCGGATTATCATTAAAATAGTTTAACTTACAAGAATATGAAATAAAAATTTTGGGAGTGAATAGTGAAAATGAATAGTAAAAGTGAATAGTAAAAATGAATAGTGAAATTTTCCGGGAATAGTAATTAACCTGAAATTGCGAATTGTTACAATTCAAGCCTCAACACTCAAGTGCAAAGAGAAGAATACTTCTACTAGGAGTATTGCAACTTAGTATCATCTTGCTATCTAAGTTGATTGTTTAGTTCATCTTGTATATCATTTATTTCTTTGTGAACATTGTGTATACATTGGTTAGATAGATTTAGATATTGGATCTAGATCCATTGAAGGTGTGAAGTAGTACTAGTAGTGAAGAAATAGAGGTGGATAGGATTTGTGTTAGAAGATATAAGTCGTAATAGCACATTGAAGTGGAGATAGTTGTGAAGACAAAGAAGTTGAAGCTTTGAAGTTGAAAAGACCTTGAAGCCTGGAAGTTGTGAAGTAGTATATATCTTGGGGTAGTGGATAGGACTTAGTAGTGAAGGTGTGAAGAAACAAGTGGCGTGAAGAAAAAGAGTTAGGAAGTATTAAGTTGTGAAGAAGCTAGGAGCAAAGTAGAAAGTTGTGAAGAAATTTGAAGTGTAGAAGATTGGTGTGTAGAAGTTAGGTGTCAAGAAGATTGGTGTGAAGAAGTTGTGTTGAAGTTGTGATTGTGGTGTGATATTGTTGTGGTGTGCTAATTGTTGTGTAAGGTTTTCTTCGCCATAAAGGAGGTTTTTGATCTAGTGAAGAAAACTCTCGAGTAGGTGACTCGGGGAGTGGAGTAGGGCAAGGAAGGTGTCCTTGTAGCCGAACCACTATAAATCTTTTGTCTCTCGGTTTGATCTTTACATCTCTCTGTCACAACTCGTAATTTCATGTCCTGTTTCAAACGTCGAAATTCCAATTTTTATCTCGGGAAGTTACTATTCACTTTTACTATTCACAAAACACTATTCATGTCCGAAATTTTTATTTCATATTCTCATAAGTTAAACTATTTTAACGGTAATCCGAGAGTTTGGCGCTCGTCAGATCATTTCTGCAAAAATCACGAAGCCGTATCCGAGATTTACATTCAGGTTTAAACGTCCTTCCGGCACCCCGATATGTCCATAAAACAATATAAACAACAAAAATATGATTTTCTTTCATTTTACGACAATTCTAAAAGTTTTGGAATTTTACGTTTTTCAGTTCAGCGTTTTACGCGAATTACGCGTTTTTAACCCGCGTTTCCAGTTTTAACAGTGTTTAAGCAACCCGATGGAACTTACCATTCATTTTATATTTATTTATAGATTATTTTGACAAGTTTAATCATTCTTTCAAGTTTCATATTTTTACGATACCCGAATTTACGTTTCGCGATTTAAAACTTTACGGTTTGCGATTAACGGAACTAAAACTGACTCCGTAAACCAGATAATACCAAGCTTACTACATACTCATCAACCATGTGCAGCCCCCCCATCCCATGTTACTTCAAGTTGACCATTTAATTACCATTTTACCATCAAGATTAGATATTTGCAAGAAAAACAACTAAAACAATCACTAGTTCATTTTTCAAGATCAAAAAACTCATTTCTCTCTTTTCTCCTTGGAGACTCACGACCAAGAAACACCATGGATCAAGATCCATTATTTTTCAAAGTACAAAGCATCAAAGTTGTTCATTTCATCATCCTAATCAAGAATCTTACAACAAAAACACAAGAAACACAAGGTTTTGCCTCATCTAATCATCTAATATTTCAAAGTGAGTTATCAACTTTATTTTCATGATTTCATCAAATTAACATATGTATCTTATGGTATTCATGCTTAATTTCATGCACAAACTAGTTATACCACTTTATTTTTAAAGACTTTTTGAACATACAAACCCTAGATTGTGATTTAGGTGTTCCCTTGTAAAATTAACTTGATTACTAGTCATTAGGAACCCATGGCACCCTAAGAAGGTGTATGGTAGGATTAGTATAGATTTGTGGTGTTTGCAAGAGATTTGGTTGAAGTAGAAACTAGTTTTGAACATGAAAAATGGATTTGTAACAAGTATATAAACCTTCTGTCCCGTTTTGGTAAATTCTGGAAAATCAGTAAACACAAATGAAACTTTGGCAAAATTTTTAGAAAATACTTTCAAAAACGAATCCGTAGGCGAAAGAATGGATTAAAAAGAGTTTATAACGAAGAAGTTATGATTTTTGCAAGTTTGTTGACGAAAACTATTTTCCGGAAAAATACATGCTGTTGGACGTTTTTCATCGGACAAAAAGAGGCTTTCGACGTAACCCGGAGGAGCCGAGCTTTCCAAAATATATTACTACATACTAAGACGTAACCGTGGATATAAAGAACAAGTAAAACGGGCTTATAACGACAAAGATATTCACGTTTGAATATCGGCAAAACTCATTTCATTTTGACAGCTTTTATAAATATTAACGCCAAAACTACGTAGTAACTCTAGATTTCTAAAATAATACCAAGTACCCAATTTTATAACTAATGAAGTATTAGTTATTACAAGTATATTTTTATCACTACAAGGCGTTATTTCAAGGATTTCAAACCGAGGATTTCAACACAAACATTGGTACATACGATATATATATAAGTATATATATTGCAACTAGTTTTATTTTTATAATAGCCATATTTTTCCTAAGTCTTGGAATATATATTTTGATAACAACAAGTGTTTTTCAAAGAGTAGAGTGGTATAGGAAACATGTGCATGGACATTTCCAACATCATTTCATGATCTAAAGTAGATCGTACATCATTCATATTAGGTTGCGGCTAGTGTGCGCGCCTTGTTTTTCAGCTCATTACATGTTCATGGTACCATCATTGCATCATTACGCCAGGTGAGTCATAGCCCCTACTCTTTTAATTGTTTTATAAACTCTTTGGGGGAGAATACATGCTCGTTTCACTTAAACGCATTACTCACTTTACATGGTTGATTACTCAAATATTTTCAGCTTTATCTAAATACTTGTTTGATTATCCGAGCACAAAACAATTCACTTGCTACATACTTGCTATTTACTCATGGACATGAGTGCATAAATTTAAACTATTTACCGATTTACTAAGATTGCCTAAGTTAAGGACCGGTAGCTACAATTCATGGGTATGTTTGATTACCTACAATTTCATGGGTATGTTTGATTACCTACCATACGTGACTAAACCGAACATCACATTATCGGTCCTAAATTATACATAGCCTGATCACCTATGTCTAATTCAGGAGGGATCATGTTATGCTGGGAGCAGTCACCCGTATGTTTTCTTAGAAACAAACTTCTCATAAGTAACCTCATCCTACACCATACAATGAAACGACAAAACAAACTACATCACTCTAATCCTCAGAAGTAACCACACCTCTTCATCGACACCACTCCAACATATGACACACACAGAACTTCGGGACGAAGTTCCCCGTAAGGGGTAGAGACTGTAACAATTCGCAATTTCAGGTTAACTTTTATTCCTGAAATTTTTACTATTCACTTTTTACTATTCACATTTCACTATTCATCTCAGAAATTTTTATTTCCTATTCTCGTAAGTTAAACTATTTTAACGATAATCCGAGAATTTGACGCTCGTCGGATCATTTCTGCAAAAATCACAAAGCCGTGTCCGAGATTTACTTTTAGGTTTAAACGTCCTTCCAGCATCCCGATATATCCATAAAACGTCATAAACAATAGAAATATGATTTTCTATCATTTTATGACAATTCCAAAAGTTTTGGAATTTTACGTATTTCAGTTCAGCGTTTTACGCGAATTACGCGTTTTAGACCCGTGTTTCCAGTTTTTAGCAGGGTTTTAGCACCCGATAGAACCTACCACTCATTTTATATTTTATTATGGACTATATGAACATGTTTAACAATACTTTCAAGTTCCATAATTTTACGACACCCGGTTTTACGTTTTGAGGCCTAAAAACTTACGGTTAGCAACTTACGGAGTCAAAACTAGCTACAAACTTAGGATATTATCATCCAAAGACCATGACTACTCATCTAGTCACCCTTATCTTCATCAAACCGACTTAGGGGGGGGAGTCATCCCATATGTGTCTTGATCTCATGCAAAGTGCCCTAGGATGCAAACAAGTGTATTTAGGAAGCAAATTTGATAACATCTAGCCTACCAAAGTAACCTCCTCATTTTAGTATAAAAGGAAGCCATCCCCTCTCCTCTAAGCTCATTCAAACGTCCCATAACACACACCAAACCACTCCACACTTAGCAAATTCTCTTCCAAGTTTAAGCAAGAATCAAGTGCAACACAAAGATAGAAACCCTAGTTTGGTTTTTAGATAATCAAAACACTTCCAAACCTCATATACTTTGGTGATTCTCTTGAGTTTAGATCCACTCAAATCACCTAAACCTCATCACAAATCATTCAAGAATACAAGAGTAGAAGGGTTATAGCAAGGGTTAGCAAAGGTGGTGGTGATTGGTTGAAAGCTTAGGTTTAGTGTCCTAGTTCCATACTTGATTCCCTTTCTTAAGTGAAAGCCAAAAGTTGTAAGCCAAACCCTAACATGCTTCTTGTTAATTTATCATGTTCATATCATTTACATGTTATTCTTGCTATATTATGTCTTGTACAAATGTCCATGATGTATAAAGATGAGTAAAAGATGTTGTTATAATGAATTGTTGAAACAAGTTACTAAAACAAGCAAATTAGTGAATTTGTTGGTATAACCTGATCAAAATGGTAAAAATATGATATTGGATTATTACATAATACAGTAGAGGACTTAACAAGGAAACCATAGCAATTTGAACCACCTAAAACGAGTATACGAGTCAAAAGTTACGCCGATTTGAAGTTACCAAAACTTTCCGGCAAAACTGCCAAAATGTTTCTGTGACAGAATAGAAAACACGCAAAAAGAGGCCTTTCTGGTCCGTTTCATGAAAAAGTTAAAACACGAAAGTTGTCCGGAATCACGTTTTCCTTGAGAAAAAAAGAAGCTCGAGCCTTGAAAACACTTTATGAGTGAGATATTTCTAAATTTCTTAACAGCTATTTACATATATACAAGTCACTATATTATGGTTATACTTTAAAATGAACAAGAGGTCTTATGACCAATAATCAAGACCACCACCATGGCTAGAGCCAAGGTTGTGTCTCATGACCTTGAAACAAGGACTAAAGGTCATGGCTAGGCCATGACGAAATGACCATAACAACTTACATAGGCGTAAACATGAAACAATGAATTAGGCGATAACATGAACAAGCAATTTGGATCTACTTCACCTAAAAGGAAACCATGAGATATTACCAAGAGAAAATGGTCATTCAAGACTTATGAAACTACCCCTAATAACAATCTTCATGTACTAATAAACTTTCCTAAGTTTACTCAAATATCGGACATGTAACTTTTCGAATCAAAACTTATATCTATATATGTTATCAACTACTACAATAGTAGGGAGCCTCATGTGAGGAGTTCATTATGTAAGCCGTCGAGATGAGTTGTGGATTTACGAGTTAAAGTGTCCTGGCTCCTCGAACGCTTGCTAACATGAATTCTGAAATATGTCAGCCCGAACGGTAGTAAACGATATACAAAACATACATGTTCATGAATCTTTTCTTTCAAGGACATACAATATACATCATACCATATCATGGACTAAATGCAAGATATATATATAGGCACTCCGTTATATTCTTTACTCCGATCCTAAGTCGCAACATTCTATTATAGGTTGCTCGTAGAAACCTTCGCGATTCGACTATCACATTCACTACTCACTACATAACTTAAGGTGAGTTCGTAGCCCCACTTTCTATTGTTTAACTATTTTACAAACCCATGGGGGGAATACATGCTATTATTTTTCTACTCGAACACAATGCTTTCTAATGTATGCTTCACGACGATGTTTTATTATCACTAAGTAACGATTGCCATGTTCGAAGTCCCTATATCATGAACCATTAGTCACTACCTTTAGTGAGCGCGAATATTGTGAATAGATCTATTGGGATTGACGGATCCCATTTGTGTTGAACAACGATGAGTTCACACAAATGCACTATATTTGAGATTTAGCGGTATAACGGCAAAAGTACCTTGATAGGGCTTCTATAATGCCAATTTTGTTGGTTCGATGTTAATGTTTTGGTTGCATGAGCTTAGTGAAATAAATAACGATTTTTGTTTTCCAAACATTGGTGTGAGCCTGTAACTCACACTACGATTATTGTGTTCAAACGATTTAACTAAACTCTACGAATTCCACTCAACCTTTGTGTTGACCTCTCAAGCATGTATTTCAGGTTCATGATGATCAAGGATGGTACGGAAGGGCACGGATACTCAAGAGGGCTATAAATTTTATTATCATTCAAAACTCATTTAATGTAAATTGTAAACATGGAACCATCTGGGACCTCATTTTGTAATCTCTGATATTTATACAATTTGAATGATAAATCTTTTAAAACGACTCAATTGGAGTTCGTTTTCTATTATTGTGACTATTGTGCCGTCGAGTAACACCCAGTTCGAATTCCGCTGCATCCATGAATTGGGGGTGTTACAGATTGGTACCAGAGCCATGGTTATAGAAAAACGGGTCTAATTGAGACCTAAACTATAACTACAATTACAAGCAAAAACATTTTATAGCCTTCCACTCTTCGTGCCTTCCATCCTCCAGACGATTATGGACTTATTATGCAAGTTAGGCTACATAAACATATTAGTATATTGCTATATATATGCTTGCCATATTTTGAGCACTCCCCATAAACGATAGAATTACTTTAACATTGTAATTCTTCTTATAGAAATCATGTGCGTACCCACTTCTCCCGATTATGTGCCCACTCTACCTAATAACTTCCAAGTCTTACCACCCTCACCCGAGTTCGGATTTGACTTCGTAAATGCCTTCGCTTCTGATGACGAAGAAGAACCTTTCGAAGATTCAACTGACGAAGAAGAGAATGAACCAATGCCAAATATTTTTGCATCGAATACTTCTAATTACTTTGAACAAAATTATGTTGAGGCAGACTCCGAGGAGGATAATGAATACGAATATGTACTAGAGCCATTACCACCACCACTATCACTTCCCTTTGATATCCTTACATGTGATGATTTGGATCACTCATTATGGATCGTACCTCGACCACCATTGATCCAACAAGAAAGTCAACATGAAAACTACAGCTTCTCAAACTTCATCGACTTGTACCTCTATGACACACTAAACCAAGAAGTTGCCGATCAATCAGAGCTGCTCGGACCTTCTAATCCACAATAGACTAGTGTGATGATACTAGTTAACTTTCGTACTACTGAACTGATTAGACTCAGTTAGTAAATGTTACGAAATCTATGTAATAACTAGCGATAGTAAAAAACGTTGTAATTACTAAACTGAAAGTATCAGTTAGTAAATTTCGAAGAAGCTTGTAATAGGTTTCGATTTTGTAAATCAACCAACGTTGTACGAATAAAACTCTTGTTTTATATACTATCATGTGTTATGCTTCTAAGTTTCAAACATTATTATCCTATCATTCTTATCAAAAATTGTGCTCATCTCACAACTCTCTAATTACAATGTATCTTTTGAACAATAGAATCATGGCGCCAAAGAAAAAGACACCACCAACGATGACACAAGCTGCCATCCGCAAACTGGTAAAGGACAGTATCAATGCAGCACTTATCACGGAACGTGCAGCCGTAGCTGCAACAGCTGCAGCAGCTGCCGAAGCCACCACAGCTGCTGGTGCTGCTGATGCTGCAGCAGCCGCCGATGCTACAGCAGCTGCTGATGCTGCATCAGCTGATGAAGCCGCCACTGCTGCGGAAGCTGCAATAGCTGCAGAAGCTGCAAGAATTGCCAGTCTTAACCTGGGAGGACCAAACTCAACTACCCCTCCGGTAACGAATGTTACTATAGTACCAAAGGGTTGCTCGTTCATTTCCTACTTGAAATGTGAACCCATCAAATTCAATGGTACTGAAGGAGCTGTAGGTCTGATCCGCTGGTTTGAAAAGGCGGAGTCGGTGTTCTTGGTTAGTAAATGTACCGAGGAGGATAAGGTTCAGTATGCCACAAGTACTCTGTTGAATGAGGCGTTGTCCTGGTGGAACTCAATTGCTCAACCCATGGGCATTGAGAATGCCTACAAAATTACTTGGGCTAATTTGAAACAAATGATGATCAAGGAATACTGTCCTCGCAGTGAGATACAAAAATTGGAGGTTGAATTCTGGGATCATACGGTTAAGGGAAATGATATCATAACCTACAATCGTCGATTCCAAGAATTGAGGATACTTTGTCCAACAATGGTTTCCACAAAGGAAAAATTGTTGGAAAGGTATATCTGGGGACTTCCATCAAGCATACAAGGGCATGTAACTTCGGCAAATCCAAAGGAACTTGTTGAAGCTACGCGGATGTCCCGCAGCCTCATGGACCAAGTGGTACGAATGACAGAAACCCGAAAGCAAAACAACCTCAACACCAACAACGCCAGCAATACCAATAACCCCAACAATTCCAACTACAGTAACAACAATAACAATAGGAACAACAACAACAAGCGACCATGGGATGGTAACCATGGAAGTAACAACAACAACAACAACAACAACCAAACTCAAAACAACAGCCAGCAAAACAAAAGACAAGAGACCACAAAGGCTTATGTGGCTGCACCAACTAGAGGCGCAGGATATACCGGGAATGCTCCACTATGCAATAAGTGTAACTTCCATCACTCAGGTCCTTGCCCGGCTAAGTGTCACAACTGTCAGAACACTGGACACCTTGCCAGAGATTGTAGAGTCAAGGATGTAGCTACCGGTAGCAACACACAACCGATAGTTATATGTTTCGGGTGTGGAGAAAGTGGACATTACAAGAACCGATGTCCCCAAAACCAAGGTCAACAAGTTGAAGACAACCAAGGGTGAGCATATATGATAAGAGGAGAAGGAGCTTATCAGAATCTCAACAAAACTGCAGAACGATGAAGTTTAGAACTTAGCAGTCATATTTATTTATGCACTCTGTTGTACTACGTGTATGTTATCCCTAGTAATGGGAGTTTTATGACTTAAGAATATTTATTGTTCAATAAACGACTCTTTGCGATAATTCTCATCTATTGTACTTTCTATCTCCAAACCAATTTGATTGTTTAGCAGACTATTACCATTCTATGAGACTTACTCAATTATCTTATAAACCATTCAACAAACTTTACTTCAAGCTAATTTGTTATTACTTTATTGTTCCACATCATTTTACTCCAAGATATTCTACCACCATCCTAGAAAAATCACTTCGTTGATACCACCCTATAAATCAATATCATGCCTTCATTTCCAACTTTCATCACAAACCACTAAATCTCAACATACCAAAATGAAGAACACAAACCTTCTTAACCTTCTCACCATCATCATCTTCACAACACTTAAACCCACAAGCTCACTTTCTGATCTTGATACACTTTTAAAGCTCAACTCATCCTTAGTTACACCACAAGCAACCTCATCAGCCTTACAGATATTGAATACCATACGTGACTAAACCGAACATCACATTATCGGTCCTAAATTATACATAGCCTGATCACCTATGTCTAATTCAGGAGGGATCATGTTATGCTGGGAGCAGTCACCCGTATGTTTTCTTAGAAACAAACTTCTCATAAGTAACCTCATCCTACACCATACAATGAAACGACAAAACAAACTACATCACTCTAATCCTCAGAAGTAACCACACCTCTTCATCGACACCACTCCAACATATGACACACACAGAACTTCGGGACGAAGTTCCCCGTAAGGGGTAGAGACTGTAACAATTCGCAATTTCAGGTTAACTTTTATTCCTGAAATTTTTACTATTCACATTTCACTATTCATCTCAGAAATTTTTATTTCATATTCTCGTAAGTTAAACTATTTTAACGATAATCCGAGAATTTGACGCTCGTCGGATCATTTCTGCAAAAATCACAAAGCCGTGTCCGAGATTTACTTTTAGGTTTAAACGTCCTTCCAGCATCCCGATATATCCATAAAACGTCATAAACAATAGAAATATGATTTTCTATCATTTTATGACAATTCCAAAAGTTTTGGAATTTTACGTTTTTCAGTTCAGCGTTTTACGCAAATTACGCGTTTTAGACCCGTGTTTCCAGTTTTTAGCAGGGTTTTAGCACCCGATAGAACCTACCACTCATTTTATATTTTATTATGGACTATATGAACATGTTTAACAATACTTTCAAGTTCCATAATTTTACGACACCCGGTTTTACGTTTTGAGGCCTAAAAACTTACGGTTAGCAACTTACGGAGTCAAAACTAGCTACAAACTTAGGATATTATCATCCAAAGACCGTGACTACTCATCTAGTCACCCTTATCTTCATCAAACCGACTTAGGGGGGGGGGAGTCACCCCATATGTGTCTTGATCTCATGCAAAGTGCCCTAGGATGCAAACAAGTGTATTTAGGAAGAAAATTTGATAACATCTAGCCTACCAAAGTAACCTCCTCATTTTAGTATAAAAGGAAGCCATCCCCTCTCCTCTAAGCTCATTCAAACGTCCCATAACACACACCAAACCACTCCACACTTAGCAAATTCTCTTCCAAGTTTAAGCAAGAATCAAGTGCAACACAAAGATAGAAACCCTAGTTTGGTTTTTAGATAATCAAAACACTTCCAAACCTCATATACTTTGGTGATTCTCTTGAGTTTAGATCCACTCAATTCACCTAAACCTCATCACAAATCATTCAAGAATACAAGAGTAGAAGGGTTATAGCAAGGGTTAGCAAAGGTGGTGGTGATTGGTTGAAAGCTTAGGTTTAGTGTCCTAGTTCCATACTTGATTCCCTTTCTTAAGTGAAAGCCAAAAGTTGTAAGCCAAACCCTAACATGCTTCTTGTTAATTTATCATGTTCATATCATTTACATGTTATTCTTGCTATATTATGTCTTGTACAAATGTCCATGATGTATAAAGATGAGTAAAAGATGTTGTTATAATGAATTGTTGAAACAAGTTACTAAAACAAGCAAATTAGTGAATTTGTTGGTATAACCTGATCAAAATGGTAAAAATATGATATTGGATTATTACATAATACAGTAGAGGACTTAACAAGGAAACCATAGCAATTTGAACCACCTAAAACGAGTATACGAGTCAAAAGTTACGCCGATTTGAAGTTACCAAAACTTTCCGGCAAAACTGCCAAAATGTTTCTGTGACAGAATAGAAAACACGCAAAAAGAGGCCTTTCTGGTCCGTTTCATGAAAAAGTTAAAACACGAAAGTTGTCCGGAATCACGTTTTCCTGTAGAAACAGGGAGGCTCGAGCCTTGAAAACACTTTCTGAGTGAGATATTTCTAAATTTCTTAATAGCTATTTACATATATACAAGTCACTATATTATGGTTATACTTTAAAATGAACAAGAGGTCTTATGACCAATAATCAAGACCACCACCATGGCTAGAGCCAAGGTTGTGTCTCATGACCTTGAAACAAGGACTAAAGGTCATGGCTAGGCCATGACGAAATGACCATAACAACTTACATAGGCGTAAACATGAAACAATGAATTAGGCGATAACATGAACAAGCAATTTGGATCTACTTCACCTAAAAGGAAACCATGAGATATTACCAAGAGAAAATGGTCATTCAAGACTTATGAAACTACCCCTAATAACAATCTTCATGTACTAATAAACTTTCCTAAGTTTACTCAAATATCGGACATGTAACTTTTCGAATCAAAACTTATATCTATATATGTTATCAACTACTACAATAGTAGGGAGCCTCATGTGAGGAGTTCATTATGTAAGCCGTCGAGATGAGTTGTGGATTTACGAGTTAAAGTGTCCTGGCTCCTCGAACGCTTGCTAACATGAATTCTGAAATATGTCAGCCCGAACGGTAGTAAACGATATACAAAACATACATGTTCATGAATCTTTTCTTTCAAGGACATACAATATACATCATACCACATCATGGACTAAATGCAAGATATATATATAGGCACTCTGTTATATTCTTTACTCCGATCCTAAGTCGCAACATTCTATTATAGGTTGCTCGAAGAAACCTTCGCGATTCGACTATCACATTCACTACTCACTACATAACTTAAGGTGAGTTCGTAGCCCCAATTTCTATTGTTTAACTATTTTACAAACCCATGGGGGGAATACATGCTATTATTTTTCTACTCGAACACAATGCTTTCTAATGTATGCTTCACGACGATGTTTTATTATCACTAAGTAACGATTGCCATGTTCGAAGTCCCTATATCATGAACCATTAGTCACTACCTTTAGTGAGCGCGAATATTGTGAATAGATCTATTGGGATTGACGGATCCCATTTGTGTTGAACAACGATGAGTTCACACAAATGCACTATATTTGAGATTTAGCGGTATAACGGCAAAAGTACCTTGATAGGGCTTCTATAATGCCAATTTTGTTGGTTCGATGTTAATGTTTTGGTTGCATGAGCTTAGTGAAATAAATAACGATTTTTGTTTTCCAAACATTGGTGTGAGCCTATAACTCACACTACGATTATTGTGTTCAAACGATTTAACTAAACTCTACGAATTCCACTCAACCTTTGTGTTGACCTCTCAAGCATGTATTTCAGGTTCATGACGATCAAGGATGGTACGGAAGGGCACGGATACTCAAGAGGGCTATAAATTTTATTATCATTCAAAACTCATTTAATGTAAATTGTAAACATGGAACCATCTGGGACCTCATTTTGTAATCTCTGATATTTATACAATTTGAATGATAAATCTTTTAAAACGACTCAATTGGAGTTCGTTTTCTATTATTGTGACTATTGTGCCGTCGAGTAACACCCAGTTCGAATTCCGCTGCATCCATGAATTGGGGGTGTTACAGTGCCTGCCTGCCAAGCTGAAGCCTCATTTGTGGTTAGTTGCTGACATAGGTAATGAGATTTGTGTCTCATTATCTGGAAAAACAAATTTGAAAACTATGTGAAATCAATAGATCTTGATCTTTGGCATATCATTTCAATTGGTGATCTTAAACCAACCAAAATAGAGTTTGAAAATCAATATAATAATCTTCAAACTAATATTGATAAAAACACTAAAGCCAAATTACTTATTTTCAAAACACTACCAAAAGTTAAATATGAAAGATTATTTCGTTGTAAAAGAGGCAAATGATATTTGGAAATGTCTTTTAAAGATTCACCAAGAGAAATGTAAAACCAAAGATGATAAACTTGATATTGCACAAGAAATAGTTAATCTAGAAAATTTACTAAGTAAATATTTAGTTGAAATAAATACATGTACTACTAGTTCAAATGTGATCATTGAAGGTATCTACAACGAAGAATACATGAGCCAAATCCAAAGAAAGAGCGTAAATAAATCATGGTGCAACAAGTGCAAAGAAGACGATGATAATACGGCTTATGAGAATATTCAAACAAATGAGAACACAAGTATTGATGGCAAGAACTACATGTTCCTTGATCCAAGTGAAACTACAAACAAAACATGGAGCAACATGGAAAATATCGTATAGCATGTGAGGAATGTACAAGTACAAAGAAGGTACAATTCAAAACTGAACATTTTTGTTATGATCAATTTATATTAGAATTTTTAAAAATGGAAAACAACTTCAAACATTTTTGAAACATTGATTCAAAAATTACTTTTAAAAATAAATTTTCAACATCCGCTGAAAACAACTTTGAAAAAGAAATCATTTTAGAAGATAAAATGTCTAGAGTTAAAAGTAATATTGAAATCGATCTTGTATGTAAAAAAATGTCGAGATTACAAACATGAAATTAAAATGGAAAATGAAAAAGCAAAAACATTGGCAAAATTCGAAAATAGCTCTAAATCTTTAAAATATCTTCTCGACATTCAAAAGCCATTCTATGATAAAACCGGGTTAGGATTTATCGTAAATGATCCCTCAACAAATGCATTAAAACAAATAAAATTTGTTAAATCTAGTGAATAAATTTAGAACTAATACTATTAACATTCATTACCTTTTATTCTAGTCAAGAAAGTCATTGTTTGTTAATTAAAACAAACTATTAATGAATTCTTGTACTTATCGACGACATCCACATCATATGCATTCAAATGCAATGGATGTTGTCATCTAACCAACTAGGACCCATGAGAATCTGGGTACCATGTTGTTTATCTTGTTTAGGTAATTTACGAATGAAGAGCCTATTACGTGTTGATCTACTCATCTCGCTCTATTACCTTTGACGGATATTGGTCTGTATCATATTGTTTCACTTTCTGCATATGTTTCGCCTATGACGTTGTTGCGGATTTATTCATGTATCGGCATTTTGTTCTTCACTCTTGGTGTATTGGTATCATGGTGTATCCGTTACTTTTTCATGATGAAGCCTCCTTAGTACTCCTTCTTTTAACCTTCACGACTTGTGATGATTGGTGTGATCGATTGGGCATCTCGGATCTAGTTACCTTATTTTCTATTCATAGGAACATCACTTGGCTACTTCGACATGTCTTGGACTTGCTCTTAAGATTTCTTCTTTCACCGTCATGCCCATCCTTTTTGAAAAGCTGGACCTGAGATAAGTTTTTCTTTTCTAAAACTTGTCAATGTTATATTATACTTTAGAATGTTTTGATTAGTGTGTAAATAAAATTTAACTAATATGTTGCCATGCTTTTAGATTATTAACACTAATATATGCATACATGATATTAGCATTATTAACCTTCTTGTTGTTTAGTATAGTATCATTTTTCTTAAATCTTCTATGATCTATAGTAGAACCCCTCCACTTAAGCTATATGATCTTACTAGTTGCTTTAATAGATGCATTATAATTGATATTTGTTTGCAACTTGATATTATGATGTTCTTTGTATACATACATATATATATATATATATATATATATATATATATATATATATATATATATATATATATATATATATATATATATATATATATATATATACATATGTCTATCTTGTATCCATGAACTATTTACCTTGCTTCTTCCTGTCCCATTGCATTTAGATCATAAGTATCTATCATTTCACTTTAATATCTTTAGGTGTCATTAAAGATGATTATATGTGACAATGGGCTTAATTGATTCTCTTAAAAATGACAAGTTTCCATTTCAAATCCTTCATTTGCAACTTCTTGATTATTATGATCAAAACATTATGTTTAAAACTTTTCTCTTTTTGAAATGAAGTATTTTGTTACTGAACTAAAACTTCCTTATAACCATTATTTTAATCAAAAACAAGATTAAATTTTTTTTTTGTTATTGTAATGCACACTTGAAGTTACTTCAAAACATTGTTGAATAAAACTAAAAACGTTTTGCTTAAAACATATTTAACCTTCTCACATGTGTCATACATCTCTATTGGAAATTACATTCACAATTTAATCAAATCATTTCATGAGAATCATGACTTGCCCATATGATCTTGTTTGTAACAAGTCTTGAACTCCATATAATCATATCCACATATGTGTTACTTGTTAACAATCATCAACATGTTTGCTCTAGGCTAAGTGGTATTATCTTCATATAGTTGCTTATTTAGCTTATTTACTTTATTGCCTCTTTAATTGCATATCTTAATTGATAAATAAATAGATTGCATGATTATTAGAAATTTATTGCTTATTTCTATTATTTCTATATCACTCTCTACATTCATGAATAGTATGCCCTATATTGCCTCAAAGAGTTGAACTTACTTGAATCCAAATCCAAAAACACAACCTTTTTGAAAATTTTCTGCCAAAAATTCATTTCTGGCATTCTGGGAATCAACAGATGGGCGGCCCCCTTAATTATATAAGGCGGCCCCCTTAATGATTAAGGGGACCGGCCCCTAATTAAGGGGACCGGCCATCTGATGGTCGGGGATACTGTTTTCTTTATCACTTTTTGACCCATTTCAGTCTATACTTCCCAAAATTCACAAACATATTTTGTCCCATGTTATCCCTCAAAATTTACCTTCCTAAACCACATTTCTCATACACTATAAATACCCTCTTCCCATCATTAATGCCATCACACCCAAACATGTCATCTCCCAACAACCAAAAACCTAAGATTTCAAGAACCGCAAGGATCTCCGTCAAACCCGTTTGGAGGAGGAAACTTGATTCTTGTCACAACTCAAGTGATGTTGTTCCAAGTCAACCAACTACTAAACCTAAAAACCACAACAATGATTCATCTCACAACCTATCATCCACTCATTCCCTCATTCATGTTTCTTCATATGATGAGCATGCTCAATCCCAAAACAACAATCCCAATCTCTCAATCAATACTTCACATGTTGCTCATTCAACAAAAACATCACCCACTCATGAAGAACCTCTCCCACACATTTCATGTTTTCATGACTATCCAAGCTCAACCATGTCTCCACCACCAAGAGTACCACCACCACATCCTACACCTTCACATGCCACTCCCATGTTGCATGTTCAAACTTTCACCCAAGACAACTATCAAGCTCCACTACCATCACCTTCCTCCGAACACTTGAAGTTCGTTGAGGAGCTAAAAGAGGCACATGAGCTTAGTCCTCTTTTATTTTTTTTTTTGGGTAAAAGGTCAACGACCCGGTAAATATATTACTCCAAAAAACGTTTAAGTACAACGGATATGGGTGAATCCCATATCTCAGCCCGTTACATAGGCGAAAAGCTTACATAACAAGATACTTCCTATTTTCTAAACAAGAAAACTAGCCATTACGCACATGATAGTAGAGAATCAGACAAAAGATAAACTACTTCCTACGACTTTGGAGATTAACACCATACATGGCATTAATAGCCTCCAATTCCCCTGGAAGATCATAAGTGTGCTTCGAATAATCATCATAGTCATACAAATCATCACGCTCATGACCACCACCAAAAAGATTTGCAGATTCATCGAACGGGTTAAGAACCTCATCCTCATCGGTATCGGAAACCTCAACATCACCCACCTTCGAAAATGGGTTAGTCCTCTTAGTGGCAGAGGTAGACGGAATAGGATGACCAGCATCATCCACAAGAATAGCTTTCCCATCGATCAGTAACTCTTCAAGCTTACTAATCTTCTCAGCAACAGGAGTAGAACCAACTTCCATAGTTTCCATAGAATCGCTCAAAAGTGGTTCTTGCATAACACTCACAAGAGGGACTTATGGTGTAATACCAGTCTTAACCGATTCATCCTTATTAACTTCCATTGGACTGCCCGCATCCACATCCCGTTGAGCTTCCACAGTACTTCCAGACGTCATATCCAAAGTTACAACCTTAGTAGGAATACCAAAACCATCAGTATCATCCATATTCTGTGCGTCAAACTGATTAGATGTAACAATCTTTGCTCCACTAGTACTCGGTATATCAACAGTCTTCTTCTTGTTAGCATCCACTTTCTTGGGTTCAGGAGGAGGAACTTTGGGACGATATTGCATTTTCTTACCCACACTAGGTTTAGTAAACCCTCCTTTCAAAGGACCAGATTGACCCCCACTATTACTCTTCTTCTTATTATTGACAGTTAGGAAACCATCATTAACACTTGGCTTAGGTTGAGCAGTAGGGGGGACAAACTTGGGACAATCAGTACAAGTATGACCAAATACCTTGCACTTATCACAACGAGGCGGTTTCCACTCATATTCAACCCTAATCTTCTCAATTGTCGAACCCGTCCCATCAAGCAAAGGAATTTCAACAGTGATACAATCTCTAAGCACCTCCTCTGACTTAACTTCAATCATGCATCTAGCAAAGCTACTACGGCCCCACGATTCCTTACACATTTGGTTGGTGAAAGCATCTAGTCGTTTAGGCGTACCAATCAATGTAGCAAGAAGACTAAGACCATCATCAGAGAACATTGCAAGTGGGACATCATGGAACTTCACCCACACCGGAATGTTGATCAAATCCTCTTTAAGTAAGTTGGTGTTCAATGTCCATGGTTTAAGAATAATAGGCACATTTCTGATCAACCAAGGACCATTCTCAAGCACATCATCAACACCTTTATTAGAATTGAACTTAAAGAAGAAGAAACCTTTAGCATTCATCATTACCTTTTGTATACCAAACTTAGCCCACGCATTGCGTACATAGTAGTCAACAACAGGAAAAGCAAGACGTTGACCAAGGAAATACCCATAAAGAGTATTCTCAAACCGAGTGTTCACCTCTTCAACCACTTTCAACGGAATAGAAAGATCAACATCATCCCTCTTGTTACTGCTTTCCAACCTACGAAAATTAGATTCATGTTTCTTTGGCTCATTGGAAGTAGCACCCGCATAAGTGACCGATTTAACTCCAGTACTACAAGTATTATCATGTAAACGAGGTGAAGTACCAACATTAGAAGTAAGGCTAGGAAACTGATTAGTGTTGTCAATCGTTGCAGATAACTTCAATTTTCCAGCACTTTGAGCAACATGAACACCATCACCCTCAGGAAGGTTACCATGTTCAAAACCACCACTAGATGTTTTCACACTATCAACACCCGTATCATCCATATACCCAGAACTACCAAATGGAATCGGCTCCACTTGATCAATACTCAGATTACTATTACCCTTACCAAGAGGAAGCTTGGAAGCATCAGTAGCAATCCTATAATTCAAGAAACCTTTGTTAATCATCACCCTCAACACCCACGACCCGTACAGCAATTCAACCAGCACTCAAGCAAACAATGAGAAAAGGTAAAAACCCTAATCGCTTAGGGTTTTAGAATAAATCGCCAAAACACTAACCTATATCCATACTACACATACGATTGATAAAGAACAATGGATATAATACCAACAAAACCGACTAAAGATTAAAGATAGGAAATCGATCAGAAAACCAAAAGTCGGCAGAAAAACGATTTAAAAGAAACCCTAAGAATCGATTATCTCAAATCCACAAGATCTTAATGAATCAATGCACAAATCCGATCAGAAACAACTAACAAAGAATGTTAGATCATAACTAAACCAGGTTGGAACAAAGAATCAAAAGGAAAAGGCAGAAAATAAGAAAAACGATAAGGAGTTGGGGGTTACATCTTGCTCAACGCAATTTGGATCCACCACAATCAAGCTCACCATCATCACCACATAACAAAAACCAAATCGAGAAGCATGTCAACAATTGCCCTTGTTGCATCTTCCTCCAACAACAAACCATTGTATTGAATGAGCACTTTACTTGGATTGAGTATCTTCTTACTAGATCTCAACAAACACCAACACTTGAACAACATCAAAACCCTCAATCAACAAACCCATCTTCAATTTCACCACCTACAAGCTCCACATCTCCAAACCCAACAACATCCATGCAACCAAATGTTTACCTCCACTAAACCATCAAGCATTTTACATGCTTATGTTTCTCATTTTCAAATAAAACTCCTCAACCATTTTGGGATTCAAGAAAGTTTGGTGACACTTCTTGTTGGCACATTAGGACATTCTACTTAGCTTAGAATTTCATCTTTGTAGCCTATGTAACAATGATTATGGGTTGACGTAATCATTTTCTTTTAATGAACGATTTAATGTATGTTTCTAATTCTCTGTTGCCATGCTCATTATTAGTTAGTGCTATGCTATATGTATTTGCTTGTGCCATGCTTGTGCTTCTAATATTTTTCTTGCGAGAATCCCATTTCTCGAACCCTTGGTGCTCTCAAACGAGGGGGAGCATACATCAAGGGGGAGTTTTTTATCTTATTGGCTTAAACCTTTTTGATTCTACAAAAAGGGGGAGAAGTGAATGTAAACTCACTTAATACTTGTCTAAAAATTAATTTTTAGATTTAATGAGTTTAGGTTTTGTAATCATCAAAAAGGGGGAGATTGTTGAAATAAATAAACGACTAAAAACGTTATTCATATCTTTCGATATCTCTATGTTTTGATGATCACAAAACGAAAACACATTAAATCAAAGATAATGACGTAAACAAGTATTTAGTAGTTAATAATCACTTTCACCATCTAATCACTAAAGGTATGAATAAACATAGTGATTAAAGCATTATAAGATTAAAGGAAAGTTTAATTAAGTATTACAAAGTTTACTTAATTATATAAACATATTATATATTTTTGAAAAACACTTTTGGTAATAAAGAAAAATGTTTTATTCATACTAAATATATGAATTCAAATTTTTAACCAAAATCAGTTAGTTTTTCACCAAATAAACTTTCCCCACTAAAAGACAAAGAATCTGGCCGTTTCAGCTGGGTGGCCCCCTTAATTACAAAGGGCGGTCCCCTTAATTTTAAGGGGGCCGGCCATGATTTAAGGGGACCGGCCATGCTCCTCTATCAGAATCTGTTGCCTATAAATACCACCTTAAACCTGGATTTTTTCCTCACCTTTTTGCACTAAAACTTTCTGATCTAAACATCCCTCTCCATCTTCTAAAAATCCTTTGATCTTATATACTTTGATCTTTTTTTCAAAGTGATTCAAGCCTCAACACTCAGGTGCAAAGAGAAGAATACTTCTACTAGGAGTATTGCAACTTAGTATCATCTTGCTATCTAAGTTGATTGTTTAGTTCATCTTGTATATCATTTATTTCTTTGTGAACATTGTGTATACATTGGTTAGATAGATTTAGATATTGGATCTAGATCCATTGAAGGTGTGAAGTAGTACTAGTAGTGAAGAAATAGAGGTGGATAGGATTTGTGTTAGAAGATATAAGTCGTAATAGCACATTGAAGTGGAGATAGTTGTGAAGACAAAGAAGTTGAAGCTTTGAAGTTGAAAAGACCTTGAAGCCTGGCAGTTGTGAAGTAGTATATATCTTGGGGTAGTGGATAGGACTTAGTAGTGAAGGTGTGAAGAAACAAGTGGCATGAAGAAAAAGAGTTAGGAAGTATTAAGTTGTGAAGAAGCTAGGAGCAAAGTAGAAAGTTGTGAAGAAATTTGAAGTGTAGAAGATTGGTGTGTAGAAGTTAGGTGTGAAGAAGATTGGTGTGAAGAAGTTGTATTGAAGTTGTGATTGTGGTGTGATATTGTTGTGGTGTGCTAATTGGTGTGTAAGGTTTTCTCCGCCAGAAAGGAGGTTTTTGATCTAGTGAAGAAAACTCTCGAGTATGTGACTCGGGGAGTGGAGTAGGGCAAGGAAGGTGTCCTTGTAGCCGAACCACTATAAATCCTTTGTCTCTCGGTTTGATCTTTCCATCTCTCACTCTTTGATTAAACACTTACTCGCATATCATTCATAGTTACAATTGCTTGTGCATTGTGCATATATTGGTTTCACATAAAGATCAAATTAGGTTCCATTCAAAACATTAATTATACATTAGTAAACTAAAGTATATACAATCATTAAAATACATATACACATATAAATACAAACTTGTATATAAGTGAGATATATGAAATTATATTTTCTATTTAACACTTTAAATAAGAAGTATTTATGTGACATATGTGAATTAATTTGTATCTATACTTTAGCTTCAAAGGATTTTTACAAACTACCATTAATTATTTGAAAGCAAACTTTTATTGAAACGAAAAAGACGCAAAACTATTCAAACCCCCCCCCCCCCCTTTCTAGTTTTCTACATGCGAGACCATCCGAATCACCATCTCTGACTTAGTTGTCAAATTCTATCATTTAAAGGTACTAGCTAGACTGAGCTACAGGATTGAACTCAATATAAATGTCCGTAGGACAACACAATAGAAATAAACCAAGCTTCTAATTGAGACTGTAGAGCATTTCATTTAAACATGGCCTCATCCATACATAAACTTTCCTGCAGTAAGTTTTCACAAAGGACAATTGTTTGTATCAAGAATATCGATGTAGATTCCTCTAAGGCATTATGTCTCTAGAAATTTCCGATAACCTCACCTTCATACCAAGCAAGGGATCAAACCGGAACATATCTCCTCATCTACATGGGAAAACAGAATAGACGTTCATCGACGCAACATCAAGTGATACGTTCGCCTTGCCAATTACAACGATAAACTATTTCAGGACTTAAGTTAGTCTAAATACCTATGCTTGTAGTTATGTCTGATAACCACCAATAGGCATTATCCAACCTCAGGAACTAAATGTTAGACACATATGCATTTAAGCGAACATTTCCTATTCTACCCTTTTATCCTTGTTAGTGTTTTCACTTTTAAATAAAGTTGATGCGTTTACATAAATCACATACCTTGTGGAAAAAGAAAAAAAAAATGATTTCTGAAATTCCTATTTTGAACAAGTACGATCCTTTTTGGTCAATCTTTAGCAACACTATTGTACAATGAGAAATATACATAGACATCAAACTTTGGTAAGCAGTCTTAATCACAACATGTTTGAAAACATTTTTTTTTACTTCATAACTACTGAAATTTTGAATCACCAGGAAAAATATTACTTAGTAAATCATTTGCTCCATTTTCTAAATTCGTTTATTCAGAAAAAGATTTCAACCAAAGCTCACAATCGCGAGACAAATTTCCAGAACCAATTTCCCTACAACATCGCTTATGCATTTAGGATTTGTGACTTGACAATAAAGAATATTTGGAATATGTGATGAAGGAATTAGGAAGGACATCACAAATTAATCACGAACTTCAGTAGTGGAGACCAAACCCACTAGACAAAGAAAGACATATATCTTATCATCCGTTGGAACAAAACACAAGGAATCAAATTGTTACCTATATTCTATCCCTTTCAGTTAACGCCAAGTTCGAAGGACCGAACGTTGTGGAATTAGTCACAAAGGTTTATTGTACCCATTCCAGTTATTCCTGTTAAGGAAACCGATTCACTTTGGACTTCAGGTAATCATTTTAGGATTTCCTTCAGAAACCCAATTAGATGTGAGCATCACCTATCATCCTCAGACCGATGGTCAAGGCGAGAGAACAATTCAAACATAGGAAAGTATGCTCAGAGCATGAGTGATTGACCCTAGAAATGGTTGGACTAATCATCTAACATAAATCAAATTCATCTACAACAATAGTTATCACACCAACAGCGAGAAACTGGCAGAAATTAGGTTGGTACATAACACACATCATTTGGATTGGGTATCCTGAACAACAAACCATCCAGATTCAAGTGGGAGGATAAACTAAGTTAAAAACATTGCCTTGGATTAGCATGATACAAATTGGATAACAAGAGAGGTTGAACCTTTAGCATATTGGACCAGTTGAATCGACCAACTAGCATACAAACTTGAGTTCTAGCAGAATTCAGCAGTATATATTACCAGTATCACATTTAAAACATTAAGAAGCGCAGACCATCTATTGATGGGCCAAACTCGGAAAAAGCTCAACTCACTAGTCCAGTAGGCATTCATGAAATAACCAGAAATTTCCTACAAGTCAAGAATCAGTTACAAGTTCAATAAGTTGTAAACCATTAAAACTTCAAGTTGGTAGGCAGAGTTATGCAGAAAGTTCTGCCTAGGAAAGGCATGATATCATTCAGAAAACTTGGAAAGTTAAACCCGATATACACTGGACCATGTAATATTTCAGACAGAATAGGCCTAGTGGCCGTCAGACTTGAGCCTTGATAGAGAACAACAGGATTACACAACCATGTATTATCATCTTTTCAGATTAGTCACTCATAATTCCATTTGGAAAGGAATCCAACCCAAAGTCAAACATAAACCTTGTAGGAGAACAAGTTGAAATCATGGACAGTTAGGTCGAACAGTTGAAGCAGAGTCGAATTCCTATCGTTAGAGTTCGCTGGAATTCTCGAATATCATCACCTTTTCACCAATACGTTTTCAGAGACCAACATAAACTGAACTTCGGGATGAAGTTCCTTTTAGAGGGGAAGACTGTCACAACTCACCATTTCAGGTCATTTCCCAAACTTTGGAAAAACACTATTCATCAAAACACTATTCATTGTTTTACTATTCATCATATTTGGTGTTAGTTTGACATTCCGAGAAGCATTCAGAAATTTTACTATTCATTGAACACTATTCATTGCCGGAAAAGCTTTCACTATTCACTAGCATTACTCATTTCATCGTAAATTTAGTTTACGGGTATTAAAATTCGCGTAACCGTATGGGTTTAGGTGCGAATTCATTTCATTATCAGTAAGGACATTGCATACGGACTAGAGACAGTCTGCATATCATCAGTAGATCATTTACATGTTATACCACTCTTAGGATTTTCAAATTTATATATTTGATACATTTAACGTTTTACGTATAATTATTTATAAATAAACGTTAACACCCGGTTTATAAACACGAAGAATAAATCTAAATATTCCCACAATGGTCCCGACATATTTTTATAACCATTTTATCATCATAAAAGTTATAACATTCATTTACCCAGTATTTTGGAAATTTATTTTATTTATAACGTAAGTTTATAAATATTACGACGGTTTTCGTGAAAACTAAACAATAATCACCCGAACACTCAGTACTTGTACCCAACATATTTTTAATATTTTTATGACTTTATTAAGTCCCGGTTAAATTCGTTAACATTTATTTCTAGCAAACCCGGTACCCGATTATAACAAAACTAACTAAAAACCACAACTAATACTACACTAACTTATCCTAAGCAACTCAAAACTCATTTTGCTACTCTTTTTCACATTGAAAACCGGCCACATGCCCCCCCCCCCCCTAGACACCATGTGCTTCCTTTTAACATTATGACTTATGTACACTTATAATACAATATAAACTTATACTAAATATCTACAAAAACACATAAAACATAAACATACAAATTTCCAAGAATCATAAGCTCACTTTTCTCATCTCTTTCACCCCAAAACCCACGATCCACACCAAAATCCAAGATCAAGTGATTATTTTCCAAGATTTAAAGCTACAAAGTTGTTCCTTTTGTCATCCTAATCAAGATTCTTGCAACAAAAACACAAGTAACACAAGATTTCTCATCATCTAATCACCTATTATTTCAAAGTGAGTTATCAAATTTATTTTCATGATTTCATCAAATTAATACTTGTATCTTATGGTTTTCATGCTTAATTTCATGTACAAGTTAGCTATACCACAATATTTTTGTTAACTTTTTGAACATACAAACCCTAGATTTTGATTTAGGTGTTCCTTTGTTAAATTAACATGATTAGTAGTGATTAGGAACCCATGGCACCCTAAGAAGGTGTATGGTAGGATTAGTATAGCTTTGTGGTGTTTGCAAGAGATTTGGTTGAAGTAGAAACTAGTTTTGGACATGAAAAATGGATTTGTAACAAGTATTTATACATTCTGTCCCATTTTTGTAAATCCAGGAAAATCAGTAAACATAAAGTAAACTTTGGCAAAATTTTCAGAAAATACTTTCAAAAACGAATCCGTAGTCGAAAGAACGGATTAAAAAGAGCTTATAACGAAGAAGTTATGATTTTTGCAAGTTTATTGACGAAAAGTATATTTTCTGAAAATTACATAAACTCTTAACATTTCAAAGATCAAAAAGCTCTCATTTCATCATTTTCATCTCCAAACCCACGACCTCACCACCATATCAAGAACAAGTGAAGATTTTCCAAAAGTTAAAGCATCAAAGTTGTTCATTTCATCATCCTAATCAAGAATCATAACACAAAAACACAAGTAATCCAAGGTTTCTCATCATCTCACCACCTATTATTTCAAAGTGAGTATTCAAAATTATTTTCATGTTTTCATCTAATTAACATATGTATCTTATTGTATTCATGCTTAATTTCATGCACAAACTAGTTATACCACTTTATTTTTTGTATACTTTGTGAACATACAAACCCTAGAATTGGTTTTAGGTGTTCCTTTGTTAAATTAACTTGTTTACTAGTCATTAGGAACCCATGGCACCCTAAGAAGGTGTATGGTAGGATTAGTATAGATTTGTGGTGTTTGCAAGAGATTTGGTTGATGTAGAAACTAGTTTTGAACCTTGGAAATGGATTTGTAACAAGTTTATAAACATGCTATCCCATTTTGTTAAATTCTGGAAAATCAGTAAACAAAAAGGAAACTTTGGCAAAATTTTTAGAAAATAATTTCAAAAACGAATCCGTAGGCGAAAGAACGGATTAAAATGAGTTTATAACGAAGAAGTTATGATTTTTGCAAGTTTGTTGACGAAAACTATTTTCCGGAAAAATACATGCTGTTGGACGTTTTTCGTCGGACAAATAGAGGCTTTAGACGTAACCCGGAGGAACCAAACTTTCCAAAATATATTACTACATACTAAGACGTAACCGTGGATATAAAGAACAAGTAAAACGGACTTATAACGACAAAGATATTTACGTTTGAATATCGGCAAAACTCATTTCATTTTGACAGCTTTTGGAAATATAACGCTAAAACTACGTACTAACTCTAGATTTCTAGAAATAATACCAAGTACCCAATTTTATAACTAATGAAGTATTAGTTATTACAAGTATATTTTATCACTACGAGGCGTTATTTCAAGGATTTCAACCCGAGGATTTCAACACGAACATTGATACATACGATATATATATAAGTATATATATTGCAACTAGCTTTATTTTTCTAATAGCCATATTTTTCCTAAGTCTTGGAAATGTATATTTTTGATAACAACAAGTATTTTTCAAAGAGTAGAGTGGTATAGGAAACATGTGCATGGACATTTATAACATCATTTCATGATCTAAAGTAGATCGTTCATCATTCATATTAGGTTGCGGCTAGTGTGCGCGCCTTGTTTTTTAGCTCATTACATGTTCATGGTACCATCATATCAGGTGAGTCATAGCCCCACATTTACTGGTTTAATTACTTTATAAACTCTTTGGAGGAGATACATGCTTAAATACTCGTGTTATACTTTTATACGATTTGAATCCCACGGGGGAGAATACATTGCTTCAATTACTTTCGTACAATGCCTAAGTATTACAAATTCCATACATTGCTTAAGTTTCCTTATTACCACGTCTTGACAAGTCCCCTTTATTATCATGGACCGTTAATTTTAGTACTAAGCGAGAGTGAGTGAATAGATCTATTGAGGGTGACGCCTCCATTCGCGTTTGGGTTGCTCCAACGGGACGAATGCATTTCATGTCTTATCAAATTGAGTGCCTGGTAAACACTCTGTTGGGGCCATTACTATGTCTAGCTTCGGGGTCATGAGCTTAAGAGACAATGTAGCATTTTTGACATATTGTCACCTTACTTTATCCTTTTGGCTATTGTACATACGAAAATTACTTATGGAATTACGATACTTTTCCACCACTATTACTACGGAATTGCGCCGCCTTTTCATCAGTCTTACTACTGATTTACGATGCTTTTGCATCAGCCTTATTACTGAATTACGATGCTTTTGCATCAATCTTATTACTTTTGTTTACACAAACTAAATCATATTTGGCAGTGGGTTGTAAACACACAGGTTACAAGTCTTTTATGGCGGGACTTGGAACTGAGTGGATTTACGATGCCTTTGCTGGGAAATCTTCATTCATATGCATTACATTCTTTTTCACAAGACTCTATGAACTCACCAACCATTATGTTGACACTTTAGCATGTATTTTCTGGTTTTAAGCAATGGCACGCTGCAGGAGGTTTTAGCAGGGCATGGCATGGTCATAGAAGACTCTGATTATTCATATGGGGACCGTTTTAAACTATTTTAAGGGCCTACTTCCGCACTATTTTTAACAATGTAAATTCAACATTTTTGATTAAACTATTTTATTTTAAATGATTGAAGTGAAAACCATTTTTGTACTTGTGTGTGATACCGATTGAGTTATACCCCAACTACATGTATGCTTCCGCTGGACCCTATTTTGGGGGTGTGACAGATTTGCATCAGAGCTTTGGCTATAGCGAACTAAGTGTTTTTAAAACCTAGACTATAGCTACTTTCAAGAAAACTTAACCCTATGAGAGTCACGTGCCTGCCTGCCAAGCTGAAGCCTCATTTGTGGTTAGTTGCTGACATAGGTGATGAGATTTATGTCTCATTATCTGATATATTATATTCATTTATTATAGTTGTTTACTATAATTGTCTTTCATATAAGCATGTTCACGTATCGTATATGTCACCGCATTATGTTTTTCCTTGCATAGTTTCATCATTTGACCTCGAGTTTGGTCACCTGCCTTAGTCTTTCTGAACGTCTTGGTATTTGTGAAGGACATAGTATTAGTATGACTGAGCTGAGTATTTCAAAATTCATGGAACCTCGGTGGAATATAGAGTAGTCATTTATATTCGACCCGGGACAGTAGGACATAGGCTGACTACCTATATCTGACTCAGAGATGAATTTTGCAACACTGAGAATGGTTATAATAAAATTCTATCTGGATTGAATCCTTTACTCATTTTCCAAATGTTTCATGCATGTGTGTGTATACCCTCGTTGTCAGAACATTCATACTTTTTATCACCTCGTGAACCGCCGCTTGGAAGCATGTCAATTGATCATTTCACCTCATGAACATTCACGTCTATGCACGATACATTCACATCACAGTATTTTCTTTTATCACAATATCATTTTGTCGCAGTTGTCACAGTCTCTTCCCTTCTCACCATCACTATCATTTCCTTTCCCCATCCCCATATATATATAGAATTAGCTGACACTTTATGGATTCCTATGCCACTCATCGCACACTACTCTCTATATTGATAAGTGGATATTATCAATGACCTCCCTAGGAAAGACTTTCCATACCATCTATAAGGAGAATCTCTCAGTACATTAAGACCATTCAAAACTCAACAGAAATATCAAGATATCGCAAAACTATTCGAAACACTATCATTGGCCTGGTCACCAAAATTCCATCATCTAGAAAGTATTGGCTTGACTGAATTACAAGATTCGTTTCGATACGAGTGCTCACTAAGCAACACCATAGAGATAAATCCAACCTCTTAACCGAGACTATAGATTGAACATGTCCTCACCAATAGACTTTATCCAAACATGTTAGACACCTATGCCTTTGTTTGAAACATCAAGAAAAATGTTACATGGAAAGCCGTTTGCTTAAACTTGTAGATTCATTTATTCGGGGAAGGTTTATGAACAAAACACAAGGAATCAAATTGTTACCTATATTCTATCCCTTTCAGATAACGCCAAGTTCGAAGGACCGAACGTTGTGGAATTAGTCACAAAGGTTTATTGTACCCATTTCAGTTATTTCCTGTTAAGGAAACCGAATTCACCATGGACTTCAAGCAATCATTTCAGAATTTCCTTCAGAAACCCAATTAGATGTAAATATCACCTATCATCCTCAGACCGATGGTCAAAGCGGGAAAACAATTCAAACATAGGAAAGTATGCTCAGAGCATGAGTGGTTGACCCTAGAAATGGTTGGACTAATCATTTAACACAAATCAAATTTATCTACAACAATAGTTATCACACCAATAGCGAGAAACTGGCAGAAGTTAGATTGGTACATAACACACATCATTTGGATTGGGTATCCTGAACAACAAACCATCCAGATTCGAGTGGGAGAACAAATTAAGTTAAAAGCATTGCCTTGGATTGGCATGAGACAAATTGGATAACAAGAGAGGTTGAACCTTTAGTATATTGGACCAAATAAGATTCATTTTAGAATCGACCAACTAGCATACAAACTTGAATTCTGGCAGTATTCAGCAGTATATATTACCAGTATCACATCTAAAACATTAAGAAGCGCAGACCATCTATTGATGAGCCAAACTCAAAAAAGGCTCAACTCACTAGTCTAGTAGGCATTCATGAGATAACCAGAAATTTCCTACAAGTTAAGAATCAGTTACAAGTTCAATAAGTTGTAAACCATTAAAACTTCAAGTTGGTAGGCAGAATTATGTTGAAAGTTCTGCCTAGGAAAGGCATGTTATCATTCAGAAAACTTGGAAAGTTAAACCCGATATACACTGGACCATGTAATATTTCAGACAGAGTAGGCATAGTGGTCGTCAGACTTGAACATTGTCATAGAGCAACAGGATTACACAACCATGTATTATCAGCTTTTCGGATTAGTCACTCATAATCCCATTTGGAAAGGAATCCAACCCAAAGTCAAACATAAACCTTGCAGGAGAACAAGTAGAAATCATGGACAGTTAGGTCGAACAGTTGAAGCAGAGTCGAATTCCTATCGTTAGAGTTCGCTGGAATTCTCGAATATCATCACCTTTTCACCAATATATTTTCTGAGACCAACATAAACTGAACTTCGGGACGAAGTTCCTTTTAGAGGGGAAGACTATCACAACTCACCATTTCAGGTCATTTCAGGTCATCTCCCGAACTTTCGAAAAACACTATTCATAAATCACTATTCATCAAAACACTATTCATCGTTTACTATTCATCATTTCCGAGATCAATTTGATATTCTGAGAAATATTTGGGAATTTTACTATTCACTAAACACTATTCATTGCGGGAAAACATTTCATTATTCACGTGCATTACACATTTCATCGTAAATTTAGTTTACGGGTATTAAAATTCGCGTAACTGGATTGGTTTAGGTGCGAATTCATTTCATTATCAGTAAGGACATTGCATACGGACTAGAGACAGTCTGCATATCATCATAACAACATTTACATGTTATACCACTCTTAGGATTTTCAAATTTATATATTTTATACATTTAACGTTTTCCTTATAAGTATTTATAATAAACGTTAACACCCGGTTTATACACGACGAATATATCTAAATATTCACACAATGGTCCCGACATATTTTTATATCCATTTTATCATCATAAAAGTTATAACATTCAATTACCCAGTATTTTGGAAATTTATTTTATTTATAACGTAAGCTTATGAATATTACGACGGTTTTCGTAAAAAACTAAACAATAATCACCCGAACACTCAGTAATTGTACCCAACATATTTTTAACATATTTTTAACATATTTACAACTTTATTTTATCCCGGTTAACTTTGTTAACATTTATTTCTATTAAACCCGGTACCCGATTTTAACTAATAACACATAACCTTACACAAAATTTCTAATTAAATCAAAACTACCCTACCCCCCCCCCCCCCCTCATCCCCATGGAACCGGCCTCATAAGACCTCTCCTAGGCAAATTCTTACAATTTTCTAACCTAAGGCATTTATGTATGCTTATAATACATTATAAGTTGCTACTTAATTACATAAACCACAATAACATAAACTCTTAACATTTCAAAGATCAAAAAGCTCTCATTCATTTTCATCTCCAAACCCACGACCTCACCACCATATCAAGAACAAGTGAAGATTTTCCAAAAGTTAAAGCATAAAAGTTGTTCATTTCATCATCCTAATCAAGAATCATAACACAAAAACACAAGTAATCCAAGGTTTCTCATCATCTCACCACCTATTATTTCAAAGTGAGTATTCAAAATTATTTTCATGTTTTCATCACAAACTAGTTATACCACTTTATTTTTGTATACTTTTTGAACATACAAACCCTAGAATTTTATAACTAATGAAGTATTAGTTATTACAAGTATATTTTATCACTATGAGGCGTTATTTCAAGGATTTCAACCCGAGGATTTCAACACGAACATTGATACATACGATATATATATAAGTATATATATTGCAACTAGCTTTATTTTTCTAATAGCCATATTTTTCCAAAGTCTTGGAAATGTATATTTTTGATAACAACAAGTATTTTTCAAAGAGTAGATTGGTATAGGAAACATATGCATGGACATTTATAACATCATTTCATGATCTAAAGTAGATTGTTCATCATTCATATTAGGTTGCGGCTAGTGTGTGCGCCTTGTTTTTCAGCTCATTACATGTTCATGGTACCATCATATCAGGTGAGTCATAGCCCCACTTTTACTGGTTTAATTACTTTATAAACTCTTTGGAGGAGATACATGCTTAAATACTCGTGTTATACTTTTATACGATTTGAATCCCACGGGGGAGAATACATTGCTTCAATTACTTTCGTACAATGCCAAAGTATTACAAATTCCATACATTGCTTAAGTTTCCTTATTACCACGTCTTGACAAGTCCCCTTTATTATCATGGACCGTTAATTTTAGTACTAAGCGAGAGTGAGTGAATAGATCTATTGAGGGTGACGCCTCCATTCGCGTTTGGATTGCTCCAACGGGACGAATGCATTTCATGTCTTATCAAATTGAGTGCCTGGTAAACACTCTGTTGGGGCCATTACTATGTCTAGCTTCGGGGTCATGAGCTTAAGAGACAATGTAGCATTTTTGACATATTGTCACCTTACTTTATCCTTTTGGCTATTGTACATACGAAAATTACTTATGGAATTACGATACTTTTCCACCACTATTACTATGGAATTGCGATGCCTTTGCATCAGTCTTACTACTGATTTACGATGCTTTTGCATCAGCCTTATTAATGAATTACGATGCTTTGCATCAATCTTATTACTTTTGTTTACACAAACTAAATCATATTTGGCAGTGGGTTGTAAACACACAGGTTAGAAGTCTCTTATGGCGGGACTTCGAACTGAGTGGATTTACGATGCCTTTGCTGGGAAATCTTCATTCATATGCATTACATTCTTTTTCACAAGACTCTATGAACTCACCAACCATTGTGTTGACACTTTAGCATGTATTTTCAGGTTTTAAGCAATGGCACGCTACAGGAGGTTTTGGCAGGGCATGGTCATAGAAGACTCTGATTATTCATATGGGGACCGTTTTAAACTATTTTAAGGGCCTACTTCTACACTATTTTTAACAATGTAAATTCAACATTTTTGATTAAACTATTTTATTTTAAATGATTGAAGTGAAAATCATTTTTGTACTTGTGTTGTGATACCGATTGAGTTACACCCCAGCTACATGTATGCTTCCGCTGGACCCTATTTTGGGGGTGTGACAGAAACATGTGCATGGACATTCATAACATCATTTTGTGATCTAAAGTAGATCGTTCATCATTCATATTAGGTTGCGGCAGCTAATCGTTCATTGTTGTTCATTACACTTCATCATACAATATCATCAGTTTAAGGTGAGTTTTCATAGCCTCGTTTTCAATACAATATTTTGATTTCGAATCCCACGGGGGAATACATTGCATCAATTATTTTAGTACGAGCCCAAGTACCAAAACATATGTACATTGCTTAAGTTGCCTTACCAACCTGTTAAAGTCCCCTATTTATTATCATGGACCGTTAATTTGCCGATTAAGCGAGAGTGAGTGGATAGATCTATCGAGGGTGACGCCTCCATCCGTGGTAGTTATTACCAACAGTAAGCGGATGCATTTCATTTTGACATTTTGGGAGTGTTCTGGTAAAACATTCGGGAGGGGCATATAATTTCATCAGTCATAGCTTCGGGGTCATGAGCTTAAGGTCTATTGTACTATTTTACTTGATTTTTATCTTGCACTTATACTTGTGGTGGCCGTACATCATTACATTTTATAAACCTATGGAATTCACCAACATTCGTGTTGACCTTTTAGCAATGTATTTCAGGTTATTAAGGTAGCTCATGTGACATGAATTTGGACCTTTTTGGAGTCGCAGAGTCGACGCGTCTCACCATTATTTCATGCACTTATGTAAACGTTTGATCTAGTAGGACTTGTTTTCATAAACATGCAACACCTTTTGGGGACCTCATTTTGTAAACTCTGAATAGTTTCAATGATCAAACGAAGTATTTTCCAAATGACACTTTAGGTCGTTCAATGTAACTGTAACTGTGATGCTATGACAGACACCCCCAGGTATTCCATTCCGCTGCAAGTCAGGTAAATTGGGGGTGTGACAATCTCATGGTGCTAAACCATAAGCAAACATGAACATATTTCTTGGAGATGTAAACTACACATCTTTTGCACTCTCGATAATCTTCACTTGCACATGCTACGTAATCACAAAAATAAAATGAATTCTTTATATTAACCGACACTTGAATTGAACCTATATTTTTGGAGCTCACATAGTCTCATGCTCTAAACCATAACCAAAATATGAAGGATTTTCTTGCACATGTTAAACGACGTGTCTGTTGGTCCTCATTTGCTCTCTCTGTATTCTTCACTTTCATCATCTTCTACTCTTCAAACCCTTTCAAAACCAACCACAAACATGCACTTTTTAAATTTCCCAAGGGTATTCAGTTCTTTGCTGAATAGTTATCCATTTTTGTAAACCATCATTTCATGATAACTAACATGGATTTTCTTTATAGATGATGGAATGGGTGAGTGTCAGTTATCTGAGGGTGAATGGGTACGAAAACCATATGGGGAATCGTTGTTGGCATATACAAATACGAGTTGTCCAACAATGCCTGATTGGAAGAATTGCTTCAAGCATGGGAGAGAGGACACTGATTTCTTGAACTGGAGATGGAAGCCGAATGAGTGTGAGCTTCCAAGGTTTGATCCAGGCAAGTTTTTGAGGATCCATATAAGATTGACATGTAACTTAATACTCGAAATTGCATAGTATCTAAAACCGAGGGACTGAAATTGCAACTAAAGTTGACTTAGAGTCAACCAAACTTGCCTTTACTCTTTTCTGAACTTCATTTTGATCACTTTTCATTTTCATTGCATTCATTCGATCAACTGTAAGTTAATTTCAGTCACCAATTATTTTTCATATTTGTAATTTGTTTCATACTTTCTGGGTTTTGGTTATTCAATCAATAGATTTTCATATTTGTAATTTCCTGTATTATTGGTGTTTCGTTGTAATCTTTAAAATTGAGCTTATAAAAAGTTCAATAAGCTCATCAAATAAGTTAAACCAGACACCCCTTAAACTAGTTGGGATACAATTGACATGATTGAGTGATTTGAGCCTGTGAGAGATGTTTTTTTATTAGGTTATGTAGCATAAGATGGATGGCGTTGAATGGAATGAATCATTAGATTTTGATTGTTCTTAGTCATGGATACTATGGTACAAATTAATTGTTTCAACTTTACTTTCATTTTTTTTCTGAAAACGTTTACTGTACTTGTGAACGCAGCTTGATCTCAATATTGATAATGGCTACTACGTCCATTCCTCATCGCTGGAAATATGATGTCTTCGTAAGTTTTAGAGGTGAAGATATCCGCAAAAGCTTCATAAACCATCTGTTCAACGACTTCAAGCAAAAAGGAATTTATGCTTTTAGAGATGATAGAGAATTGCCTAAAGGAGAAGAGATATCTCCTCATCTCTACAAAGCCATTGAAGAATCAAGGTTTTTGATTGTTATCTTCTCCAAAAATTACGCTTCTTCATCATGGTGTTTGAGGGAACTTGTCAAAATACTCCAATGAAAGCAAATGGGAAAGCCTAAACACGAGGTTCAAATACACTTTCATGATGTTAAACCTGACGTGGTTAGGAAACAAACGGGAAGCTACGCCGAAGCATTTACCAAACATCAAGTTTCAAATAGACTAGAGGTCGATAACTGGAAGGAAGCTTTATCAATGGCGGCTAACTTATCTGGATGGGATCTCGAGGACATGACAAATGGGTAAATTTCTTGTTTTTGTGTAATTAGTCTTGTAGCCCTACTAAAGCTTAACACTGTAGTTTCTCTTACTTATTGTGTCTTTGTGGTTAACAGATATGAGTACAAGTTCATCAATTGCATCTCCAAATACATCCTCATAAAGTTATGTGACGGGCCCTTACATGTTGGTGAGAACCTTGTTGGCCTAGATTTCCAATTAAACAGGTTAAATGTGCTACGCTTCGTTGGGTCGGATAAGGTTAACATGATTGGAATATGTGGTATAAGCGGAATAGGAAAGACGACCCTTGCCAAAGCTATTTATAACTTGATGTATGTCCACTTTGAAGGAAGTTGTTTTTGTGAAGATGTCAAAGAAGTCACAAAACGACATGGCATAATTCAAGTTCAAATGCATTTGATTAACAAGATTCTGAAAACAGAAGATCTGAAGACATCATGTGTTGGCGAAGGTTCTACGGTCATAAAGCAAAGGATGGCATGTAAGCCGATCCTGCTTGTTTTGGATGATGTGGATCATCGGGATCAGTTGAATGCGCTAGCGGGTTCAGCTAGTTGGTTTTGCCCAGGAAGTTTGATTATTTTCACAGGTAAAGATAAACAGTTGTTAAGATCTCATAGAGTGGATGAAATCCAGGACATGGACATTCTAGATGAGGATCAATCTTTAGAGCTCTTCGGTTCCTATGCGTTTGAGGAAAAATATCCTTCTACGGGCTTCCAAAAACTTGCTCTAGGAGCTGTGAACTATGTGCAAGGTCACCCTTTAGCTCTTTTTAAACCTTGCTGCAGTTTATTTATATGCCCCCTGCAGATTTTCTAATTTTTATTGGTCTTTTTATTAGCCACAATAATCTTTGATAAATCCTATGTACGAGACACCCACAGGTGTTTGATGAAATGCATTGAGTAGAAATCATTTGCTATTTACTCTACATCCTGTTGGTAGATTTTTTTGGATTTTACGATGTATTAAGAATTGATGTTGTGTTTTGAAGTTGTGATTTGTACCGTAAGATAATAAACCTTGCTGCAGTTTATGACATTGGAAATTAATATGGTAGCAATTATGTGACTGGTATGGTATCATGTTAAAACATGCACCATCTTTGGAAAGTGTGCTCTTGCCAATGCCAGCTCAACCAACATTTGAGACGTCATGTTTATTGTTTGTTATAAATGTGGGTTTTATAAAGATTAAACACTATTAAGGTCAATATAAATTGATGATTGTTATTGCAACAATTTTTATTTGTCTTTAACCGACAACGATTTTATAAAATTGAGATATCAATCAATAGGTACTGCATCACATAAAAGAATTGCTATATCTTCCTAGTTTATATTTCTACACGTACTCCTACTTATAGGATGCTGACACAGGACAGAATCGACGGATTAAATGAAGAAAAACAGTAAGTGAAAAACATGCGTGTGGACCATTATACTATTAAAGCTAAACAAGTCTGTTAAATTTGTAATAAGCGACCATTTTTCCATTCTATAGTTTATCCCAAGTCTGAACACTCTAATGTTCACATTTGTAAATCAGAATTCCACAAAACACTTTCTCATGATAATATTCCAAAGACGCACAAAACACTTTCTCATGATAATATTCCAAGACAAACCAATCCATAGTTAGTAGAAGACAAAATGAATATCAAATTTGACTACGCGTAATTCTAGCATACCTCTTGGCATATAACTACTTCTGTACTAGTTTATTACCAATAAAAATGTTTAAACTTTAGCGTACATTATTTTTACAATAATCCCAAACCAATATTAGAATTTCTAGTCAAAAAATACCAAAGATATATTGTAAAGTTCACATGCAATAAAATCAAAGACAAGCAAGTGATACAAACAAAAACTATCAAGCCGGTAGAAGACAAAAATAACACTACCAAACTCCAAACAAAAATGCTCATTTATCAGTTTCATTGACTTTTTGACGACACCTTAAACGGTCCGCTTGACCCAAAGGGAAGTCATCAAATGAGTATGTATGACCATGGTCAAAACCTGCATTGCTACTCATTGAATCAAACCTTGCTAAACTACGGTCTTGTGCCGTGCTGCTCATTGAGTCGAATCTTGAGATGTTATTATCCTGTGTGGAGCTGCTCATGGAATCGAATCTCGAGAAGGTTTCTTGTTTGGGAGAACCTTGGTCAGTGGCACTGAAAGAGGTACCAAAATAGATTAATTAACTAATAAAAAAGATTGTTTGGGTCAAAACGGATATTTTGTGCGCGGGTCAGTTTGACCCACCAACGCTGATATCTTTTAACAAAAATGAGCTGACATTGTTCTTTTTCTCATAAATAGTTACTGTAAAAGAAAGAGTGTCATACCTTCGTCTTAAAGTTTATCCCAATCCTCATCCCACACTGCCGAAATCTCTGGAACTCCAGGTTGCCAACCTTTACAAACAAAATAGGTGAACCATAACACAATGTCAATCATTTGATTATAATATTATACAGATACAGTGACATTATTGCTAATGGAGTATTCCTGATAGCATGAGATGAAAGATGATACCCTTTGGAAGCTCAATAACTGCAGTTGACTTGACATCAATTCCATGTTTTTTGCAACGTTCAGTTAAAGCCTTAAGTAGTTCCTCGAGATCGGATTGGATACGATCAGTACTGGAGCACCTGTAGGTTGCCTTGTAAAAGCATTCTTGGCTGGAGTCTGGGGCTGAGAAGTTACAGGACCAATTGCAGAAGAATGGGTGGAATGCTTGCAGTTTGTGTTGGCAATGAGGAGGATGACGGTTTGGATATAGATTAAGAAGCAGAAAACAAGTCACCTCCAAACAAAGCGGCAGAAGTAATTGCGTTTCCTCCAACAGATGGTCTAGGAGCTGTGAAAGATGAGGATGATAGTGGCTCTTGGGGTTTTGGCACAGTAGCCCCAACACCTCTGCCCCCAAGCCAATCACCTGAGACATTAGAGTTTGATAGACCAGGACCGGCCAGACCACCACCTGCTGGAAAACTAGGACCACCAACACCCTGTGATGGAAGAGGATCGCTCTGAGGTGGCAGCCTCATTGACTGATTTCCTTGAGGTGCAAAATACTGTGCAGAAGGTGGAGCAACTCAAGGCGGAGCCATTGAATTAGGAGGCCCCTGTGATCTTATACCGAAATTTTGAGTTAGTATTGAATTGACAACCCCTGGCTGTTGCGTAGGAGGCGTGGGGCCATTGAATTGACAAGAGGCTGTTGTGCAGGTGGACGTGGTCCCATTGCATTTGGTTGACCTGGAGGCAGAGCTGGAAGGTTAATCTCTGGAGCAGGAATTTTAGATGAAGCAGGTACATATAATGCCGCCTTTACTATATCTGGTGTTAGTTCTCTTTTACTTTGTGCCACAGTTACAAGCATAAGAGCATTATAGAATTCCTGACAGCCAAGGAAGTCGATGCGGTTCTGATCAGCGTGCTGCCATATCTGCAATCAAATACAGTAGTTTTATCATAAGAAACATGACCCAGAGGCATGGTTAAACTGTTCATTTTTGTCAAAGTATAGCCCCATAATCTTCTTAGGATTGTAATTTGTAAACATAGATAGGATTCAATCAGAGATCAAAGACATACAAGAAGAATGAGAGACTATTCGCATCTATCTAACACAGTAATTTTGTATACATAGTAAGCGGCGTTATTTTGTATACAGTCTAGATGCAATAGTTTTGACTCATCTATCTAACATAGGTCGACTAGGGTTGCATTATCTCCAAGTCGAATGGGTCAAAAACGTCAAAAGTTGCTCAAGCATATTCACATCTTACAACCTCCCAAAATCATTTCATCAAAATAGTAATCACATTTAATAAACAGAATGCCTTCAAGAGTCATTGACAATAAAAGTCCATATGAAATCCTCTATAACAAACCACCCTCACTTGATCATCTCAGAGTCATAGGTTGTAAGGCCAATGCTTATAATCTCACCACAGACAAGTTTGCCCCCAAATCTACACCAACTGTTCTCATAGGTCATCACCACCAGGAATGTCACATTTGATGAGCATGTCTTTCCCTTTCACACCATCAATACTCCATCACCCTCACAGTCCCAAACAGACCCTTACAATTCTCCATTACAGTTCACATCTGATCCACCAATCACACCACCACCAACAATCACCTCACAACCTTCTCCTCCCATCACAACTACAAACTCACCACCTCCTTCCTCTGCAACACCAACTACACCTCCTTCAACACCACTAACCCAAACACCCACAATATCACAGTCACCAGCTCAAACTGCACCATCAAAAGAACCAACACCATCACCTCCAACAGCACCTCCCCCACCCTTAAGACAATCCACAAGAATCAAAACCATTCCAACTAAACTTCAATCATTTCAATACCAACTACAAAGATCACTTATTCACAGTTTCACCACTAAACACCACATTCCCCAAAACACTCACGGCAACCAACATTACAAAGCATCATCACTCAAAATTCATAAATTATCATAACTTAACATCATCATACATACATTCAATACACAACATCAGTAGTACTAGTACCCATGAGCCCCACTCCTACCTCGAAGCATCTAAGGTTCCTAAATGGATAGAAGCTATGAACATAGAAATCAAGGCACTTGAAGACAACAACACATGGACTTTCATAATCCTCACACAAGGAAAGTCACCCATTAGCTGCAAGTGGGTCTTCAAGATCAAGTCAAGGGCTGATGGCACAGTTGAAAGGTACAAGGCAAGGCTAGTGGCCAAAGGATTCAATCAAAAGGAATGGATTGACTTCAAAGAAACTTTTGCCCCAGTGGCCAAGATGGTAACTGTAAGGACACTTATTGCCACAGCTATTCACAAGGATATCAGATAGAACTTGATGTGAACAATTAATTCTTGCATGGTGATCTACATGATTGTCCCACAAGGATACTCTCAAAAGCTACCTCCAAACACAGTTTGTAAGCTCACCAAATCCATCTATGGCCTGAAAAAAGACAATAGACAATTGTTTGAGAAGTTGACCTCCTTTCTAATACAGTTGCGATTCAAACAAAGCCATGTAGATACATCCTTATTCACCATTCTTCATCAAGGCACCCTCACCTTTCTTTTTGTATATGTAGATGACATCTTGTTGGTAGGCAAAGACTCTGCCTTTCTCAACACCATCAAACAACATCTTCATCACAAGTTTAGCATCAAGGATTTAGGCCCTATCCACTATTACTTGGGAATTGAGTTTCTCATAAATGCATCTGGGATGGCAATGACACAAAGGAAGCAGCCTTAGAACTTTCAGAAAGTGCAAGCATTTTGGACAGCAAACCTATAGCCACACGAATGGATCCAATTCAGAAACTCAATGACACTGATGGCTATCTTCTTCCTGATCCTTCTACCTAAAGGACACTAGTAGGCAAACTAATTTACTTGACAATCACAAGGCCAGACCTAGCCTTTGCTGCACAAGCACTCAACCAATACTCCCATAGCCCAAGATCTTCTCACTTTGATGCACTTATCAGAGTCTTAAGATACATTAAACTATGTCCAGGACAAGGTCTATTTTTCCCTTCAAAGAACACTCTTCAACTTACAACCTTGGGCCTGTGCTACAACAAGAAGATCGTGCTACAACAAGAAGATCACTTTCAGGTTATGCTATCTTCCTTGGACAAAGTCTCATCTCTTGGAAATCAAAGAAACAAACCGTGGTATCTAGAAGTTCTACAGAGGCTGACTACAGATCCTTGGCAGATAGTACTTGTAAAATCTCATGGCTTAAATGTCTACTCTTGGACTTACATGTGACTGTTCCTACACCATCCTTAGTAATGTGTGACAATGCTTCTACTATTGCTCTTGCTAAGAACCCCATCCATCATGCTAGAACTAAAAATAAGAGTTCAAAGAGAGACAATTACACTAACCACATAAAAGTAACCTCAAAAGATCTGAAACAATTTTAAGACTATCAACACATAGGATAATCATACTAACTGATGCATGCAAGACCTTAATACAGTCGATAAATATAAAAACATGCAAATAAAATGTTAAAGGACAAATGGGACTGAAGTCGGCATATAGTAAATGAAATTTTGAAGGTGACTGCACCCAGCACTTGCACACTAATTTCATGCTTGGTATTGCGTTACTACACAAATTTACGCAAAACATCATTACAATGACATCCTAATTTGTGTTCGCCCTACTTGGTTTACAACTAAACAAAAGTAATTTTTGGAGCGCCATTTTGTGCACTTTTCGGCAACTTCTTTAGTAAAGACCTAACTAAAAGAACAACATATGTAACAATTTTCATGAGTGTAACATATGTTAATACGATACCATCAACCAATTAATAATTTAGAAGTTTGCTTAAGCTTTTTTTTGGGCTTATATAAGTTTCCTTCTTGATAATACACATTTCTATACGCATATTTTTTCATTGAGGCGTAATATCAAGCACTTTATGCACATCATAAAAAAAGGGCTCACTGAGGCATTTCATTTCTACAATATTTTGACCGGTTTGTTTGTGGGTTATAATTAATTTAAAGCTATAAAAAATATATGAGAAAAATGAAAACAGAAGTACCTGTATAAATATATGAGGAAAGATCCTCAACAATACCTAGAAAATACTAGTTACATACAACTTTGCCAACTTATCAAAAACTGAGGGACTGAAAGTGAATCTAAGTTGACATGGAGTCAACCCACTTGCCTTGCCTTTACTCTTTTTAACTTCATTTTTAATTGCCTTCATTCGTGGACCAAATCTCCCAAAGAATTCCGTATATCCATCGTTAAGTTGTAAGTCATTCTATCTCAATTTGCTTTTCTTATAGTTTTGCTCATCTTATAACTCATTGTTCTATCTCTGTATGCTAACTATTTTCTTCATTTCAAAAATATGAAAAGCTATTATTTGATCTAACGTACTAAACAACTTACTAGTAAAACTATTTGTTCAGTAGTTGTTGGGTTACTTGGGTAAAAGAGTGATTATGAGCATGTTTGTTTGGTTTTGGTCTTTTGATCGCTGGATTGTCACTTGTAATTTCTAGGACCATTGAAGTTAGAATCGTTGTAGTTTTAGATTTGTATGGCCCGAATTATTGTTGTCATCATTTGGCTGAAGTTATGTTGTACCCCTAGCCTAGGAATTAAAAAAAAAATAAAAAAAAAATAAATAAATAAATAAAAATAAAAATCTGAATAGATAACTCAATTTATTCCTTTCCCAAATTTACTAGTTTTTTAAATTTAATATTATAGGCTTCTTTACATCAAAGAGAGTAAAGTGTCTCTTATGTGTTCTAAGGCTGGTGTAATGGCCACCTGGTCACCTGACCATCACCTGCACCCAGAACGCTACATTACTTTTTTAACACACTACCTTTAAAGACGTAACTGTTAGCACTTCACCAATCACATAAGAATATTTCACTTTATATAAACATATCCCACAATATACCTCACAATAATTTTGTTTTGTATCACTTAAAACAAAAAAAATGAATTGTTTGGATTTTTTGTTGCATGACCCTTTAAAAAGAAGTACTGTATTATTTTTGGTGAAGATATGTATTAGAAAAGTATGACCCTTGAATTATTCAGTTTGACACGTGTTTTCTAATGATGTTATAATGTTATAATGTTATCTGGTGCTATTTTCCACAAAATAATAGTAGTAGAAATTTGACATTGTAGCTTATAATCTAACTACTTTTAATACTGTCTCATTTTATAACTTGTCAATAGAATAATTGATCCAATTGGCTATATGACAAGGTCTAAATAACCACACAACTAATTAGATCTTAATCTCTAATTTAATAACCCAAATTTTGGACAGATCTGAGGAAAATTAGTGTCCAATTTGTTGTTTGTTATCTTCTTTTGTAATTAATATATACTTTACATTAAAAAAAAAATAAGTAAAAAAAAACAAAAAAAACAAAAAAGTATCCAAATGACTTTGCTAAACTGTAATTTTCATACTCCAATTACTTCCCTCCATGGGATAGCTAACAAGGTCTAAATAACTAAACAACTTATTAATAAACCCAAAACTTTAAGAAATTCCAAATTTTCGACAGATTTAAGGAAGATTTAAGGAAAATACTATAGTGTCCAAATATTTACATAGAAAGAACAACAATAGAAAATAATTTAATCACATTTTATGAAATGCAATCATACATTCTTTCTACAAACCCAGCTGCCTTTATTCTTTTTTAATTTGAGCTTCCATCTATCCATAAACTGCAAGTCGTTTTACTTTTTTATATTGTTTCTTGTTACATTCTTTATTCCAAGTTATATATATTTGTTTTAGGGCAGATTGATGACTAAAAATCTTAGTCATGGATTCTTTGTACTATTAGCTCTACTCTTTCTGATGCTCTTTACATGTAGACACAGCTCGATCTCGTTATTGATAATGGCTGCTTCTTCCATTGCCCATCGATGGAGATATGATGTGTTTGTGAGTTTTAGAGGTGAAGATATCCGCAAAAAGTTCATGGATCATATGTTCAATGATTTCAAGCAAAAAGGAATTCATGCTTTTAGAGATGACAACGAGCTGCCTAAAGGAGAAGAGATATCTCCCCATCTCTACAAAGCCATTGAAGAATCAAGGTTTTTGATAGTTATCTTCTCCAAAGATTATGCTTCTTCATCATGGTGTCTCAAGGAACTTGTCAAAATACTCGAGTGCAAGCAAATGGGAAAGCCTAAACACGAGGTTCAAATAATCTTTTATGATGTTAAACCGGATGTCGTGAGGAAACAAACTGAGAGCTATTCTGAAGCGTTTGCCAAACATCAAGTTTCAAACAGAAAAGAGGTGGATAAATGGAAGGAAGCTTTATCCATGGCAGCTAACTTATCTGGATGGGATCTTGAGGACATGGCAAATGGGTAAAATTCTTGTTTTTGTGTATTAGTCTTGTAGCTCTACTAAAGCTTAACACTATGTAGTTTCTCTTACTTATTGTGTCTTTGTGGTTAACAGGTTTGAGTCCAAGTTCATCGATTCCATTTCCAGAGAAATCCTCAAAACATTATGTGATGGACCCTTACATGTTGGTGAGAACATTGTTGGCATCGATTTCCATTTCGAGAAATTAAACTTGTCACGCTTCGTTGGGTCACATAAGGTTAATATGCTTGGTATTTGTGGTATAAGTGGAATAGGAAAGACAACCGTTGCCAAAGCTATATATAACTTGATGTATATCCACTTTGAAAGAAGTTGCTTTTGTGAAGATGTCAAAGAAGTCGAAGAAAAACAAAGCCTAACTCAAGTCCAGATGCAAATGATTGGTAAGATTCTGAAAACAGATGATCTGAAGATATCAAGTGTTGGAGAAGGTTCTATGGTAATAAAGCAAAGGATGGCATGTAAGCCAATCCTGCTTGTTTTGGATGATGTGAATAGCGTGAAACAGTTAGAAGCACTATCAGGTTCACCTGATTGGTTTTTCCCAGGAAGTTTGATTATTTTCACGACTAAAGATAAACAGTTGCTAACATCGCATAGAGTGGATGAAATCCATGAAATGGGGAATTTAGATGAGTGTGAAGCTCTTGAGCTCTTTAGTTTATATGCATTTGGCAAAAGGCATCCTACAGAAGATTTTGAAGAGCTCGCTTCAAAAGTTATAATACATTTGCAAGGTCACCCGTTGGCTCTCAAAATTTTTGGTGGATTATTGTGTAAAAAATCTGCGGATGTTTGGAAAGGCGAGTTGATTAGACTCCAAACATATCGTAATTCAGAGATAGTACAAAAACTTCGACCAAGTTTTGATAGCTTGGCATCTGATCAGAAAAGAATGTTTCTTGACATTGCATGTGTGTTCATTGGGGAAAATAAAGATTTTGCTGCAAGTATACTAGACAACGGTGACTGTTCTGCAAATGCTATTATTGAAGTTCTAGCTAATAAGTTCCAAGTAACAATATCCACATATAATATGTGTCTTCAAATGCATGACTTGATTCAAGCAATGGCAAGGGCGATTGTTCGTGAAGAATCTAGAAGATTGTTGATTTCATCTAATGTTTACAATAAGGTAAAAAGTGGGATATGATAATTGTCCTTTATATTAATACTATTAAAGTATAAGCAATTGACTATGTTACTGTTTATAATTTAAGTCACATGTTTTTGTTTTTCCAGGTGGCAATAACTGAAGCGGTTGAAGTTCTAGTCATTTCATTAGAGAAATTTAGTCAGAAGGTTCACATAGATGCTAATGATTTTCAACGTATGAGAAGGTTGCGGGTCCTGAAAATCTATCAAGAGGAAAAACCATATGAGCAGAAACTTGAATTGGAGGGCCATAATGTGATCTTCTCAGGAAAAAAATTGTATTATTTGTCCAATGAGCTAAGCTTGTTTTGTTGGCATGGATGCCCTTTCAAGTACTTACCTTTAGATTTCTATCCAGAAAACATTGTTGTCATTGACCTCTCTTACAGCAACATAAAACAACTTTGGACTACACCAAAGGTATTTACTTGTTCATACATGTGTTTGTGTTTGACCACCCCTGACTTCTCAGAGATTACAAATCTTGAAGAGCTAGATTTTGAAGGTTGTGTGAATTTGGCTACAGTTCACCCATCTATTGGACTTCTTAATAAGCTTGTTGTCTTAAATCTGAAAGACTGCACACGGGTTGGGAGTTTTCCTGAAGCCTTTTGGTCTAGATGCTGGACTTTAATCTCTGGTTTCATATGGAACCAACAACATCCCCAAAGATCAGTTTCATTGGCAGGTTTAAATATGTTAAAGGAACTGAATTTCAGCTACTGCAATTTAGAACAAGTGCCTGATGGCCTTGGAGGCTTAATTTTTTCCTAGCTTGTCAGGGAACAATTTTACTAGCTTGCCTGGAAGTTTAAGTCAACTTTCTAGTCATGAATGGCTTGATGTTGAGGGTTGCAAGAAGCTGGAAGTGTTGCCCGAACTTCCACATAGCCTAGATTATCTTTATGCAAGTCATTGCACCTCCTTATGTTCAATTAGGGGATCAAACCCAATCATGAGCACAAGGGACACTTATCTCAACAATTGTCCAAAATTGTTTAAGGTGTCGATATCGGAGACTCAATGTCTCGACTCATCTGTAACTTCCCAAGGCTCTCGATTTTCTTCTTTCCTTCGGTATGCAGATAACAGATGTGGATTGTTCCGTTTGCCCGGAAGTTCCATTGAGAGTATGCATATATATTATGAAGGAAATAGCATTCCAAATTGGTTTACAAATAAAAGTTTGGGAAATCAGGTAAAGGTTGAATTGCCATCAGATTGGAGCTTCAGTAAGTTAAGGGGATATGGAATTTGTGTTGTTTTTAAGAGAAAAAAAACCTTCCCCATCTTTTGGATACTCTGTAAACAACTTTGATGGAGCTTATTTGGGAGGATGCGATCCATTATACTATTGGTTATATTTTAGGGATAAGCCAATAAGAATCGATGAGTCAGATAAGATATGGTTGCATTACACGACAAGTGTAATACAGAAACTGGAGGAAGCAAAGAATTTTGTAACATTTCGTTTTAAAGAGAATGAAGGAATTGAAGTGAAGGAGATGGGTGTAAGACTTGTTTGTGATGAAGATTTAGATCAAGAAGCAGAGTTGAGTATGTTCCAAGACCTCCCAACTCTATCAGAGCATGGTAGGGCCTGGTGCTTTTTTGGGAATTCTGGTCCAATAAAAAAGTTTTATTATGATAATTTATATGTCAAACTACATGTCCCCTGTAGATTGTAACTTTTATTTGGTCTTTCTATTAGCAACAGTTCATATTCAATCTTTTGTATAGGAGACACCCACCAGGTGTTTGATGAAATGCATGAGTAGAAATCATTTACTATTATACCAGCAAACTGTCTTTAGCTACTCTACAGAGTATACTTTCTTAGTGCACTAGTTGACTATAAATCTTGGTTCACTTGAATTCAACCTCTTCCCTATTCCTAATTCATTCACACTTTGAGCTTGTGGATCAACTAAGTGATTTTTTGCTGCCACCTCAGTTTGATCATTAGTCAACAACTAATTACCTTCATAAGGTAATTCAACTTTCTCGTGCATGACATTACTGTCCTCCCCAACACTGACCTTGTCGACAAGGTTGCGTTGTGGATAAGTGGTATGAAACACATCAGCTTGTACCCAGGTGGCTTCTTCAGGAGCTTTGCCTTGCCACTGAACTAAATATTGCTTTGGTACATCTGGTAATGTGTCTGCCTCTCTTATTTGTACAATAGCTTGTGGTGTCAATGTGTCATTTGGGAATATCCTTCCCTTGCCACATGGTCATTGGGGCTGTCTTAGTAGTCGTTCGTGCCATGAAAACATTTATGAAGACTGAAGAGAGGCATGATAAAGATCATATATTTTAGCATCGAAATGTAACAAAAGTTGGTAAGCAACCTTGCCTGCCGCATGAACCACCTTAAAGGGTTCAAGTATTTTGGAGATAACTTGTTTGAGAGACGGTTGGCCATAAGTGTTTTTGAAGCTTCACAAGTACTAAGTCACCTGGTTCAAATTCTTCTGGTCGCCATTTAGTATCAGACACTTTTTCATTTTGAGTTGAGCATGCTCCAAGTGAGATTTGAGGTTTGTCAAAATAGCTTCATGAGTGGTTAAAGTTGTATCCACGGTGACTGGTATCATGTTACAGCAAGCCCGTCTTTGGAAAGTGTGCTCTTGCCAATGACAGATCGACCAACAATAGAGACATGTTCATTCTTTGTGGTACAAACTTGACATGTGGTTTGATTGCTTAAAACACTCTTCTCTGATACCTACCTTCTGCATTTGTTCTTCGTTGCACTAATTAATAGGTCAAGATCAGTTCCTTGAAATAGCTGCCCGAACATGCTACATGTGTTTCGACCTACTTACATACGGATTAGATTTCAACCCAATGTATCTTTTACCATTTATTTGATTACACATTGCCAATAAGCGGTATTGACTTTGATTCAAACGATTACTCATCGCCATTATATACTACCATATATGTAATGGTATTGGATGACAATATATAGACGAGTATTGACTACCACTTCTATTCCAAGATTGCCTTCCCCTTATCCATGTTCGATCTCCACCTTCTTTGTACCTGCAACAATCACCCTTTAAACAAATACCTTTTGCAAAATTTTAAGTTTTCACAGGCAAACCATTTGAGATATTGTTATATTGTAGAAAACATTTCAGAAATGAAGACGGTTTCTTTACATTTTATGGATATATGGGAAGATTATAATACAATCCACTTATAATCCACTTATATATTGACATACATAGTTATAATTGAAGTACCAATTAAGTTATAATTGAAGATGTCGATATCGGAGACTCAATGTCTCGACTCATCTGTAACTTCCCAAGGCTCTCGTTTTTCTTCTTTCCTTCGGTATGCGGATAACAGATGTGGATTGTTCCGTTTGCCCCGTTTGCCAGGAAGTTCCATTGAGAAAATAGATATGTTTTATGAAGGAAATAGCATTCCAAATTGGTTTACAAATAAAAGTTTGGTATATCATGTAAAGGTTGAATTGCCATCAGATTGGAGCTTCAGTAAGTTAAGGGGATATGGAGTTTGTGTTGTTTTTAAGAGAAAAAAACCTTCCACAGATTTTGCAGATTTTGGATACTCTGTAAAGAACTTTGATGGAGCTTCTTTGGGAAAATGTGATCCATCCTACTATTGGGATTATTTTTGGGATAAGCCAATAAGAATCGATGAGTCATATATGATATGGTTGCATTATACGACAAGTGAAATAGGGTGATGGGAGAAAGCAAAGAATTTTGTAACATTTTGTTTTTGGGGGGTGGGAATTGAAGTGGAGTGTGGTGTAAGAGTTGTTTGTGATGAAGATTTAGGTCAAGAAGCAGACGTGAGTATGTTCCAAGACCTCCTCCCAACTCTATCACAGCATGGTTGGGCCTTGTCCTTTGGGGAGTATGGAAAAATCAACTGGACATGGTAGGATAAATTATTTATATGCCCCCTGTAGATTTTGTAATTTTTATTTGGTCTTTTTATTAGCCACAATAATCTTTGATAAATCCATGTAGGAGACACCCACCAGCTGTTTGATAAATCCATGTAGGAGACACCCACCAGCTGTATTTACTCTACAGCGTGTTTGTAGATTTTTTTGGATTTTTTTTTTGGGTAAAAGGTCAACGACCCGGTAAATATATTACTCCAAAAAACGTTTAAGTACAACGGATATGGGTGAATCCCATATCTCAGCCCATTACATAGGCGAAAAGCTTACATAACAAGATACTTCCTATTTTCAAAACAAGAAAACAAATCATTACTCACATGATGGTAGTGACTCTGACAAAAGATAAACTACTTCCTACGACCTTGGAGATTGAGACCATAAATGGCATTAAGAGCATCCAATTCCCCTGGAAGATCATAAATTTGCTTCGAATAATCATCATAGTCATACTCATCTTCCCGCTCATGACCACCACCAAAAAGATTTGCTGATTCATCGAACGTGTTAAGAACCTCCTCCTCTTCACTATCCGAAACCACAACCTCACCTACCTTTGAAAATGGGTTAGCTCTCTTAGTGACAGAGGTAGACGGAATAGGATGACCAGCATCATCCACAAGAGTAGCTTTCCCATCGATCAGCAGCTTTTCAAGCTTACTAATTTTCTCAACAATAGGAGTAGAACCAACTTCCATTGTTCCCATAGAATCACTCACAAGCGGTTCTTGCGTATCACTCACAAGAGGGGCTTGTGGAATAGTACCAGTCGTAACCGACTCATCCTTATTAGCTTCCATTGTACTGCCAGCATCCGCATCCATGTTAGTAACAACCTTAGGAATACCAAAACCATCTGTATCATCCATATTAAGAGCATCAAACTGATTAGAAGTAGTGATCTTGGTTCCACTCGTACTAGCCACATCAAAAACCTTCTTCTTACTGACATTAGCTTTCTTTGATTCAGGAAGAGTCTTTTTGGGCTGATATTCAAAATGCTTACCCACCACAGGTTTGGTAAAACCTCCTCGACCCGAATTCGAAGCAACTTGCTTTCCCTTCTTCTTATTGTTAACAGGCTGGAAACCATCACTTGCATTCATAGTAGGTTGAGCATTCGGTATGACAACCTTAGGGCACTCAACCAAAGTATGTCCAAATACCTTGCATTTATCACAGCGAGGCGGTTTCCACTCATATTCTACCCGGATCTTTTCAATAGTCGAACCCGTACCATCAAGTAGAGGAATCTCAACAGTGAGATTGTCCTTTAGTACCTCATCCGACTTTACTTCAATCATACACCTAGCAAAGCTACTCCGGCCCCAAGACTCCTTGCACATTTGACTAGTAAAGGCATCTAACCTTTTGGGCGTCCCAATCACAGTAGCAAGAAGGCTAAGTCCGTCATCGGAGAACATAGCTAAAGGAACATCATGGAATTTAACCCACACTGGAATGTTAGTCAAATCCTCTTTAAGCAAGTTGGTGTTCAATGTCCATGGTTTAAGTATAATAGGGACATTGCGAATCAACCAATGACCATTATCAAGGACATCATCGACACCTTTCTTCGAAGTAAACTTGAAGAAAAAGAAACCCTTAGCATTCATCATAACAGGAAAAGCATACTTAGCCCACGCATTGCGAACATAATAATCAACAACAGGAAAAGGAAGGCGTTGACCAAGGAAGTATCCGTAGAGAGTATTCTCGAACCTCATGTGAACCTCTTGCACAACATTCATTGGGACTGATAAATCAACATCAGCCTTCTTCTTGCTACATTCCAACCTACGAAACTTTGAAACATGTTTCAGAGGTTCATTAGAAGTAGCACCCGCATAAGAAACCAACTTCACTCCCGCACCATAAGTAGTTTCATCCTTGTGAGAATTAGGACCAGAAGTAAAAGGAGGAGTACTTGTAATATTAACTGCATTAGCTCCAATCTCACTTTGAATCTTATTCATGGCTTCATCAAAATTCTGATGCGCATTAGCAATCAATTGCTCCACATTTGACGGTTGTGAATTACCAGCACTAACATTCTCCTATGTATCAAGTGAAACCGGCTTCACTTGTTCATCCGTAAACGTATCAAAAGAAATCGGCTTCTCTTGACTAGAACCAGAGTTACCATCATCATAACCATCAATACCAACATCAACATTATCATCTCCATTCATTCGAGCAGCAAGTTCACCACCATCAACACTACTTGCACCAGCCTTAGCCTTCACACTCTTGGGACTTAAAAAACCCTTGTTCATCTCTCACTACCACTAAAACAACTCAACAAGATAGCAACCAATCCAAACAAGCAGATGCAATACCAAATAAAAGAAGAAAACCCTAATCGCAAAGATTAGGGTTTATAGTAATAACGACCAGATCAAATCTAACCCATAACACCAACCAATATCTGATCGCAAATAAATAAATGATAGAATCAATTGAAAAGAATGCGATCAGGTTCTAAAGTCGACTTCAAAGAACCCTAACAATCGAATAGACCAAACAACCCTAAACCAATGATTAAATTCAGCAGAGATGATAAAATAGAAGATAGAACTCACTATATTAACAAATCGTTAGAAGAAAAACAATGGAAGAGGGTCGGATTTGGATATCGTATGGTATAGGATAGGGTTTTTGAATCGCCAGAGAGTTTTTAAGTCGCCAAGGGTAACAACTTTCAATTTTTTTGGATTTTACGATGTATTAAGAATTGATGTTGTGTTTTGAAGTTGCGATTTGTACCGTAAGATAATAAACCTTGCTGCAGTTTATGTCTTTGGAAATTAATATCGTAGCAATTACGTGACTGGTATGGTATCATGTTAAAACATGCACCGTCTTTGGAAAGTGTGCTCTTTCCAGTGCCAGCTCAACCAACATTTGAGACAACATGTAAATTTTTCGCTGGAAAAACTAGACATTTGTTTTGATTGCTGAAAACGCTCTTCTTTGATACCTTCCTTCTGCATCTGTTGTTTGTTGCACTGATAGCTTAAGATCAGTTCCTTGAGGTAGCTGCCTGGACATGCTACATGTATTTCGACCCATTTACATATGGGTCAGATTTCAACCCGTTCCCAAAATATGTGAAGTAATAACCACTGGTGCTATTCCAAGATTGCCTTATCCTTATCATTGGTCTTCACCTTCTTTGTACATATATGGGACAAACACCATATGGATAAACAGAGCAAGTATCAATAGCTTGTTCCTTCACTTCACTTCACCCACGTTGTTACCTTCTGTTTCATTACCCTCGCCCAAGTGGTTTATTGAGACGATATAGATATCATTGTACTTTGCTAGTCGTGGTAGTCTAACCAAAAACCTTTATAGGTCATGCTTCTTGTGATAGCCAAGTGGAAAATTCTTTGTTCTTTGATTTTTTATTTATAAATAAATAAAATTCAAAAGGGAATAACACATGGGCATTTTAGTCATTTCACTTCGCCAATAGAGAAAAATAAACTCGAAACTTTCTCATGGCTGCCTGCACTTTCAAAACCACTGCGTCACTGCTCACGAAATTTGACCAAACCACAACGATGGTTTTTGCAACATGAACTTTTCATGTAACGTACACCAGGCGTCCGTTAGAATCGAGTATGTCAGCAGAAACCATTGACTATTATATTGGCAAACTGTTTGGTAGCTAAATATTACTCATCAATTTGTTCAAAATTTGCTACCTGCCGAAGTGCCGATGTGTACTGGCAGTTAAGAACAATGTGTTTTGTTTTCAAGTTTCAATTCCAATTATCGTATACTGACAGATTAAAAGCCTTATTGCAGTTTTGATCCCTGGAAAAGATTATCGACTATTCTTGTCGAGACTACGTTCTTGCCTGCCAGTTGAGGTATAGTTTACTGATCATATTTATGTAGTCCAGTTTTGCAGCTCTTCATTAAGCTTATCTTTTTGTAACTAGCTAGTTGGGAGATAGATACACCAGGACTAGATATGGTTGACTGTTATGTAGGCTAACATGCATTTTTAAAGAGACAATGTGAGAGCATCGTCGAAACAAATATGCTAGTTGATAATTAACATTGGTAATTTTAACATAACAGACAGTTGGATATGAGTTATTTTATCAGGTCCCATGTCTTCCTCTAACAGAACTTAAAATTTCTAGGCAAACAACCAATAAGCCTTTATAGGAAACAGCTATTACACACCCTTATAATGCTAGCATATACTCGAGTTTTGCTACCCGACATTACTTAGATGTGGTACGCAGAGAAGACATGATCAAATTGTAGCATGCTGCACTTATGGAACATAGTGCCACTTTTGCTAATTGGAGAAGTTTATTAAGTGAAGTTTCGTTCATTTCAACTGGCAATTTCATATAATATACGAGTAAATTGATGCTTTCATGTCTAAAATGTTCAACCTGAGTTCAAGAAACTTCAAGCAATAAGATTGATATCTTAATTGATTAAGTCAACAAGATGTAATTAGGAAGAAATTTACAAGAGAGAAGACTTTTGTAGAATGACATCATCATGTCGGTCTTACCTAAAACTATTAAAAAGACTATTGCTGGTTAAATAAAATTTCTCTTATTTCATTAAAAACAGGTTTGTTTTTCTCTTTTTCTTTTTTTGTGATCATTATATGAACAGAAGCCAATCTGAAGATACTGGAATATAGACTGAATTTATAGTATCTAATGCGAGTTGACAGATGTCGAAATTATCACTGGATTTCGAATTTGATAACATATCAGCAAAAGCCCATTCCCAGAAAAGTGAATTTATCAAATCCACATATCTAATTTACAATCAAAGTCTATATAATGAGTAGCTGAAGTGTTGGTTACCACTGATAGTTTTATAGGCTAATATCAATTTGATCTACTGTCACTTTCTAATACATATAATGTCTTTATGCAAACCCCATTGTATCACGAGGTATCAATTAACGCGTAGTTTTATCTTATGCTAACATCACCACCAACCCACACCTTTGTGTGCGTGTATGAATCTCTGTTTGTCTTTGTCTGTTAAAATAACGATTATATCTCCTGGGAAAAGTTTGACATTCCACTTCGAGACATTCTCATATTTAACAAGAAATTGTAATGAATTTTCCCACTAATTCAGGAAACACAACATATGCTCTTGTGTATATAACTGATAAACTGAATATCCAAGCTATATGAGTGTCTACTGCAATCACAAAACCAATTATAACCACTTTAATTCAAGAATCTGGAAGGAAGATGATGTCCATTGGTAAAACTTATAATTTACTATGTTCTGTTACTTTCGATTTGGCATATGGTAACAACCTTAGTTATAGGTTTGATCCATGCTCTTTTTTTCCTCTATATCAATGTTCTTTCTGTGTTAATGTTCCGTTTTAACCTTTTTCCAGTTATAAGTTTGATAACGCTTTCAGATCACAGAAAGCTATTCCAAGTGGTACCTGATGACGTTAAGCATATGTGGAACGAGTGGGCCCTACGTGGACTTGTTGTGATCAGCCTAGTTTCACAGATCACCTTAAGTCTACTAGGAAATGTTCGGAAATACAATCCAAGAACACGAGTTAGAATGGCTCTCTGGTTTGCCTACTTATTAGCATTAGCTGTTGCATCAGCAGCGCTTGGTGTTATTACCCGAACCGCCTTAGACGTATGCAACAACACCTCTCATTTCAGTTCAGAAGGTACTTACAAACAAAACACAAGTGAACTCATGTCTTTTTGGGCACCTTTTCTTATCCTTCACCTTGGTGGTCCAGATTCTATTACCGCGTTTGCATTGGAAGATAACGAGCTTTCATTAAGACACTTTGTTGGGATTGTGTTTCAGTTTGCAGTATCTCTTTATATCTTCTTGTTGTCCTGGACAGGCTGTTCTGATCTCCCTAAACTAAGTGTAGTGGTTTACTTAGTTGGTTTCATCAAGTGTACGTTTTGAACGTATTAAGGCTCTACGGTTAGCAAACACTGAGAACCTTCGTGACTCGATGCTTGTGACATACCCTGTGATGTTGCCAATAGGTATTGCATGATCAGGTATCGCGACTCCTGTGCTGAAGCAATGCGTTTTTTCAAAGAAAAAGGTCTTATTACCAAAAAAGTTGAAGCATGTCTAAAGCTGCTGGAAGTTGATTCTCTTGAAGTGTTGCCTAGTAAAGTGAAGGGGGATCGATGCAAATCTGCACTGTTTGATGGTTGCAGGCTAGCGTCATCTTTGAAAAAGATGGAAAAAGAGCGTATGTGGAAAATCATGAGTCAAGTATGGATCGAGATCTTAGCTTTTGCTGCTACTCACTGCAGAGGATTTCAACACGAGCAACAGCTTAGAAAAGGGGGCGAGTTTTTGACTCATGTTTGGCTACTGATGGCACATTTGGGCATCACCAGGGGTGAGCGCGGTTCTGGAAACGCAAGAACCGAGAACCGAAAACGGCTGGCCAAGGAACCGAGAACCGGACCGAGTAACTGTAGAACAAAATAATTACTTTCTGTTGTTAGTTTATATTGTATTGTATTGTATTTAGTAATTGGGTCGAATGGGTTGGATTGGGTTAAACCCAATGCCAAACGTTCCTTTAAGTCAGTTAGAAACAAATGACAGTTATAACAGTTGGGATGAAACGTTGCATCTTTAGTGATAAGTCACAACGTTTCATAAACTTATATATATCCCTAAACCGTAGGATTTGTAATCACTTTTAACCTTTATATAGTTTATATATTTCAAGTCTTTGTATTATCTATTTTGCATATATTAACTGCACATCAAATTCACATTCGAATTACCATGTATCCAAAACACATGTCGATCAAAGATTGGTTCCATAAAGCACCTGTGACATCGAACCAACAGTGGTATCAGAGCGCATGTTCTGATTCCTGGAAGGAACCAATCGAAAACCTACCCGATATCAGACAAAACGAAACAAACCCTATCCGAGAACCAAATCACACCAAGAGTAGTTATACTTCGTGGGACAGAAATAAGAGGAAGATATCTCCAGAGGCCAAAAGAATGTTGAAAGAAAAGATGGAAGAAATTATCAGATTCAACACAAGGAAATTGAAGAACAAGAAAAAAGAAGTGGGAGAATCAAGTAAATCAAAGGATCGAAGGCCAAGATGCTTCATATGCCGAAAGCGTGGGCATGTTTGTAGAAAGTGTCCACAACGAAAACAAGTATTGATCCCCACCACTCCTATCGAATCAGTAAGCAATTTATCACCCCCTTCGATTTATGATTTGACTAGTAATGAACAACAAGGATTAGAAAAGGCTTTATATCAAGAATGGGTTCATGTACTTACTGATTATATGATAGAAGGATCTGATAGGAATGGTTGGAATAATATTTGGTACATAAGTTCAGCCTATAAACATCACATGTCTCCCATGAAACACTTATTTAAGAGATTGCATAAAAGGTTTAAGGTAGAAGGCGTTGAGGAAGATGAGAAAAAATTCATCTTCTCATATGGTGTAGGAGAAGCAATTGTAGGCACTAAGAATGGGGATTTGTTGATATCTAATGTTCTATATACTCTAGAAATTACATTGAATGTTTTGAGTTTAGAACAATTGCAAGATCAAGGCTTTATCATAGATTATGGGACAGATACTTGTGAAATTAGATATATGTTTGATAGTTGGGAAAGTAATGCAAGTGGTGATATTGAGATGAAAGATCAAGATGACAAAGAAATAATTGCACAACACAACAGTTTCTTAGAAGATTATTTCAAGTCGCTAAGTATGGAAGAAGAGTGTTCTTTAATAAAAGGTTTAGAAGATCTCAACATGGATAAGAATGAAGAACATGACTACTTGGATCAAGATTATATGAGTCTTAATGGAACATTGTATGCAATGAAGGTTAATAGCTTTCCTAGACTCGTTTCTTTCTTGAATTTGATCAAAATAGATAGATTGGTATATACAAACTGGGAAATATTGAGTAAAAGGTTTATTGAGATGCTGGAATGGTTTTACATGGGTTTTATGAGTCAAAGCATACTAGGAAAATTGCCACCCACTATTGGGATGACAAAAGTAGACTTGCTTGGATTGTACAAGATTGTAGATGAGATGGGAGGTTACATGAATGTCACCTTCAACAACAAATGGGATATGGTTGCTAAGATATTAGGATTAACAAGTGAAGAAAGAGATTCAGTCAAAGAATGTTACAAAGAGTACATAAGTTTGGTGAAGATATACTATGAAGAAGCACTAAGAACAAAGCAAGAAAAGGCAGAAAGTGATAAAGATGGCAAAGATGTTGCAGATACCTTACCACAGCCTGAGGCAGAAAGTGATGAAGATGGCAAAGATGTTGCAGATACCTTACCACAGCCTGAGGCAGAAAGTGATGAAGATGGCAAAGATTTTGCAGATACCTTACCACAGCCCGATGCAGAAGATATGGAAGAAGACATAGTCGAATCACCCAAGAAAAAGTTCAAGACTGAAATGGAAGTGGATAAAGGAATGTACAAAACAGCAAACTCAGAAGGAAGTAGTGAAAGTGATGACTTTATTGTCATTGTTTGAAGAAAAGCACCATTCAGCAGCAAGAAGGAACAACAATTAAGTAATTAGGGAGGAAATGTAGAACAAAATAATTACTTTCTGTTGTTAGTTTATATTGTATTGTATTGTATTTAGTAATTGGGTCGAATGGGTTGGATTGGGTTAAACCCAATGCCAAACGTTCCTTTAAGTCAGTTAGAAACAAATGACAGTTATAACGGTTGGGATGAAACGTTGCATCTTTAGTGATAAGTCACAACGTTTCATAAACTTATATATATCCCTAAACCGTAGGATTTGTAATCACTTTTAACCTTTATATAGTTTATATATTTCAAGTCTTTGTATTATCTATTTTGCATATATTAACTGCACATCAAATTCACATTCGAATTACCATGTATCCAAAACACATGTCGATCAAAGATTGGTTCCATAAAGCACCTGTGACATCGAACCAACAGTGGTATCAGAGCGCATGTTCTGATTCCTGGAAGGAACCAATCGAAAACCTACCCGATATCAGACAAAACGAAACAAACCCTATCCGAGAACCAAATCACACCGAGAGTAGTTATACTTCGTGGGACAAAAATAAGAGGAAGATATCTCCAGAGGCCAAAAGAATGTTGAAAGAAAAGATGGAAGAAATTATCAGATTCAACACAAGGAAATTGAAGAACAAGAAAAAAGAAGTGGGAGAATCAAGTAAATCAAAGGATCGAAGGCCAAGATGCTTCATATGCCGAAAGCGTGGGCATGTTTGTAGAAAGTGTCCACAAGGAAAACAAGTATTGATCCCCACCACTCCTATCGAATCAGTAAGCAATTTATCACCCCCTTCGATTTATGATTTGACTAGTAATGAACAACAAGGATTAGAAAAGGCTTTATATCAAGAATGGGTTCATGTACTTACTGATTATATGATAGAAGGATCTGATAGGAATGGTTGGAATAATATTTGGTACATAAGTTCAGCCTATAAACATCACATGTCTCCCATGAAACACTTATTTAAGAGATTGCATAAAAGGTTTAAGGTAGAAGGCGTTGAGGAAGATGAGAAAAAATTCAACTTCTCATATGGTGTAGGAGAAGCAATTGTAGGCACTAAGAATGGGGATTTGTTGATATCTAATGTTCTATATACTCCAGAAATTACATTGAATGTTTTGAGTTTAGAACAATTGCAAGATCAAGGCTTTATCATAGATTATGGGACAGATACTTGTGAAATTAGATATATGTTTGATAGTTGGGAAAGTAATGCAAGTGGTGATATTGAGATGAAAGATCAAGATGACAAAGAAATAATTGCACAACAAAACAGTTTCTTAGAAGATTATTTCAAGTCGCTAAGTATGGAAGAAGAGTGTTCTTTAATAAAAGGTTTAGAAGATCTCAACATGGATAAGAATGAAGAACATGACTACTTGGATCAAGATTATATGAGTCTTAATGGAACATTGTATGCAATGAAGGTTAATAGCTTTCCTAGACTCGTTTCTTTCTTGAATTTGATCAAAATAGATAGATTGGTATATACAAACTGGGAAATATTGAGTAAAAGGTTTATTGAGATGCTGGAATGGTTTTACATGGGTTTTATGAGTCAAAGCATACTAGGAAAATTGCCACCCACTATTGGGATGACAAAAGTAGACTTGCTTGGATTGTACAAGATTGTAGATGAGATGGGAGGTTACATGAATGTCACCTTCAACAACAAATGGGATATGGTTGCTAAGATATTAGGATTAACAAGTGAAGAAAGAGATTCAGTCAAAGAATGTTACAAAGAGTACATAAGTTTGGTGAATATATACTATGAAGAAGCACTAAGAACAAAGCAAGAAAAGGCAGAAAGTGATAAAGATGGCAAAGATGTTGCAGATACCTTACCACAGCCTGAGGCAGAAAGTGATGAAGATGGCAAAGATGTTGCAGATACCTTACCACAGCCTGAGGCAAAAAGTGATGAAGATGGCAAAGATTTTGCAGATACCTTACCACAGCCCGATGCAGAAGATATGGAAGAAGACATAGTCGAATCACCCAAGAAAAAGTTCAAGACTGAAATGGAAGTGGATAAAGGAATGTACAAAACAGCAAACTCAGAAGGAAGTAGTGAAAGTGATGACTTTATTGTCATTGTTTGAAGAAAAGCACCATTCAGCAGCAAGAAGGAACAACAATTAAGTAATTAGGGAGGAAATGTAGAACAAAATAATTACTTTCTGTTGTTAGTTTATATTGTATTGTATTGTATTTAGTAATTGGGTCGAATGGGTTGGATTGGGTTAAACCCAATGCCAAACGTTCCTTTAAGTCAGTTAGAAACAAATGACAGTTATAACGGTTGGGATGAAACGTTGCATCTTTAGTGATAAGTCACAACGTTTCATAAACTTATATATATCCCTAAACCGTAGGATTTGTAATCACTTTTAACCTTTATATAGTTTATATATTTCAAGTCTTTGTATTATCTATTTTGTATATATTAACTGCACATCAAATTCACATTCGAATTACCATGTATCCAAAACACATGTCGATCAAAGATTGGTTCCATAAAGCACCTGTGACATCGAACCAACAGTGGTATCAGAGCGCATGTTCTGATTCCTGGAAGGAACCAATCGAAAACCTACCCGATATCAGACAAAACGAAACAAACCCTATCCGAGAACCAAATCACACCGAGAGTAGTTATACTTCGTGGGACAGAAATAAGAGGAAGATATCTCCAGAGGCCAAAAGAATGTTGAAAGAAAAGATGGAAGAAATTATCAGATTCAACACAAGGAAATTGAAGAACAAGAAAAAAGAAGTGGGAGAATCAAGTAAATCAAAGGATCGAAGGCCAAGATGCTTCATATGCCGAAAGCGTGGGCATGTTTGTAGAAAGTGTCCACAACGAAAACAAGTATTGATCCCCACCACTCCTATCGAATCAGTAAGCAATTTATCACCCCCTTCGATTTATGATTTGACTAGTAATGAACAACAAGGATTAGAAAAGGCTTTATATCAAGAATGGGTTCATGTACTTACTGATTATATGATAGAAGGATCTGATAGGAATGGTTGGAATAATATTTGGTACATAAGTTCAGCCTATAAACATCACATGTCTCCCATGAAACACTTATTTAAGAGATTGCATAAAAGGTTTAAGGTAGAAGGCGTTGAGGAAGATGAGAAAAAATTCATCTCCTCATATGGTGTAGGAGAAGCAATTGTAGGCACTAAGAATGGGGATTTGTTGATATCTAATGTTCTATATACTCCAGAAATTACATTGAATGTTTTGAGTTTAGAACAATTGCAAGATCAAGGCTTTATCATAGATTATGGGACAGATACTTGTGAAATTAGATATATGTTTGATAGTTGGGAAAGTAATGCAAGTGGTGATATTGAGATGAAAGATCAAGATGACAAAGATATAATTGCACAACACAACAGTTTCTTAGAAGATTATTTCAAGTCGCTAAGTATGGAAGAAGAGTGTTCTTTAATAAAAGGTTTAGAAGATCTCAACATGGATAAGAATGAAGAACATGACTACTTGGATCAAGATTATATGAGTCTTAATGGAACATTGTATGCAATGAAGGTTAATAGCTTTCCTAGACTCGTTTCTTTCTTGAATTTGATCAAAATAGATAGATTGGTATATACAAACTGGGAAATATTGAGTAAAAGGTTTATTGAGATGCTGGAATGGTTTTACATGGGTTTTATGAGTCAAAGCATACTAGGAAAATTGCCACCCACTATTGGGATGACAAAAGTAGACTTGCTTGGATTGTACAAGATTGTAGATGAGATGGGAGGTTACATGAATGTCACCTTCAACAACAAATGGGATATGGTTGCTAAGATATTAGGATTAACAAGTGAAGAAAGAGATTCAGTCAAAGAATGTTACAAAGAGTACATAAGTTTGGTGAAGATATACTATGAAGAAGCACTAAGAACAAAGCAAGAAAAGGCAGAAAGTGATAAAGATGGCAAAGATGTTGCAGATACCTTACCACAGCCTGAGGCAGAAAGTGATGAAGATGGCAAAGATGTTGCAGATACCTTACCACAGCCTGAGGCAGAAAGTGATGAAGATGGCAAAGATTTTGCAGATACCTTACCACAGCCCGATGCAGAAGATATGGAAGAAGACATAGTCGAATCACCCAAGAAAAAGTTCAAGACTGAAATGGAAGTGGATAAAGGAATGTACAAAACAGCAAACTCAGAAGGAAGTAGTGAAAGTAATGACTTTATTGTCATTGTTTGAAGAAAAGCACCATTCAGCAGCAAGAAGGAACAACAATTAAGTAATTAGGGAGGAAATGTAGAACAAAATAATTACTTTCTGTTGTTAGTTTATATTGTATTGTATTGTATTTAGTAATTGGGTCGAATGGGTTGGATTGGGTTAAACCCAATGCCAAACGTTCCTTTAAGTCAGTTAGAAACAAATGACAGTTATAACGGTTGGGATGAAACGTTGCATCTTTAGTGATAAGTCTCAACGTTTCATAAACTTATATATATCCCTAAACCGTAGGATTTGTAATCACTTTTAACCTTTATATAGTTTATATATTTCAAGTCTTTGTATTATCTATTTTGCATATATTAACTGCACATCAAATTCACATTCGAATTACCATGTATCCAAAACACATGTCGATCAAAGATTGGTTCCATAAAGCACCTGTGACATCGAACCAACAGTGGTATCAGAGCGCATGTTCTGATTCCTGGAAGGAACCAATCGAAAACCTACCCGATATCAGACAAAACGAAACAAACCCTATCCGAGAACCAAATCACACCGAGAGTAGTTATACTTCGTGGGACAGAAATAAGAGGAAGATATCTCCAGAGGCCAAAAGAATGTTGAAAGAAAAGATGGAAGAAATTATCAGATTCAACACAAGGAAATTAAAGAACAAGAAAAAAGAAGTGGGAGAATCAAGTAAATCAAAGGATCGAAGGCCAAGATGCTTCATATGCCGAAAGCGTGGGCATGTTTGTAGAAAGTGTCCACAACGAAAACAAGTATTGATCCCCACCACTCCTATCGAATCAGTAAGCAATTTATCACCCCCTTCGATTTATGATTTGACTAGTAATGAACAACAAGGATTAGAAAAGGCTTTATATCAAGAATGGGTTCATGTACTTACTGATTATATGATAGAAGGATCTGATAGGAATGGTTGGAATAATATTTGGTACATAAGTTCAGCCTATAAACATCACATGTCTCCCATGAAACACTTATTTAAGAGATTGCATAAAAGGTTTAAGGTAGAAGGCGTTGAGGAAGATGAGAAAAAATTCATCTCCTCATATGGTGTAGGAGAAGCAATTGTAGGCACTAAGAATGGGGATTTGTTGATATCTAATGTTCTATATACTCCAGAAATTACATTGAATGTTTTGAGTTTAGAACAATTGCAAGATCAAGGCTTTATCATAGATTATGGGACAGATACTTGTGAAATTAGATATATGTTTGATAGTTGGGAAAGTAATGCAAGTGGTGATATTGAGATGAAAGATCAAGATGACAAAGAAATAATTGCACAACACAACAGTTTCTTAGAAGATTATTTCAAGTCGCTAAGTATGGAAGAAGAGTGTTCTTTAATAAAAGGTTTAGAAGATCTCAACATGGATAAGAATGAAGAACATGACTACTTGGATCAAGATTATATGAGTCTTAATGGAACATTGTATGCAATGAAGGTTAATAGCTTTCCTAGACTCGTTTCTTTCTTGAATTTGATCAAAATAGATAGATTGGTATATACAAACTGGGAAATATTGAGTAAAAGGTTTATTGAGATGCTGGAATGGTTTTACATGGGTTTTATGAGTCAAAGCATACTAGGAAAATTGCCACCCACTATTGGGATGACAAAAGTAGACTTGCTTGGATTGTACAAGATTGTAGATGAGATGGGAGGTTACATGAATGTCACCTTCAACAACAAATGGGATATGGTTGCTAAGATATTAGGATTAACAAGTGAAGAAAGAGATTCAGTCAAAGAATGTTACAAAGAGTACATAAGTTTGGTGAAGATATACTATGAAGAAGCACTAAGAACAAAGCAAGAAAAGGCAGAAAGTGATAAAGATGGCAAAGATGTTGCAGATACCTTACCACAGCCTGAGGCAGAAAGTGATGAAGATGGCAAAGATGTTGCAGATACCTTACCACAGCCTGAGGCAGAAAGTGATGAAGATGGCAAAGATTTTGCAGATACCTTACCACAGCCCGATGCAGAAGATATGGAAGAAGACATAGTCGAATCACCCAAGAAAAAGTTCAAGACTGAAATGGAAGTGGATAAAGGAATGTACAAAACAGCAAACTCAGAAGGAAGTAGTGAAAGTGATGACTTTATTGTCATTGTTTGAAGAAAAGCACCATTCAGCAGCAAGAAGGAACAACAATTAAGTAATTAGGGAGGAAATGTAGAACAAAATAATTACTTTCTGTTGTTAGTTTATATTGTATTGTATTGTATTTAGTAATTGGGTCGAATGGGTTGGATTGGGTTAAACCCAATGCCAAACGTTCCTTTAAGTCAGTTAGAAACAAATGACAGTTATAACGGTTGGGATGAAACGTTGCATCTTTAGTGATAAGTCACAACGTTTCATAAACTTATATATATCCCTAAACCGTAGGATTTGTAATCACTTTTAACCTTTATATAGTTTATATATTTCAAGTCTTTGTATTATCTATTTTGCATATATTAACTGCACATCAAATTCACATTCGAATTACCATGTATCCAAAACACATGTCGATCAAAGATTGGTTCCATAAAGCACCTGTGACATCGAACCAACAGTGGTATCAGAGCGCATGTTCTGATTCCTGGAAGGAACCAATCGAAAACCTACCCGATATCAGACAAAACGAAACAAACCCTATCCGAGAACCAAATCACACCGAGAGTAGTTATACTTCGTGGGACAGAAATAAGAGGAAGATATCTCCAGAGGCCAAAAGAATGTTGAAAGAAAAGATGGAAGAAATTATCAGATTCAACACAAGGAAATTGAAGAACAAGAAAAAAGAAGTGGGAGAATCAAGTAAATCAAAGGATCGAAGGCCAAGATGCTTCATATGCCGAAAGCGTGGGCATGTTTGTAGAAAGTGTCCACAACGAAAACAAGTATTGATCCCCACCACTCCTATCGAATCAGTAAGCAATTTATCACCCCCTTCGATTTATGATTTGACTAGTAATGAACAACAAGGATTAGAAAAGGCTTTATATCAAGAATGGGTTCATGTACTTACTGATTATATGATAGAAGGATCTGATAGGAATGGTTGGAATAATATTTGGTACATAAGTTCAGCCTATAAACATCACATGTCTCCCATGAAACACTTATTTAAGAGATTGCATAAAAGGTTTAAGGTAGAAGGCGTTGAGGAAGATGAGAAAAAATTCATCTTCTCATATGGTGTAGGAGAAGCAATTGTAGGCACTAAGAATGGGGATTTGTTGATATCTAATGTTCTATATACTCCAGAAATTACATTGAATGTTTTGAGTTTAGAACAATTGCAAGATCAAGGCTTTATCATAGATTATGGGACAGATACTTGTGAAATTAGATATATGTTTGATAGTTGGGAAAGTAATGCAAGTGGTGATATTGAGATGAAAGATCAAGATGACAAAGAAATAATTGCACAACACAACAGTTTCTTAGAAGATTATTTCAAGTCGCTAAGTATGGAAGAAGAGTGTTCTTTAATAAAAGGTTTAGAAGATCTCAACATGGATAAGAATGAAGAACATGACTACTTGGATCAAGATTATATGAGTCTTAATGGAACATTGTATGCAATGAAGGTTAATAGCTTTCCTAGACTCGTTTCTTTCTTGAATTTGATCAAAATAGATAGATTGGTATATACAAACTGGGAAATATTGTGTAAAAGGTTTATTGAGATGCTGGAATGGTTTTACATGGGTTTTATGAGTCAAAGCATACTAGGAAAATTGCCACCCACTATTGGGATGACAAAAGTAGACTTGCTTGGATTGTACAAGATTGTAGATGAGATGGGAGGTTACATGAATGTCACCTTCAACAACAAATGGGATATGGTTGCTAAGATATTAGGATTAACAAGTGAAGAAAGAGATTCAGTCAAAGAATGTTACAAAGAGTACATAAGTTTGGTGAAGATATACTATGAAGAAGCACTAAGAACAAAGCAAGAAAAGGCAGAAAGTGATAAAGATGGCAAAGATGTTGCAGATACCTTACCACAGCCTGAGGCAGAAAGTGATGAAGATGGCAAAGATGTTGCAGATACCTTACCACAGCCTGAGGCAGAAAGTGATGAAGATGGCAAAGATTTTGCAGATACCTTACCACAGCCCGATGCAGAAGATATGGAAGAAGACATAGTCGAATCACCCAAGAAAAAGTTCAAGACTGAAATGGAAGTGGATAAAGGAATGTACAAAACAGCAAACTCAGAAGGAAGTAGTGAAAGTGATGACTTTATTGTCATTGTTTGAAGAAAAGCACCATTCAGCAGCAAGAAGGAACAACAATTAAGTAATTAGGGAGGAAATGTAGAACAAAATAATTACTTTCTGTTGTTAGTTTATATTGTATTGTATTGTATTTAGTAATTGGGTCGAATGGGTTGGATTGGGTTAAACCCAATGCCAAACGTTCCTTTAAGTCAGTTAGAAACAAATGACAGTTATAACGGTTGGGATGAAACGTTGCATCTTTAGTGATAAGTCACAACGTTTCATAAACTTATATATATCCCTAAACCGTAGGATTTGTAATCACTTTTAACCTTTATATAGTTTATATATTTCAAGTCTTTGTATTATCTATTTTGCATATATTAACTGCACATCAAATTCACATTCGAATTACCATGTATCCAAAACACATGTCGATCAAAGATTGGTTCCATAAAGCACCTGTGACATCGAACCAACAGTAACATGTCTCGGTTCCGGTTCGGTTCTCGGTTCCGTTCGGTTCCTTGCGGGTCTACCCGATTAGAACCGAGTTTTTTCTTAACTTGTCACAGTAACATGTCAAACCATTTACATGGTCCACCAACCTTATGCTGTAATATTTGAAATGATTACTTGCATAATAAAGAAACTTTTATAAATAATTAGTGAAATAACAACTGTAGCCTTTTAGAATAGATCAATAGAACTTGTTTTTAAAAAGATTTTATTAGTTTATAAAATAAAGACAAAGTGAATAGAAACGACATAACAATCATGTAACAAATGTTAAGCAATGTCTTTTAAACACAATGTTAAAGTTGATAAAAGTATGTTAAAATAGAATTTGTATTCTCGTTTAAGTAAAGAAAAAACTACATCAGCATTAACTTTTTTTGATAAGATTTTAAGATTGATGTTGCCGTTCTGTTTTGTTTCTTTGTCGATGCTAGTGCTACATCTTATCTTAGTGTGGTCCTCTTGTCAACAATTTGATAAAGTGAATAGACCGTTTTTTTACGTTTTCGCATTATTTGTTTTCATCTTTTTTTTACGTTTTAGTCCGTTTTTGTATTTTTTTTATATTTTCATCTGTTCTTGTCTTTTTCTACGTTTTCGACCATTTTTACGTTTTTGTTTGCTTTTTTTTTTTATGTTTTCGTCTGTTTTTTTATGTTTTCAACCGATTTTTACTTTTTCTTATATCTTTTTCACATTTTCGTATTTAATTACGTTTTCGTCTATTTTTTTTACGTTTTCGACATTCTACTTACGTTTTCTTACGTAAGAAAACGTACAATAACGTAAAAAAACGTACAAACAGACAATATAATATGAAAACGTAAAAAGACAGATAAGAACATTAAAAACAGACGAAAACATAGAAAAGTGGACGAAAATGTAAAAAAGGTCAAAACGTAAAGAACATACAAAAACGTAAAAAACCGGATGAAAACCTAAAAAAAGGTAGAAAACGTAAAAAAACGTTAAAAAAATGGACGAATACGTAAAAAAGACGAAAACATAAAAAAGCGGTCGAAAACGTAAAAACAAACGAAAATTTAAAAAAAAGGTGAAAATTTAAAAATGACAAACATAAAAAACGGTCGAAAATGTACCAAAACGTAAAAAATGGTCGAAAACGTAAAAAAAATGAAAACGTAAAAAAAACGGACGAAAACGTAAAAAAACGGAAGAAAACGTAAAAAAACAGACGAAGTCGTAAATAAATAGAAAAAACGTAAAATAACGGTCGAAAACGTAAAAAACATAAAAACGCACCAAAACGTAAAAAAAACTAGTGAAAAAGGAAAAGGAAAAGAAAAAAAAGTATTTTAATAGCACAAAAAAAACTGGTGAAAAAAAGAAAAGAAATAAGTACTTCAATAGCACAAAAACAAACGGTCTTCTTCTTGTAGATGAAGAGCTTATGTGCACCTCTTCTTTTGCAGACATGGTTTGCAGATGAAGAGGTAAATGCTCTGAAAAAACAAACGACACCTTAGTGTGGTCCTCTCGTCAACAATTTGATAAAATGGTATCTTAAAATTGTTGTCTTAGTGCCATATTATGCCCATATATGTTTTGAAAGGGATGACACTGAAGTTATCTTTGAAGTTGAGATAAGGATCATTAACAGTGAAAAGTCATTTTCTCTAAGTAGACGAGACATAATTTAAATAACAGTTGTAAAAGTATAACTGATTGGTTGGTTCTTCGGTTCCGGAACCGATACTCGCGGTTCCGAACCGAACCGAGAACCGAAATTCCCAATATCCAAGAACCGAGAACCGGACCTGTTCTAAAATGCGGTTCGGGTTGGGTCCGTTCCGGTTCAGTTCTCGGTATATTTGCTCACCCCTACCGAGCAGTTACTTCCAGGTGTCTCAATGTCATGCTAGAGCTAAAATCAGAGTACTGTAATGCACGTAACTGTGATATAGCTAAAATCTTACTTATTGTTAGTTCTGTAGATAAAGAATTTATGGTCCGTTTGGTTTGCTGGTTTATAGGATAAGTTTAGGCTAAATCCAATAATTAATTGTTTGTTTCATTTTTTCAAATGGGATCAAAAGTAAGAAATGTCCACTATTTAAATTCCAAGGAAGAGGGCCTGGATTTCTGACAATATGTGGACCCAACTTTCGCAACACTCTTCCATATCTCTTTTATATATTATAAAATATTAAAATTATTTTTTAATACTTTTATTAATTATTAAAATATTATTTTTTAATTTAAAAATATTATTTTCTCTCTCCTACATTAAATCAAAATCCAAATCCTAATCTACAACTTTACATTTAAATCCAAATCTCAATCCAAACCCATCTACAAACCAAACGGGCCCTTATATTCATATATCTGTACACTTCTTTTTGATACCATGAACAAATATGACTTCATTTGTTTTATCCAAATCTTTCTTGTAAATTACTTTGCTCTGTCAATATACCAAAAAGGCTCATTCATCATATCGCCAGAAACCTTTTTCAATATATGTTGTGGTTTACACTCTATCATTTGTAACAGGATTATATCAAAATTATATTCTAAGGCTTTAACGATGAGGTTTGGTGCGTTCTATTATCCAGGCTGGGGCGGACATGCTTAAGGCGACGTGCATACCTTAAAGGGTTAATGGCCTTTAATTTAAATGTATCATAGTTGTCATCATTTTCTTCTATATGTATCGAACATTTTTTTTTGGCTATTATATGTACTAAACTTGATTTTTGGGGCATTTTTGTGTATTTTATGACCATTTTGCCCCTCTTATGTTAATAAAATGAGGGGCAAAATGGTCATTAAGTACACTAATAGCAAAAAAAATTGTTCGATACATATAAAAGGAATAAGTGACAACTATGATACATTTTGATGGCATTAGCCCTACCTTAAAAACGTCATCACTAGTGTAAAAACGAATTTTTTTCTTCACATATTTCAAAGTTTAATACTAAGTGCATACCCATTTCAAATTTCTATAAAAAAAAGTGCATATCATGTGACAAATTTGTGTCTGTGCCACTACATCCATGGCTGTTCTCAAAAGTGGCCAGGCCCATTTTTATGAGGCCCAAAATTTTTACAGCGCCAAAATTACCCGTATATATAATTCCACAAACAAACGACGACGTATTGCGTCGCCCTTTTTTTCCCGCCATTCCGTTATCCCGCCAATATTATGGCCCATGTTCTTAGCCCGCTTAGCCCAATTTATCGACTTCTAATCCAGCCCAAGCTTTTGTGGGTGGTTTTTAATATTAACATTAACATAAATCGGAATCCGGACACGCCTAGAACATTCCACACATCTCTGCTGTTGATGATGATGATGATGGAAAGATGTGGAAGGTAAACCAAAAGATATGATAAGAAGATGATGATGATCGAAGATCGGAACAAGAAGGTTGCAACAATAAATTCGAAATCTTAAGTGAGTTCAAATCTTCCGCTTCAACTTAATTGTTGGGGAAGGTTTTAATTTATCCATGTTTATAAAGATTTAATTTTTATGAGGTCTTTGTTTTAACAGTTAGGGTTTCAATTTTCGAGGCTTCTTTTGCTTTCAAATTTTTGCCGGAATATTACTGGGAAAATCAACAAGGTATGTATGCTTATTAATTAATTGTTTAGTTTGAGTGTTTAGATTGCTTATTTTTTATGTATAAGTTGTGTTTAAAATAAGAAATCCAAGTATAGAAAATAAAAATATTTTCAAGGGGATGTTTGTTCCAGCTGATGTTTTGATATGCTTAATTCACTTAACTTATTGTTAGCGACAATTGATGCATGGCAAAATATCACAGACACATCTTGGTTTGGGTTAGGATCATTTGTTGTCGCCTTTTGGTTTGGGTGCTAAATGTTGGTGACTTACTATTAGGATCATAAGCACTTATAAGATGTTTTGAAGTAACCAGTTAAAATAATAGTTAGTAATCTTCATTCATAGAATACCTTAAGGTGTTTGGATGTGCTCTTCACTGCTTTAGAGGTTATCTTGGTTTGTCATGTAAAGTGCCCGTGACTGAAGGCTTATCTGAAATTTAGGGTTTGAATGCCTTTATTGATTTCTTTCGATGTTGAGGAAGTTAGAAAACATACTCCAACATCTACACAAAGGTTTAAGGATGGTAATGGTGATTTATCAAGTTTCATCGACAGAAGATCGCCATGTGCACGTACCCATTCGGTATTGTTCTGTCCATATGTTCTAATTTTTTTTGGAGAAGATAATGAAGAATAACTAATAAATTGAGTCTAGCAGATATGGTTATGATAATGATTTTTTAAATTGTTATATGTTTATGCTTACTTAATTATGTTGCCACATACAGAAACGATTAAGCTTTTGTTTGGGAAATGGACGAAAAAATCGGATGCAACAACAAAAAAAAGGCAATAATATGTTGGAGATATGTGGCGACAATGTAAAAAGAATATGTTCGAGATAAGTCACGTCCATTTCTGATTTTGCGTTAATTTACTTTTGACTCTTTGATATTTAATTCGTTGGATAATTAAATCTTTATTTACTACGAGTAAATCCATTTTTTAATAAATGGGTCGAAACTTGCTACCAATATTAGTATAACTAAGTGAATAAACTTTTTTTACAGGCCATTTCATTGAAGTCATACCCTTCGTAGCTCTCACTTACAGCTCTTATTTGCGACTCCGGTCTATGGTGTAATGGGTAGGTTTGAGTGATAAAGTGGGGTCTGAAATGGGTGGGATTGGGGGTTGAAATCGGGTCGGTTGGGTGTTGAGATTAGGACTGAAACAGGTAGATTTGGATGCTGAAGCCGGGGTTGAAATGGGCCTGAAACGTGTGCGTTTGGGGGACTAAAGCAGGGCTGCAACGGATGTGTTTATGTGCTGAAATGGGTAGCTTTGGCTGCTGAAGCGGAAGCTAAAACAGGTGGGTTTGGGAGCTCAAGTGGGTGTCGGTTTGGACGCTGAATTGGAAGCTGAAATAGGTCAGTTTGGATGCTCAAACCGGGGATCAAATGGGTGTGTTTCGATGCTGAAATTGGCGTGTTTACGGGCTGCAGTGGGTGGCCTTTTATGCTGAAACGGGGCTCCAGTGGGTACGATTGGGTACTGACATGGGGGCTGAGTTACGTGGTTTTGGTGCTCAAACCAGGCCTGAAACAAGCTTGCTCGGGCTCTGAAATGAGAAATAAAATGGGTGGTTTTAGGAGATGAGAAGGGTCGGTTCGGGTACTGAAATGGGCCTCAAATGAGTCCGTTAAGGATAAAGGAGTGCCTCTTAACAGGTAATTAGCTACTTTCTTAATGTTTTGTAATCGATGTTTGTTAATTTGTACATAGATGTGAAAATATATAGAAGTTTAGAGCAAACGTATGTCGTGATTAGCTTGAGGTGGAGTTCTGTGTTTTAGCTTACTATGAGTATGTCAAACAAACCTTTTTTTTTGGTGAGGTAACTTAATTTTAAATCTCAAGCTGTTATAACCTCTAATAAGTTTATTGCCAAACATTGGCTCTTATTCAGGTACTGAAGCTATCCAAGCTGACAAATGCATCAGATCGACAGTAAACATATTCTTTGAATCATGCATTTTTTTTTTGTTGATGAAGTACTAAAATGTCACTTTAAATATGGTACAGGTATTTGTCGGCTTTGATTGCAGTGTCTTCCTTAGATATTATGTACGTATGAAAAATAGCGATAGAATTATGAAATACTTACAGTTCTGTTGGATGATTGAAAACTAAAAACTGATGTAAAACACGGATGAACTTAAGCGCATACCTGAGGTAACATCTATACCTCAACTGTCAACTTTTTTTTTACCTTATGATGGTTTATTATTAATGCTAAATATTCAATAATTCATAGTAGTCTTCCTTAATAAGTTACGGCTTTTAATAGTACCAAACACTTTTATTGTAGATAAATCTATGATGACAGATTGTTGGTAATGAGATAAAGGGTGCTTGGTAATGCTAACTTAACATTTCAGCATCATTAGAAAACTTGAAGACTATTTGCCAACACCCTTAGCCAAACAACCCTTAATAGAAATGTGAGCTGTATGGATTATGTTAGAATACTTTGTATCGATTGCTAAATGAAAACTACAAAAGATTATGGCTACAATCATCTGATATGATTATTTTTGCAGACTGTAATAATCATTTTGAACATACAACATAAAACTGCTCAATCTCATTTTTTTGCCTTATTTCAAACAGTGAGAATGCAATACCGTAGCATACTTTACTAAGGTGATGTATTTGATTTATTTTGTACGCTTCAGAATTATGTTGGTGCCTGTTCGTGTTGTGCTTTCGCTTCGTGTTCTCTTAATTTGCTAACGTGCAATTTCAGTATTTGTTAAGTTAAATAACCTGTGTAATAACGGAATATCAGCGATCACATTCGTTTTGCCAAATAAAGCAGAAGCTTTTGAATGACACACAACATCCGTTTTGCCAATAACGGAATATCAGCGATCACATTCTTATAGAATCCGACTTCAACCGTGACTAGCCTTTTTGCGGTTACGTTTTTGATAAAGTTTTAAAAGTTAAGTGATCATAGAATTATACACTTCAGATATAAAAATTAGTAGCATTAATATTTTTATCTTATTTTTGCAGGAACGATGTACCAAAATAAGGGCACTTGCTGCAAGGTATGGTATTTTCTTCCATCTTTTAACCTTTTGCATTTACTTTTTTAACCATCGCCTAAAAGTAAAAAACCAAAGAAACAAATCTGAAACATGTCATAATGGGTCTAAATGGATTTTGATCTGTTATTGTGGGTTTATATTAGCTTATTGAATTTTAATTGGTCATATTGGCTTTGTTTATGTGAAATGGGTCGGAGCGGTTTAAAATGATTTTTATTCAATTTAACTTAGCCATCTTACGTATGAATGGGACATATAAGTTAGAATACATATAAGCAGGCTGTTTTAGGCTGTTTTAAGTTGAAACATGCCATATTGTGCATGAATGCAGCATACGTATGCTGAAACGGGTTAGTTGGGGACAAAATGGGTAAGTTAAATTAAGAACCTGCCTTTTTTCACATCTAACGCGTATCTTTGTATCCGTCCAGCTGCAAGTCTGACTATTAATTCCAGTAGTATAGTTACCTTTTGACGCAATCTTTTCCTGCCTCTGTAGACTAATGGAAACCAGTAGCAGCCCTACATCAATGTCCAAAGCTGCAGCAAAAAATGGTAGCCGGTGAACCGGATGTTGCAGACATTGGGGACTTAAAACCCACATACGTTAACCCACAGACTTAAAACCCTGCTATTACCGGACTCTCGGCTTTTGCTGCCAAAAAACAGATAAATGCCAAATGACGTTGCACAATGACACGACTTTTCCATTTGGTAAGTCCACACAGGAAACTTTAATAAGTGTTTATTTCACTTTTGTTTTGATTATGTAGACTCCAAAAACCACAGATTATAACTGACGAGATGGACTTAGTAGGGAAAGACATTGCTGTTCACTACAGCGAGGAAATTATTGTTAATGGCTTATTCACCTATATAATGCCTAATGACAGAAACTTGAGAGGAACCCCAGTTTGTCCGAAGCGAGTTATTTGAAGATACAAGAGAAGAAACATCTGGTCGTGATGCAAGGCAAAACATAAAGTTTTGTAAAACCAGGTTTATAGTGAGAAATGACATTAACCATTCTGGCGGGAAAGATTACATGTATAATATTGTTTGTATTGGAAAAGTGTCTTTATCATTATCAAGGCTCCACAAATTCAATACTTCAGTTATGAATAAAGTGCCAAAGCTTTTTAAAATTCTTTACAAGTACTTCAGTCATATACTTCAACATTATTATCATCGATAGCAGTTATGATCAGTTAAGGTACATTTTGGCAATGAATGTATGACTGCTTGATATCATGTACTAATTGGCTGGGGGAAAAAACAGGCCCGCCCGCAACGCGGCGGGCAGCGCCATTCTCGTTTACATTCAATGCATAAAACTTGAAAGATGTTATTTATATGAATAAAGACATAGATTTCTTATTTTACCGGGTATTTACCCTTTTATCCAAGAAAAAAGACAGATTTTTCACAAAAAGTTTTTGAAAAATAACTAACGTTTTATACAATAACTCTTGATAGTTATCATTGTACGTTTATTTTATTTAGCTTTTTAAAAGAGGCCCCATTTTTCACTTCCCTCTCAACTCCTTTAAAATCACGAAAACGGCCCTACTAATACCATGAATGTGTAGTGTCATATTATGGTCAAATGTACAACATGGCCCTACTATCCGTACATTTGTTAACTTCTATACGTGATTTAGCTCGACACTTTCCTAACTACTGTATATCGTTCAAAACCTCATTTGACACCATCGCTAAGTATAAGATCCAAAGTACAAACTTCAAACTTATATTAAACATGCTTTTGGACAAACTTTCCAAAACTTTAGTTCGATCCGGATGTAATCATGACCACATTCATCATCGCCACATCCATCTTTTTCTCCACCAACAACTTCACGACCAAATAATTGTAATAAGATCATCAATTTCATCACCTAAAACACACCCTGCTTAAATAGAAATAGACCCCACAATATACTCACACACACACACACACAATTATTTAACTCTTTACAAAACATGAGCGCATGCAATATCTTGAAAACGATTGACCTACTCAAGTCACCGGTTCATTTGGTTACCCGATTCAACCGGTTCAACCAATGTGTCAATCCGGTTTTTCTACAAAAATAATCTTATTTAAAAAAAACGTATATATATCATGGCTATTGATATATTGAGCCTAAAAATATATTTACCAAAAAGGTGACATGTAAATATAAAATTACATCGCAATTACATATATTTAACTTGTGTTATTTGTAAAAGAAGAAAAAAAAAAAAAAAAAAAAAAAACAAAACCCGGTTTGGATCTCGAGAACCAGGTTGAACCAGGTAGCCTTATAACCAGATTAATTTGACCATTTTTTACCAGAATCGGTTGAACAGGTATCTTGTAACACCCCAAAATGATTAAAATAGTTAGAAAAAGGGGTTCGTGAATACTCACCTCAACCAATAGGTAGTGCGTTACAAGTAGGTGTGCACGGAAAATGATGCGCGATGCTCTAACCGCAACCTAATATGAGTGGTATGATTTAGGTCGTGAAATGATGTCGTGTATGCAATTTGTGTAAGTTATATCACCCATACATGTTTGCAATAAAGTTTAGTGACTAAAAATATAGTTACATTAAAGTTTCCATTCAATAGTCAAAGTATACCTTATATGTAACATAACTAGTTTATCTCATAATTAAACTCAATGTTTTGAAAACCGGGTTCGAAATCGACCCGGTCGAGTCACCGGGCACCGGGTCAACCGGTTCGACCGCCGGGTCAACCCGGTTTTCAATTTATTATTATTTTATTTTTTTGACCGGGTCAACCGGTTCGACCGCTGGGTCAACTGGTTCGACCATCGGGTCAACCGGTTCGACCATCGGGTCAACCCGGGTTTTTATTAATTTTTTTTGAAAAAATGAAACCCGGCCGGGTTTCAAGAACCGGGTTGATCAGGGTCACTCAAAACCCGGCGGGTGACACCGGTTAATCCGGTTTTAGAAACCCGGGTTGTTTTGACCCGTTTTATCGGCCGGAACCGGTCGAACCGGTTAACCCGGCCGGGTCGACCCGGGTTTCAAAACCTTGATTAAACTATTGTCATCTTTTTAATAAGTATTTTGAAAAGTTCTCCGACTCGAATAATAAGTATGTATAAAATGCTACAACTTTCTTTTAGGTAGTTTTGGCTCGTTTGGACGTTTAGGGTTCGGAAAAGGACTTTGAACTATTGTTTCAGCACATACTAAATTTCAGCATACAACATTTAATTAAAAGCTGTCAAAATTATTAGTTTCGTCTAAATTTCAACAAGCCATAACTCCCTCATTTTAACTCCGTTTTAGACTTTCTAACTATCCCCGCGAACGTATATAAGTATACTACTCTATTTTTAGTGTCTCGGCTAGTCAGTTTATCATTTAAAGTCCGCTTTTCACTTATAAAAGTTCCAAACAGCAAGTATTATTTTCAGAAAAATAGTTTTCGTTGTCTAACTTCAATTTAACGTAACTTATTTCTTTTAAGTTTGTTTCCTACTTTTTATATATCCATGGAAAGGTATTTAAGTGTAGTTTCATATTTTTAGACTTTCGGTTTCTCATTTTGGACTTAACAGATTATTTACATCTGTAGTAGTGCAAATCAGCAACTTTTATCTTTATAATTGTTAATTAAATCCCAATAAATTTCAACAACACTTCTTCTAGTCTAAATTTTTATATCAAAATCCCTCAAAATATTTTATAAGTCATTCGACATATAACAAATGAATAATAGTTCAAAAGTTACATAAGTTAATTAAAATGATGAAATATTAAAGTACACCATATTTATAAGTTTATATTTTGTTAAAAAGATAATGACTAGTTTTCTTGAATTAAAATGTACAAACATGATGTAGGTGATATATTTGTATATAAACGATGAAATAATTAAAGGTAAACTCGTGTAATATATACATAGAAATTAGGAAGTAAGAAAAAAAAAATTATGGGAATGGTTATAATGCTTACTTGCAATGGTGAGAATGATTATGACACTAATGCAACTAATTATATAACTCAAATGAACCTCCAACACTTATGCCTTGCAACCCCTTAACCCAATTTAGCTCTTAATAAGTTGTATTCTTCTTATTGTTGTTCGAAAGCAGGTGGTAAACAAGGAGAGAATTGTGTGTATTATTTTCTTTTACGTGTGATAAATACTAGTTAGTGCTTCCCTTTTATATAAAGCTCAGAGTATGGCCTTTTTAGTATAAAAGTACTTCTTGACTTCTAGTAACTAGATTAGATAAAATAATACAATGGGAAAGTGTGATGAGGCTTGGTGTCAACAAAAGGGAAGTTAAGAGACCAAAGGACTTCCACCTTTTACATTAGCTTGTATTGGGAAGTTTATTTGTTGTGCAAAAGGGTTTTTGGTCAAAGAAGCAATCTTTAAAAAATATATACAGGGTGTTCGTTGGTGACTGATAAAGGAAAGGAGAAAGAGGCAATTGTTTATTAACCTACACTACATAAATTTAGTACTCAATTACAAGAGGTTGGCGTTTGGTATTTTTTTGTCAGCCAAAAATGAGGGAACAACTAGTCAAGCCACTCTTTTTCTTGTACACTTTAGTCTTCATTAGTTGTTTATATGTCAAATATTAGTCAAAGATCTTTCACCTAGCCTTACTATTGAACCTAGGGGGACGGCTGAATTAGGGAAAAAAAGAATAGAAGAAATCATGTGGTTTTATATAAAAATGTATTTTGTGAGTGTATTGGGTATTAGTAATAAGTATTGGGTAATAGTTATGTAGTTAACATTAAATACGTATAATTAAGTGGGCTTAGTAAAATAATTATAAAAGTGTAAGAAAATAATTTTTGTACTTTTGTAGTAATTTGAGGAATGTAAGAACGTATTAAAAATAATTGTTGGGTGTGTCGAGTACATTGTTCATTTAAATCGTGAAAAGCCTTTATTAAATTAATACTCGTGAGTAAATAAAGATGCAATCGCCCTAGCAATTAAATTGTGAACTAGAGTAGTGGCAAGGTACCGTAATGTTGTAGACTAAATATAGTCAAGTCACAGTGCACAAGAGGGTTATTCTAGTTTTATGTTTATTTAACTAAAAAGTTATACGTAAAAAGTGTTCTTGTAAAGTTTTAAAATTAATAAATTAGAGTTTGGAAATAAATGTTGACATGAAAAATTATGGATTGTTACATATCTGGTCAAGTCGGGTGTTAAAACAATGCTTATGTACACCACCATATTATCAACAAAAAGAAAAATAACGGAGACAACTATGGTGGTGAGGATGTATTTAATAGCACGACTTGGTGGTGAGAGGAATACATTTCATGGTGAATTTTACCATTACACTTAGCCTCATGGCCGTAGAGTACCAGGCCCTGGATATTAGCATGTGCATAATTGCATAGGGCCTCACTTTTCGGAAGGGCCCAAAATTTAAATCCATTAAACATTTTAAAGGGCTTAAATATGGGGGGAGAGTTAATTTGTATACCAATGATGAAGCGAAAAGTGTACCGCTTTTAGGGGGTTATTTAAGCCCTAAATCGTGATTATTTGATCAAATATTGCCCTAAATCGTTCCTTTTGTCATTTTAGGTACTTGGCACGTGATTTCTGGAATATGAAGCATTTTGGAGCTTTTTGGACGTTTTTATACTCAAGAATGAAGAAAACGAGAAAATCAAGAATCCATGCTGGAAACAGTACCTGACGGCGTCAAGCTCTACAAGGTGACGCCGTCACTCATTGATAAAGAGGTGGATAATTCAAGTTGTACATGACGGGCCAGAAAGATTTCAAGGCATTTGTACATGACGGCGTCACCAAGGCCGTCGAGAGCAAGTTACATGTGACGGCCCAGAACACGTTTATACATGACGGCGTTAGGATTTAACCTGACGACGTTAGATGATATAGAGTGACGACGACAGGAAGAAGGCTTACACAAGAAGAAACATTAGTAAAACCGTCACATGTTAAACAAGACAATTATAACTTACGCGCGGAGTAGCTGACACTGTTTTGGCCATAACTTTTGCATACGAACTCGGATTTGAGCGATTCAAAAAAGGAAATGATCGGGATGAAAAGATTTACAATTTGGTGAATAAAATTTGGTCTTGACGCCATCAAGGTTGGTCTGACACTGTCAAGATCGGGCCAGGCAGAAAACAGCCTATAAATACAACATCATAACTTCATTATTTTTAAGCCCTAAACCCTAAGGTCGATTCCTGGGTTTAGGTAGGTGTTTTTCCAGCAACTTAGAGGGTTTCAATCACTCCATAAACATCTTGTATTCGTTTGATGATTCTATCTCAATTATGTCTTTCATTATTATTGTTGCTTGCTCTTCATTGATTATGCTTTGTTAATTCACCTTGTGTCTACTTATGATTGTTTAAAACTTGTATATAATTGATTAGATCTTATTGATGTCTTTGTTGATGTTTGTGTCTATCTTCATCAATTAAGGTGTGACAACTTTAATAGGTCTAGTTAATTTAGCTTATAATTCTTGTTTCCTATTGTCTCTTGTTTGATTGATTGATATCGATGTTAGGCTTAAGAAAACTGGCAGACTTCCAATTGGTAACTTGCTTGAACGTCTTACGAAACATGATCGGATGTGTACTACGATTAATTGGTTGTATTTAATGCGTAGGCAACTGCTAGTGATACTACGTTAGGAGCTAGTAGTCGGCCCGACCTAGAATGAAGTAGAAGCCTATAGAGTTACGGAATATCGTAGACGGCCCTACGACTAGTATTAAGGAATACAACCCGTCAATTAAAACAAGGTGTGACAATTCAATAGGTAGAATTGGATAGTTAGCAAGGAGTAACATATCATAGGTAGACATGCTTCACTTGCCCTGTAGAACCTTAATTTACTTTTCTTGCACCTTAGTTTAATTAGTAGCTTTTGGGTTAGTTGATTAGCAACTAATTCCGCTCCTTCTTCCAAAAACCCGAGATTTTTACTTGCTTTTCATAAAATATAAAAACACAAAAAGAATCATCATTCACCTTTGGACATAGTTAGATTAATTTCAATCCTAACGAACACGATTCCTAAGTTGAACGATCAATCCTCCGGTACTTGTCACTATACTATACTAAAACGATCAGGTACATTGCCTGGTGGGGATTGCAAGCTTCTCAAGATCCCTTGAGAGGTAAAACCTTTTGTAAGGTTGCAAAACCACGCATCAAGTTTTTGGCACCGCAACCCGGGGAATAATTATTGCTTAGGTTGAAATTTATTTTGATTAGGTTTACTCATTAGATTCATATCAAGTGAGATTTTTAGTTTTCCTTTTATTAGCTTTCTCGTAGTCTATCTTTTCTTTGTGTCTTTGTTCGTAAAAACCTTTCCATTGACTGTTCCGTTCACCATTATGGAGAACGCGAATCCACCATACTACCGACCACGAAACCCATTCACTCCTAATGACATCTTGATGTTCATACAATATCGAGATGAACCCATATATGATGCATGGACTCGTTTTAAAATTTTACTCCGAATAGTCCTTCATCATAGTTTCAATTTATGGTCCCTAGCTAAAATCTTTTACGATCGTGTCAGCCGATATGACAAAAGGTATATTGACGATTTTGCCAATGCGGACCTTAGGGAATTAATGCTGAAGAAGCATGGGATGCCATAGAAGATTGTGCCGAATATTATTATAGAGTAGACAACCCAACAAACAACATCACAAATCAATTAATAACAAGTTTGAAGGAGCAAACAGGAAGTTTGTCTGAGGATGATTACTCCGGGATACCTAAGTGGATGTCGCCTAATATCATAGTACAAAACAAACACATGGGTAATCTAGATACAATGGAGGATGAGGTGGATAATCCAAGCCCACAAAGTACCCCACAAGTCCTACTATCACTTGAGGCACACACCCCGCCCGTGACTTACCCGGAAAAAGTAGAAGAGACTATAGGAACCCCAATTGAGGTAGAACCCTTGGACCAAGCACCACTAGATGATATAGGTTTGAATACTTGTAATGATAACCTTACTCCTAGTTCTAGGGAATTTCTGTAACAATTCGCAATTTCAGGTTAATTACCATTCCCGGAAAAATTTCACTATTCACTTTTACTATTCATTTTTCCCGAAACTTTCCCGAAAGTTGATTTTTATTTGATATTCTCAAGTGATAAATCATTTCCATGGCAAATTAAATGTTTGACATTCGTCAGATCATTTTCGTGAAAGTTATTAAGGAATTACACGACATTACACGTTTTAGGGTAAAACGTCATTCAGAAATTCTACGCACAACGAAATTCGATCCCGTCAGGTGACCCCGCATCCGAAAAATGTTTGACACACTCATGATTTATTTGAGAATTAATCGTGACTGAGAAAAACATGACCAAAGACTTCCCAGCAGGTCACCCATGTCGGTACTACTCTCACATAAGCACGCTTAACCGAATGGGCGATTAACCGTTAGATCACAAAACACGTTTCTAACACAATTTGAAAAGTCAACATATTTTTCCCTCCTCCATTGACCAAAAATCATCCCTTGATGTTATAAGTCATTTCGTGATTTTTAGGCTTACGGTTTGATGTCTAAAAGACATTTAATACCAACCGACACTAGACTGAGCCCAGTCTAGACATTATAAGTCATTTTAAATCATTTTTATAACATTAGAAAAGTAACATTTTACTTTTCTCAATTTTACGCAATATTCGTACGTTTTACGTATTACGCGTTTTAGACCCGTGTTTCCAGTTTTTAGCAGGGTTTACCACCCAAATGGATCCTACCACTCATTTTATATTTTATTATGGGACATATGGACATGTTTATCAATACTTTCAAGTTCCATAATTTTACGACACCCGGTTTTACGTTTTGAGGCTTAATCATTTACGATTGGCATTTCCCGGAGTCAAAACTAACTAGATATCTTGGATAATACCATCAAAAGTCCACACTTGTTCTCCAAGGGTTGTGAACCGCCTCTAGGGGGGAGGGTTCACACTTGTGGCATGATCTCATGCTAAGTACTCTTAGATTGCATCCATGTGTTAAACTTGGTGATCAAGTGTTGACAAGTCAACACTTCTAACCTCCTCAAGGCCATATAAAGCCTCCTTGCCTCTCCTTGAACGTCCACAACACACACACAAACACCATTCCATTTTCTAATTCACTCCAAGTATTATCCAAAAGAATCAAGAGCTTAAACAAGGTAGAAACCCTAGTTAGAATATCATTCACCAAAACTCTTCCAATCCCTAATATACTTGGTGATTTCTCTTGAGTTTAAATCCACTCAATTCACCTCAACTTTCATTGCATCTCTTTCAAGAATACCAAGGGTAGAAAGATGGCATGAAGAGAAAAAGGGTTGAAGCAAGTCTATCAAAGTCCTATCCTTACATGTTAACTTCCTTTCATCTTTGAAAGCCAAAAGTTGTGAGCCAAACCCTAACTTGATTCTTGTTAAATAATTATGTTCATGTTATTTACATATTATTTGTGCTATATTATGTCTTGTATTCATGTCCATGATGTATAAAAGTGAGCAAAACAAGTTATTGTTATTGATTGTTACAACAAGTTACTAAAACAAGTAAACTAGTGACTTTCTTGGAAAACCATGACCAAAATGGTAAAATTATGATATTGGATCATTACATATTACAGTAGAGGACTTAACAAGGAAACCATAGCAATTTGAACCACCCAAAACGAGTATACGAGTCAAAAGTTATGGCGATTTGAAATTACCAAAGATTCCGGCAAAACTGCCAAATAGCTTCCTGATCAAATTTGGGTTTTGAAAGTCCCACTTCTGTTCCGATTCATCAAAAAGTTAAAACACGAAAGTTGTCCGAAACGACGTTTTCGTTCAGGAACAAAGAAGCTCGAGCCCTAAAAACGCTTTCCGAGTGATAAAATTCTTCAAAATTCTAAACAGCCCATTTTTAGGCGAAAGTCACTAGATTATGGTTATACTTTGAAAGGAACAAGAGGTCTTATGACCTATAATCAAGACCACAACCATGGCTAGAGCCAAGGTTGTGTCTCATGACCTTGGAACAAGGACCAAAGGTCATGGCTAGGCCATGACGAAATGACCATACCAATTTACATAGGCGTAAACATGAAACAATGAATTAGGCGATAACATGAACAAGCAATTTGGATCTACTTCACCTAAAAGGGAACCATGAGATATTACCAAGAGAAAATGGTCATTCAAGACTTATGAAACTACCCCTAATAACAATCTTCATGTACTAATAAACTTTCCTAAGTTTATTCAAATATCGGACATGTAACTTTTCGGATCAAAACTTATATATTTCATCAACTACTACAATAGTAGGGAGCCTCATGTGAGGAGTTCATTATGTAAGCCGTCGAGTTGAGTTGTGGATTTACGAGTTAAAGTGTCCTGGCTCCTCGAACGCTTACTAACATGACTTCTGAATTATGTCGGCCCGAACGGTAGTAAACGATATACAAAACATACATGTTTCATGAATCTTTTCTTTCAAGGACTTACAATATACATCATACCACATCATGGACTATAATGCAAGATATATATATAGGCACTACTTCATATTCTTTACTCCGATCCTAAGTCGCGACATTCTATTATAGGTTGCTCGTAGAAACCTTCACGATTCGACCGTTACATTCATTACTTGCTATCTTACTTAAGGTGAGTTCATAGCCCCACTTTCGATTACTTAATTGTTTTACAAACCCTTGGGGGAAATACATGCTATTTATAACCGAGCACAATGTTTTTAAATTGTATGCTTACCTGATTGTTTTATTATCACTAAGTACCAACCTTGCTAAACCGAGATCCTTTATTATGAACCATTTAGTCACTAGCAATAGTGAGCGCGAATATTATTAATAGGCCTATTGGGATTGACGAATCCCATTTGTATTGACTAAGTTCAAACAAATGCAATAATATTTGAGATTTAGGTATGTTAGCAACATACCTACCGGGATAAAACCGCCGATTGATATTGGTACACGTTAATGTTATGGTGTCATAAGCTTAGTGTATAATACATGTTCCGGGCGTATAATAACGTAGCCTACCTGTTTTGTTTTCCAAACATTGGTGTGAGCCTATAACTCACACTACCAACATATTGTGTTCAATCGATTTAACAAACTCTTTGAATATCACTCAACCTTTGTGTTGACCTCTCAAGCATGTATTTCAGGTTCATGACGATCAAGGATGGCACGGAAGGACACGGATACTCAAGAGGGCTATAAATTTTATTATCATTCAAAACTCATTTATTATACATTGTAAACATGGAACCAATTGGGACCTCATTTTGAAATCTCTGATATTTATATATTTTGAATGATACATCTTTTAAAACGACTCAATTGGAGTTCGTTTTCTATTATTGTGACTATTGTGCCGTCGAGTAACACCCAGTTTGAATTCCGCTGCATCCATGAATTGGGGGTGTTACAGATTGGTATCAGAGCCATGGTTATAGAGAAACGGGTCTAAGTGAGACCTAAACTATAACTACAATTACAAACAAAAACATTTTATAGCCTTCCGCTCTCCGTGTCTTCCATCCTCCAGACGATTATGGACTTAGTAAGCATGTTATGCTTCACACACATATTAGTATATTGATATATACACACTAAGCATTTTATGCTACATGAACACATATAAGTATATTGATATATACACACTAAGCATTTTATGCTACATGAACACATATAAGTATATTGATATATACACACTAGGCATTTTATGCTACATGAACATATTAGAATATTGATATATAAACTCGGTTTATTTTCAATCATTTATCTAAACAATGGACTAAACATATCTGTGTATGCCTATTCTAAGGCATTTCGGCACAACCACACTCTCCCAATCATGTTCCTACTCCAACATTATATGTCCAAGACATTGTAACTGATTGCAATGGTCTCATTCATTTTCCAAGACATTGTGAGATACAATGCTCTCATTCATTTTTCAAGACATTGTGAGATACAATGGTCTCATTCATTTTTCAAGACATTGTGAGATACAATGGTCTCATTCACTTTTCCAAGACATTGTGAGATACAATGGTCTCATTCACTTTTCAAGACATTGTGAGATACAATGGTCTCATTCATTTTCCAAGACATTGTGAGATACAATGGTCTCATTCATTTTCCAAGACATTGTATTATACAATGGTCTTAACCATTTCTCAAATGTTTTGAGTCACACAATGACCTAACCTACTTCCCAGACATTGTGAATTGCACAATGGTCTAACCTACTTCCGAGACATTGTGTTTTGTGCAAATGGTCTCTAGAATTATTCCATCACATCATCAATATCATTTCTTATGATATCAAAAACCCGTCACAATCTATCGATTTCAAAACAAGAAATATGAGATTTCTAAAGGACAAACTAATCCATCATCGACAAGAGCTGAACTTTCTCTACATTCATCAAAGTTTTCTTATGAAACCTTCATTATTAAAAGTTCGTGATCCTGGCCAAGTATGTTCTATTTTAAAACTACTTAAAACTTCCTTTCCATACGTATCTACCCTTACTACCTTCTATGCAATGGAATATGAAAACATACGTTACAAGTCTTGTATGGACGGGACTTGCAACTTAAGGGTTTGACATCGCCTTTGTTTAGTGAACAGTTTCCCGAAAGCAACGGACATATCAAAAGTATACCTAGTTTAGGTATTTGAAAATTTTATCGAACCTTGGCTAAATATAGACTAGTCACCTATATTTAACCTAGGGACAGTGGAATATAGTCTGACTAACTATATTCGACTTAGAATTTTCAAATACTGAGAGTAGTTGTACTAGGGTTATGTTTAGGTTGATTTCCTACATGAACTCGATAAACCACCAGAATACATTAAAACAATCTAGAGACACGATGATGTCTTACCACTCAGCGAAATCTTAACACCTTATTTGTGTTACCTAATTTCATTCTTGAAATTTTTCATTTATGAGATAATCCGAACTACTATCTTGGGATAGTTATCAATTATTCTCTTCATCCTGTAGAAGTACTATCCTGTTTAGGTCCTAAGGATACAATTCCATCATAAACTTTTAAAATCTCTTAAGATTTTTAAAGCAAACTCAACATCTATACCTAAGAGTATTAATGTTAAGCATACACTACACACTTTTGTTCATCAACATATCATAACATTATCTTCACAACCGTTGGAATCACAAGCTCATTAACAGATTTTGATGCACTTGTAAAGCTCAAATCATCCTTAGTTACACCACAAGTACCCTCATCAGCTTTACAAGTTTGAATATTCATCTTGTACTTTTGGAACACCAGTATCATCTCGTAGTACACTACCTTGTAACTCACCGGCTAAGTATGAATGTTGTGTCGGGAATTCTTGAGTAGGATGATTTATAATGTCCTTATTTGAATGGATTGGGATGCCTTTTCATTTAAATAAAGAAATTATAAATCATCGAACCATACGTTTATATTCCTTTAGTTACATTGTTTGGGATGCCTCTCTATGTAAATAAAGAATTATAAACAAGTGGGCTTAATTATATCCGAAATAACATAAGTATGAAGTCAACCTACATTACATTGCTCGGGTATGGCTTGATACCTACATTACATTGCTCAGGTATGGCTTGATACCTACATTACATTGCTCGGGTATGGCTTGATACCTACATTACATTGCTCGGGTATGGCTTGATACCTACGTCACATTGCTCGGGTATGGCATGATACCTACATTTTATTCGCCACAAGAAATCCTATCTTTTCACCGACATCGCTTCAAACCATGACATAAACACTAGGTACAACAACCGATTACCTACTAGGCTATGATTGCAACGACTATCCCAATTTCCATTAGTACGAGGTTTACACTTTGGTTTTCATAATGATAGTGCAATAACAAACAAACTCGTTGCGAGGCCATGTAACTATATGCATGTGCAGTCGTACCAAACTCATTACGGGGCCATGTAGCCATATGCATGGGCAGTCATACCAAACTTATTGTGAAGCCATGTAGCCATATGCATGGGCAGCCGTACAATTCAAACAGGACTTGGTCCAACCACATGTTCAACGCTTATTCCATGATTCGATTCTTATATCAATTTCCATTTATTGGATTCCTATGTAAATTGCTATTGTTGTTCAACTGTTATATCAATTGCTATTGATACTTGACAACTATATCAATTTCCATTTTGATATTTAACTATATCAAGTTCTATTTGATATTCAACTACTATATCGATTCCTATTAATATTCGACTGCTATATCAATTTCCTTTGATATTCGACTATTACCATACCTTTCCTACATAAAAGGAAGCCTCATCCTACACCATACACTGAAATGACAAATCAAATTACATTACCGGAAATCCCAGACTTTGGTCCTCATAAGTAACCACACATCTTTATCGACACCACTCCAACATATGACACACATAGAACTTCGGGACGAAGTTCCCCGTAAGGGGTAGAGACTGTAACAATTCGCAATTTCAGGTTAATTACCATTCCCGGAAAAATTTCACTATTCACTTTTACTATTCATTTTTCCCGAAACTTTCCCGAAAGTTGATTTTTATTTGATATTCTCAAGTGATAAATCATTTCCATGGCAAATTAAATGTTTGACATTCGTCAGATCATTTTCGTGAAAGTTATTAAGGAATTACACGACATTACACGTTTTAGGGTAAAACGTCATTCAGAAATTCTACGCACAACGAAATTCGATCCCGTCAGGTGACCCCGCATCCGAAAAATGTTTGACACACTCATGATTTATTTGAGAATTAATCGTGACTGAGAAAAACATGACCAAAGACTTCCCAGCAGGTCACCCATGTCGGTACTACTCTCATATAAGCACGCTTAACCGAATGGGCGATTAACCGTTAGACCACAAAACACGTTTCTAACACAATTTGAAAAGTCAACATATTTTTCCCTCCTCCGTTGACCAAAAATCATCCCTTGATGTTATAAGTCATTTCGTGATTTTTAGGCTTACGGTTTGATGTCTAAAAGACATTTAATACCAACCGACACTAGACTGAGCCCAGTCTAGACATTATAAGTCATTTTAAATCATTTTTATAACATTAGAAAAGTAACATTTTACTTTTCTCAATTTTACGCAATATTCGTACGTTTTACGTATTACGCGTTTTAGACCCGTGTTTCCAGTTTTTAGCAGGGTTTACCACCCAAATGGATCCTACCACTCATTTTATATTTTATTATGGGACATATGGACATGTTTATCAATACTTTCAAGTTCCATAATTTTACGACACCCGGTTTTACGTTTTGAGGCTTAATCATTTACGATTGGCATTTCCCGGAGTCAAAACTAACTAGATATCTTGGATAATACCATCAAAAGTCCACACTTGTTCTCCAAGGGTTGTGAACCGCCTCTAGGGGGGAGGGTTCACACTTGTGGCATGATCTCATGCTAAGTACTCTTAGATTGCATCCATGTGTTAAACTTGGTGATCAAGTGTTGACAAGTCAACACTTCTAACCTCCTCAAGGCCATATAAAGCCTCCTTGCCTCTCCTTGAACGTCCACAACACACACACAAACACCATTCCATTTTCTAATTCACTCCAAGTATTATCCAAAAGAATCAAGAGCTTAAACAAGGTAGAAACCCTAGTTAGAATATCATTCACCAAAACTCTTCCAATCCCTAATATACTTGGTGATTTCTCTTGAGTTTAAATCCACTCAATTCACCTCAACTTTCATTGCATCTCTTTCAAGAATACCAAGGGTAGAAAGATGGCATGAAGAGAAAAAGGGTTGAAGCAAGTCTATCAAAGTCCTATCCTTACATGTTAACTTCCTTTCATCTTTGAAAGCCAAAAGTTGTGAGCCAAACCCTAACTTGATTCTTGTTAAATAATTATGTTCATGTTATTTACATATTATTTGTGCTATATTATGTCTTGTATTCATGTCCATGATGTATAAAAGTGAGCAAAACAAGTTATTGTTATTGATTGTTACAACAAGTTACTAAAACAAGTAAACTAGTGACTTTCTTGGAAAACCACGACCAAAATGGTAAAATTATGATATTGGATCATTACATATTACAGTAGAGGACTTAACAAGGAAACCATAGCAATTTGAACCACCCAAAACGAGTATACGAGTCAAAAGTTATGGCGATTTGAAATTACCAAAGATTCCGGCAAAACTGCCAAATAGCTTCCTGATCAAATTTGGGTTTTGAAAGTCCCACTTCTGGTCCGATTCATCAAAAAGTTAAAACACGAAAGTTGTCCGGAACGACGTTTTCGTTCAGGAATAAAGAAGCTCGAGCCCTAAAAACGCTTTCCGAGTGATAAAATTCTTCAAAATTCTAAACAGCCCATTTTTAGGCGAAAGTCACTAGATTATGGTTATACTTTGAAAGGAACAAGAGGTCTTATGACCTATAATCAAGACCACAACCATGGCTAGAGCCAAGGTTGTGTCTCATGACCTTGGAACAAGGACCAAAGGTCATGGCTAGGCCATGACGAAATGACCATACCAATTTACATAGGCGTAAACATGAAACAATGAATTAGGCGATAACATGAACAAGCAATTTGGATCTACTTCACCTAAAAGGGAACCATGAGATATTACCAAGAGAAAATGGTCATTCAAGACTTATGAAACTACCCCTAATAACAATCTTCATGTACTAATAAACTTTCCTAAGTTTATTCAAATATCGGACATGTAACTTTTCGGATCAAAACTTATATATTTCATCAACTACTACAATAGTAGGGAGCCTCATGTGAGGAGTTCATTATGTAAGCCGTCGAGTTGAGTTGTGGATTTACGAGTTAAAGTGTCCTGGCTCCTCGAACGCTTACTAACATGACTTCTGAATTATGTCGGCCCGAACGGTAGTAAACGATATACAAAACATACATGTTTCATGAATCTTTTCTTTCAAGGACTTACAATATACATCATACCACATCATGGACTATAATGCAAGATATATATATAGGCACTACTTCATATTCTTTACTCCGATCCTAAGTCGCGACATTCTATTATAGGTTGCTCGTAGAAACCTTCACGATTCGACCGTTACATTCATTACTTGCTATCTTACTTAAGGTGAGTTCATAGCCCCACTTTCGATTACTTAATTGTTTTACAAACCCTTGGGGGAAATACATGCTATTTATAACCGAGCACAATGTTTTTAAATTGTATGCTTACCTGATTGTTTTATTATCACTAAGTACCAACCTTGCTAAACCGAGATCCTTTATTATGAACCATTTAGTCACTAGCAATAGTGAGCGCGAATATTATTAATAGGCCTATTGGGATTGACGAATCCCATTTGTATTGACTAAGTTCAAACAAATGCAATAATATTTGAGATTTAGGTATGTTAGCAACATACCTACCGGGATAAAACCGCCGATTGATATTGGTACACGTTAATGTTATGGTGTCATAAGCTTAGTGTATAATACATGTTCCGGGCGTATAATAACGTAGCCTACCTGTTTTGTTTTCCAAACATTGGTGTGAGCCTATAACTCACACTACCAACATATTGTGTTCAATCGATTTAACAAACTCTATGAATATCACTCAACCTTTGTGTTGACCTCTCAAGCATGTATTTCAGGTTCATGACGATCAAGGATGGCACGGAAGGACACGGATACTCAAGAGGGCTATAAATTTTATTATCATTCAAAACTCATTTATTATACATTGTAAACATGGAACCAATTGGGACCTCATTTTGAAATCTCTGATATTTATATATTTTGAATGATACATCTTTTAAAACGACTCAATTGGAGTTCGTTTTCTATTATTGTGACTATTGTGCCGTCGAGTAACACTCAGTTTGAATTCCGCTGCATCCATGAATTGGGGGTGTTACAATTTCCTACTGTTGATGAACCGGAACCTCAGTCTTTACATAACTTTCCATCCTTAGATTTACATCTAGGAGACAAAAGAGGAACCGACCCACCCATCAACCAATATTACCCGGGTAGTTTTAGGATGAAGGAAGCCATTCACTCACCCCCTTCACTTCACGTGGCATATTTCCACCCTAAGGGTGTGTATCGCTACTTCCACCCACACTTAATCCTAAGTGTATGGAAAGCCTCCCCTATTTCCGTTAAATAAGGGTAGAGTCAGGCTCGTGACTCGAACAAAAACAAACGCTTATTGGGAGGCAACCCAACCCATGTTTTTAATTGTTTGATGTTTTTATTTTATTTGTTTGTTTGTGTCATATATGCTTTATCATAATTGTTAAATTTTCATGTTTCGAATAATTTGTGAAAATGCTTTATTTTGTTCTTAACCTCGTCTTAATTGCATATAAAGGTATTTTACAAAAAGATAAGTGTAGGGAAGTTTATATTTTGTTAAAAAGAACGAAATTCGAACATGAAAAATTCACAATTCATGATTAGCATATATTCTATCATGTTTGTGTGTCAATACTTGTGGATATGTTTGATGAGTTCCTATTTGTAATTTATTCGACAAGTATCCTATCCTTTTATTGTTTTGTTTTGTTTTTATTTCTAAGTCTGGAATTACATCTAGTTGTGATTTTTGTTCGGTTTGATGCTTTGGTTTTTGTGTTTGTTGATTACAGGTTATATTGGTCAAGAAGATGATTTATATTTTAGGAGTGAAGCTTATCATGTTCATTCTCTTCGAGGAAGATTTAACCATGTTGTCACATTATCCACACCGAACGAATAAGGGGAGTATTAGTTTCTTTCATTCTTATTTATTTTTACTTTTACATCTTTTATCTAGAACATTGGGGACAATGTTCGATTTAAGTGTAGGGAGGGTATATTAGAAACTATAAATCCACTTGATTTTTATTTTGTTTGATAGTGAATGTGTAATAAAACTGAGAGAAATATTTGTTAGGGCAATTTTAGCACCAAATTTAAATTTTTTTGCAACATATAGGAGTGAAACTTTTATCTTAATAAGCGTCTCATGGATAGGAGATATATGGCTAGCACAAAAACCATACCACTCATAAATTTCCACCCCAAAAATGTGAGGTTCGCCTTTAGATCTTTATGGAAAATCATTCATTCTTAATGCTTGTGAGTGTACCGGTAGTATTTAGATTCTAGAACTTGTGATAGCGATGCATCCCGAGATCGCTAGTGAGACTACATTCGTGTAGTTAGGATTTACTACCTGATAAGAGGTATTAAGATAACCCTTGTTTTAAACCTCTAATATAATTACATTGACTTCATAGGTCAAGTAATTCTCCCACACCTTTGCGTTGTACTCATTTTTAGTACACGATACACCTAGTTCGCCCCTCAGAGCCTATCTTTTTCGTTTCTAACTTTAATCATCTTACTTAAAGATATAATTTGTTTAAAATCCACCCCAAAATGCACACCCAAATCGCCTTAGCCTTCCTTGTATGCACTCATCTTTAGTGCATTATTGTTACAACAATTGTTAAACCCTTAGTTAGTTGTCTAATTGATTACATGGTTGCTAAGTCGAGTCATATCTTGTACATATTGTTTTGGGACGATTGGGACTCACGGGTAAAGTACTATTGTAATGGAGTAATGGGGATGACGTCAATTATTACCCCCATATGTGCGTTAATATTTAAAAGTACTCCAAGTGTTTTGATTATCTTGACTTGAGTCATTAGAATAGTTGATTGTAAAGTATGTAAAAGCTCAAGTGTAGGGAGGAAACGAGCTCCCTTTGATGTATTATTTTGGATGGTAGAGTAAAAGTGTATGCAAAAAAAAAAAAAAAAAAAAAAAAAAAAAAAAAAAAAAAAAAAAACCATCCGTTTCTTTTATTTATGTTTAAGTCAAATAGTGTCTTTAAAAAAATCGAAAAAGAGTCGTTGTTAGTTCAAGTTGAGTCGAGTCTTAGCTTAGCAACGCCTCAATGTACATGTAGTTAACTAAGACAATTGACATGCCACCAGTAAAATATCCGTTTATCCAACAAAACTGTGTTTTCCATATCCCTTACACCTAACATTATAACCCTTTAAAAGGACCTCTTTGATAGTTTTCCTAGGTGCTTACGCAAAGTGGTGGAGGTTTTTGATCCTTTCCCAAGCCTATGGTAATCTATTTGCTATGACATGTAATGAGTGATATTTCTCCATTTACAACACCCGAGAGATGAGAGTATCCAAATACTTAATGTGAGGTGCTAGTGTATAATTTTCGTGCTTGTTTTGACTAAGGTAGAATGATCATTTGTTGTAATTACTTTTATATTAGTGTTAAATGAACCCTAACTTGTATTGTTATTGGTGGAAAAGCTCATTTTCTTGAGGATAAGCAAATCCCAAGTGTAGGGATATTTGATGAAGTGAAAAGTGTACCGCTTTTAGGGGGTCATTTAAGCCCTAAATCGTGATTATTTGATCAAATATTGCTCTAAATCGTTCCTTTTGTCATTTTAGGTACTTGGGACGTGATTTCTGGAATATGAAGCATTTTGGAGCTTTTTGGACGTTTTTATGCTCAAGAATGAAGAAAACGAGAAAATCAAGAATCCATGCTGGAATTGACGCGCGTCAAGCTCTACAAGGTGACGCCGTCACTCATTGATAAAGAGGTGGATAATTCAAGTTGTACATGATGGGCCAGAAAGATTTCAAGGCATTTGTATATGACGGCGTCACCAAGGCCGTCAAGAGCAAGTTACATGTGACGGCCCAGAGCACGTTTATACATGACGGCGTCAGGATTTAACCTGACGACGTCAAATGATATAGAGTGACGACGACAGGAAGAAGGCTTACACAAGAAGAAACCTTAGTAAAACCGTCACATGTTGACCAGGACAATTATAACTTACGCGCGGAGTAGCTGACACAGATTTGGCCATAACTTTTGCATACGAACTCGGATTTGAGCGATTCAAAAAAGGAAATGATCAGGACGAAAAGATCTACAATTTAGTGAAGACAATTTCTTCTAGACGCTGTCAAGGTTGGTCTGACGCCGTCAAGATCGGGTCAGGCAGAAAACAGCCTATAAATACAACATCATAACTTCATTATTTTTAAGCCCTAAACCCTAAGGTCGATTCCTGGGTTTAGGTAGGTGTTTTTCCAGCAACTTAGAGGATTTCAATCACTCCATAAACATCTTGTATTGGTTTGATGATTCTATCTCAATTATGTCTTTCATTATTATTGTTGCTTGCTCTTCATTGATTATGCTTTGTTAATTCACCTTGTGTCTACTTATGATTGTGTGAAACTTGTATATAATTGATTAGATCTTATTGATGTCTTTGTTGATGTTTGTGTCTATCTTCATCAATTAAAGTGTGACAACTTCAATAGGTCTAGTTAATTTAGCTTATAATTCTTGTTTCCTATTGTCTCTTGTTTGATTAATTGATATCAATGTTAGGCTTAAGAAAACTGGCAGACTTCCAATTAGTAACTTGCTTGAACGTCTTACGAAACATGATCTGATGTGTACTACGATTAATTGGTTGTATTTAATGCGTAGGCAACTGCTAGTGATACTACGTTAGGAGCTAGTAGTCAGCTCGACCTAGAATGAAGTAGAAGCCTATAGAGTTAGTGAATATCGTACACGGCCCTACGACTAGTATTAAGGAATACAACCCGTCAATTAAAACAAGGTGTGACAATTCAATAGGTAGAATTGGATAGCTATCAAGGAGTAACATATCATAGGTAGACATGCTTCACTTGCCCTGTAGAACCTTAATTTACTTTTCTTGCACCTTAGTTTAATTAGTAGCTTTTGGGTTAGTTGATTAGCAACTAATTCCGCTCCTTCTTTCAAAAACCCGAGATTTTTACTTGGTTTTCATAAAATATAAAAACACAAAAAGAATCATCCATCACCTTTAGATCTAGTTAGATTAATTTCAATCCTAACGAACACTATTCCTGAGTTGAATGATCAATCCCCTGGTACTTGTCACTATACTATACTACAACGATCAGGTACACTGCCTGGTGGGGATTGCAAGCTTCTCAAGATCCCTTGAGAGGTAAAACCTTTTGTAAGGTTGCAAAACCACGCATCAACCAAACATTTTTTGTGTACCTAATCTTCACCATCCATCTAAAAAAATCTACCAATCCATCTAAAAAAATCAATGATAGAGATTAAAAACATTTTTATATTCCTCGTATTTTTTATTATTTAAACATGTTATAAAATGATAATCGCTAGACAAAACAAATTATAAAGTCATGACCAACATTTAATTATCTGTATATAAACGGGCATTCTGATATATTTTCGATAAACTTTTTTTCATTTCTCCTTTGTTTTTTCTTTCCTTTTTCTTCGTATTTGAAAATAGCATGAGAAATCACATATGATTAAACATTAATTTGAATATTCTATTAGATTATAGTAGTTCGTTTATTAAAATCACATGTGATGGAGATCACGTGTGGGAAAAATCACATGTGATTAAGATACATGTTCGAAAAATCACATGTGATTTTATTAGGAATATTCAAATTAGTGTTTAAACACATATGATTTTTCATGCAAGTTTCAATCACGAGAAAAAATAAAATAAAAATAAATAACAAATGTAAAAAAAGAAAAAAAAAAGAAAAGAAATTATCGAAAATATATCAAAGTGCATATTATAATGAAAGCTGCCACACATAACCCCTCACATATCCTCATTTCTATTAATATAACCCTATACACCTTCATTTCTCTCAAACCCTAATATTTCATTCTCTCTCCCCCCTTAACTCCGCCGCCGTCACACCATACATGGCCACCACCACTACCACACCACACCGCCACCCCCACTTTCGAAACAACAACAAACCCACCCTTATTTCACCTTCCTTGTCTTTGATCTGTAATGTGCGCGTTGTATAATCACTCATGAGCCACCACCGCCGCCGTATTTTGATTGTTTTCTTGTTTTGGTAGGGTAAGGTAGATCAATGGGTTTAAATCAAACAGGAAACGAATAATAACTTGGTTTGTTTGTTGGGTCACCTTGGGTCGCGGCTCGAAGTGAACCCACTCATAATAATAATGCCATAGAATATGTCTTTAGCTCTCCCCGATAACCCAACGAATTTATGAACTTCCATCAGATCCTTGAAAGAAAAAGCAAACCAATTTTGGACCTTGCACCAAGAAGCTACCTGCTGCCAAAGAATATTAGCAACCATACAGCCTGTGAATAGATGATCCACAGACTCCTCCACATCACTGCAAAACTGTAACACCCCCAAAATACCGCAGCGGAAGACTGTGTCATAGGGGTGCTACTTCATAATACAAAGTACAAGTTATAGAAAACGAACTCTAAATGAGACGTTTTGAAAAGTTACCATTCGATTAATGAATTCAAAGTTACAAACATGAGATTCCAAAGTATGATACATAAATGTATACAAAATGTTTTGAATGATAAATGATAAAAGCGTAAGTCTTCAGAATATGCAGCTTGACTCTAAGTTCCACGCACTAGCTATCACCTTATAGACCTGAGATAACATGCTAAAGTGTCAACACAATGGTTGGTGAGTTCATAGAGTTTGTCTTAAAACAGTTGAAAAGCCTTAAAGAATGATCACACAGCAAAGGCATCGTGAATCCACTCAGTTACAAGTCCCGCCATAAGAGACTTGTAACCTGTGTGTTCACAACCCACTGCTACAATATAGTATAATAAAGACATGTATAAGTTCATCAAGACAATTAAGCAATTAGTAGTGAGTCTCTACTTCATCTCCGAAGACCTCACTTTTATGATGTATCCAACATTCGCAAATGTTAGAATGTATCAAAGACAACTGGGAGTCAATTCCCAAAGACAACTGGGAGCCACTTCCCAAAGACAACTGGGAGTCAATTCCCAAAGACAACTACTAGTCAATAAATAGAATAACGCAATTAAGTATAACGCAGTCTTGTATGTAAGCTATCAGGTATAACACAGTCAAGTATAGACGTTTTGAGTATTTGTACAAGTAAGAAAGTAGTTGAGCATGTATCCCCCCCAAGAGTTAAAACAAGTACGAAAAGAGTAGGGGCTATGACTCACCTTAAGCTTATGTAATGAGAAATGAAAGTGGTAGTCGAATCGCGAAAGTCTCTAAGAGCAGCCTATAATAGAACGTTGCGACTTAGGCTTGTAGTAACGTCTAAGAATATGAAGAATTGCCTATATATGTCTTGCATAATGTTCATGATGTAGTACTTAGTATATAGTGTAAGTCTTTGAATATAAGTGGTCTATGAAACATGTATAGTTTGTATATCTCTTACTACCGTTCGGGCCGACATAATTCAGAAGTCATGGAGTAAACGTTCGAGGAGCCAGGACACTTTAACTCGTAAATCCACAACTCGTCTCGACGGTTTACCCATATGAACTCCTCACATGAAGCTCCCTACTATTGTAGTGTTCAATATGTATAATAGTTATAATGATTTCGGTTTAGAAAGTCTTAAGGTCTTAGCCGTGGCCTTGCCGTGGCTTTGGTCATGGCTACCATGGTCTTGAGACTCAACCTTGGCTTTAGCCATGGTTGTGGTCTTGGCTTTAGGTCATTAGACCTCTTGGTATTTAGTAAATCATAACTATAATATAGTGACTTGGTACTTAAAACGGGCTGTTAAGAATTTGAAGAAAAATATCACTCGTAAAGTGTTTTCAGGGCTCGAGCTTCTTTGTTCCTGAACGAAAACGTCGTTCCGGACAACTTTCGTGTTTTAACTTTTTGATGAATCGGACCAGAAGTAGGACTTTCAAATTCACAGAATGCAAACAGTAGGGTATTTGGCAGTTTCGGCGTTTTGGTGTCGCTAACTTCTTATGGTCGTATCTTTTGACTCGGGTACTCATTTTGGGTGATTCAAATTGCTATGTTTTCCTTGTTAAGTCCTCTTTAACAGTAAGTAAGTGTCAAATATCAAAGTTATACTATTGTGGTCGTGGTTTTCCATAAAAATCACTAGTTTGCTTGTTTACTTGTCATAAGTTAACATATGTGTACCGATACTTGTTTTATCCATTTTTAAACATCATGAACTCAATACCAAGACCATATATAGCATGAAAGAAACATAATAAGCATGAAATGATAATTAAGAAAGGAGTATGTTAGGGTTTCTTACAACTTTTGGCTTTCACTTAAGAAAGGAAGTCAAGAATGGAACTAGGACACTAAACCTATGCTTTCAACCAATCACCACCACCTTTGCTAACCCTTGCTATAACCCTTCTACTCTTGTATTCTTGAATGATTTGTGATGAGGTTTAGGTGAATTGAGTGGATCTAAACTCAAGAGAAATCACCAAAGTATATAAGGTTTGGAAGTGTTTGATGAATCAAGACTAAACTAGGGTTTCTATGTGTTGATATTGTTCTTGAATCTTGCTTGTAACTTGGAAGAGAATGAGCTAAGGTTGAGATGATGGTGTGTGTGTGTTGTGGCGTTCACAAGGGGAGCAAGGGGGTATTTATATGAGTTTTGAGGAGGTTAGGAAGGTAACTAGTAAGCTTCCTAAACTTGGTGACCAAGTTGTGAATATGTAGTGATCTAAGGGCACTTTTGTAATTTCAAGACACATGTGTGGTGACTCCCTCCCCCCTAAGTCGGTTTGGAAGGCTTAGGGACCAAGTTTTGGTCTTTGGTTGATATTATCCAAGATATAGAGCTAGTTTTGACTCCGTAGGTTGCTAACCGTAAGCTGTTAAGCCTCAAAACGTAAAACCGGGTATCCTAAAAATATGAAACTTGAAAGAATGTCTAAACTTGTCAATATGGTCCATAATAAAATATAAAATGAGTGGTAGGTTCTATCGGGTGCGAAAACCCTGCTAAAAACTGGAAACACGGGTCTAAAACGCGCAATTCGCGTAAAACGCTGAACTGAAAAACGTAAAATTCCGAAACTTTTGGAATTGTCCTAAAATGAGAGAAAATCATATTTCTATTGTTTATAATGTTTTATGGACATATCGGGATGCTAGAAGGACGTTTAAACCTAAAAGTAAATCTCGGACACGGCTTTGTGATTTTTGCAGAAATGATCCGACGAGCGTCAAATTCTCGGATTATCATTAAAATAGTTTAACTTACGAGAATATGAAATAAAAAATTTCTGAGATGAATAGTAAAAGTGAATAGTAAAAAAGTGAATAGTAAAATTCCCGAGAATAAAAGTTAACCTGAAATTGCGAATTGTTACAAAAACGGACAGGAGACGTCCGCAACCGGGATGTTTCTATGTCTTAACGCCATTGCTGTCGGAATCTTTCCCATCTCAGTCCGCCACCCAAATATATTGCATTTTATTGGAACCCATTTAAATAAAGTATTTAAGAGCACCTAAATCTTTTATATTAAACTTAGTGTTGAGAAAAATCTTAAACTGATCAATTTCATTATATTATCACAGTTTCCTGTGACACCAATGTCATCAACATAAACCAATAAGGCGATAAACTTCTTATCTTTGGTTTTTGTGAACAAATAATGATCATTTACAGACCGCATGAAACCATTTTCTTTAAGAACAGTAACAAGCTTTTCATTCCAATTTCTAGGTGCTTGCTTAAGACCATATAAAGATTTAGTGAGCTTACAAACTTTATTCTTATTAGATGAATCAGAAAAACCTTGAGGAATAGTCATATAAATATCCTCATCTAAATCACCATAAAGGAAACCATTATTTACATCTAGTTGATATAATGGCCACTTATTTTTCACAGAAATAGCAATTAAAAGTCTAATTGTAGCAATCAACATTTTAGGGCAATACTTGTTTATAAAACTTAAAACTGTTTAAAAACCGGTGACTTATAGTACTCATTTAGATAATAAAATATGTTCATTATTACATATTACTAGTATATATTTTCTGAGCTTTTTGGACATCATTTGAACTGAAAACGAGAGGTTTTCTCGTGAAACGTGAAAGTAGAGCACAACGCGATTCGGCACGAGTCTGAACCTAATAAAAACGTGAAACAATTAATCTTAGACATTAAGAACAAATATAAACGTATTTATGGTCATTTTTAACGGAAAAACAAATTCAAAAATATTGGCACGAGTCTGAACCTAATAAAAACGTGAAACAATTAGTCTTAGACATTTAAAACGAATATAAACGTATTTATGGTCATTTTTAACGGAAAAACAATTAATCGAGAATTTTCTCTGTTAAACGTACCCGAAACGTGTTATAATGAAAGTTTAATAAAAGGTGCCACATATAACCCCTCACACCTCCTCATTTCTATTAATATAACCCTATACACCTTCATTATTCTCAAACCCTAATATTTCAGTCTCTCTCTCCCCCCTTAACACCGCCGCCGTAACACCATACATGGCCACCACCACTACCATACGACACCGCCACCCCCACCTTCGAAACAACAACAAACCCACCCTTATTTCACCTTCCTTGTCTTCGATCTGTAATGTACGCGATGTATAACCATTCACGAGCCACCACCTCCGCCGTATTTTGATTGTTTTCTTATTTTGGTTAGTAAGGTAAGGTAGATCGATGGGTTTAAATCAAACAGGAAACGAATAATAACTTGGTTTGTTTGTTGGGTCACCTTGGGTCGCGGCTGGAAGTGAACCCACCCATGGGCTTCAGTCAATCATGGGTAGCTAGGATTTGGTTATGTCTTTTGGTTAGAGTTTTGTCCGTTTGTGTTGTCTTGCTCGTGGCGTAGAGTCACAGCCGAGACCCCGTGGTCTCGGCGAGGTAAGATTATTTTGTCCGATTGATTTGTGATAATATGGTGGTTATTGTGACTTGGAACTCGAGCCATAGAAGTAGATTCGGCTGAGTATTATTATTACTTGGTCTCGGTGTGACTTCGATAGCCTATAATGGACTTATCACTAGTAACTTGGACATTATTGACATAATTGACTTTTGACCCGGCGTTATGACCGAGGGATTGATATAACACATGACACAATTTGACGTGATAAAAACTAAAAGAAAATAAGTACTCCGTAATAACATACTTACTAGAAATAGTAATTTACAAAACTTATTTGTTAATTATTTTATATATCACTAAAAGGAGAGTTAAAGTGTAATTATTTAATTTTGGAATGAAAACAGAAAAACACGAGGGTTGTTAGACGTTTTGAGGCACGTTTTTCCTAGTATACTATATGGGATCATTTGTTGGATTATTTAGCTGGTTGTTGATTGGTAGTCGGATTATTTGGGATTTTGCAACATCAAACTTGGGAAGTATATTCTAACTTGGAATATTATTGGACTTTAGACATTATGGACACTTGGGCGCGAAACGACTTTAGTACATTAGACTCATTATGAATTTAATGTATTCGAGCCGCTACGGACAACAATAGAAATAATGTCTAACGAACAATAATATTTATAACATTTGTTGTTTAAACTTATTTGGAAATTAATTAAGTCATTCGACTTGGAGACGTCCTCTAAACGGATGAGTCATGGCGAATTTCTATTTAAACATATACAAGTATGTTTCATGAAATTAAATGGGGTTATGGAAAAATATCGACGACTACGAGTCTATCCTTTTTATTTGGTGTGTTTGCTATGTGGGATCACTTTAGGTTATCTCCATCATCTCTTCTTGACTTTTTGTCTTATTATTCGCGACATCTTCATTGTTCGTTCTTCGTTTGGCTTGTGTACTCTAGAGTCAGTGTCTTCCTACCGTAACACAAGCGATGATACCAAACTCTAATAAATGGATAAAATGATATTATTTTGGTAATGTAATTGGAATAACTATGGGAATGGGAATAGTTAAGTTTTGGAAACTTTTACGCCTTAGATTATTTTATGGAATATATGTTAAGACTAGTCTTTATATTATTAGGTCATGCCGATTCCGTCATGCTGTGAGATTCTAGTTGCTGTTATGCTAGGCTACCCTTGACTGTAGAGCTGTGCTACTGTTAGGATCGTTGTGTCGTTCCATCCCAGTTATTGTTGTTGATATTGCATTGCTGAGGCTAAGGTGAGTTCTTGTAGCCCCACTTTTTAATATGCTTTACCTTGGGGTGGAAATGGTACTCAATGCTTTCAAATGTTTTCATGATGTGATCCACTGTTTTTATGTTTTTGGACAATATGTGTGCTTTGATTTGCAATATGTATCTTATTGTGCAAATTCCAATTTGTGTGACTTGGCTTGAATCTGCTCAAATAATTTTGGGAAGTGGCACCTAATATATCATTTTGGGAAGTGGCACCCGGTATATCATTTGGGAAGTGGCACCCTGACTATGTGTAGACCAATTATATGTATTTGCAGTCTGAGATAGTTTGCGATCTTTACTATGTGCTCACATTTGTATATCTCGCCCACTGTTGTGCTACATTATATTATTCACAGCTTCGTGGTTTAACTTTCAAACCTACGAGCTCACCAACATTATGTTGACGTTTTCTAGTACCATTTTTAGGTGAACATTGTTAAAGTATTTGAGGGCACATTTATTGGAGTCAGACTATTTGGTACCTTACTACCATGTTTTCAAGACAATAAGATTTCAATATGGAAACACTTTTACTTTAAAGAGTTATACAAAAATTGTTTTGTAATGATGTAAACTATTATTGAAATTAATGTATGGTGTGTACTATAATGTTATGCAATGTGCCTTCTGTAATATCCCGTGAAATTTCCCTCTTAATTTTAACGATGGGTAATCTATAATCACAACTTAATTAACCGTTTTTACGGGCTAAATTTTTTGCTTTTATTAAAACTATTAACATTACTAAGATTACGTATCGACAGTTTATTGAAAAAGTTTATTTATTTATCAAGCTTATGAAAAATTAAACAAAAACTTAACTAAACATACACTAATAGCATGGGCCTTGGCCCACATCTCAAAACAACCCAACGAACCCTTATTACATTTTCTTTTCTTCCTTTCTGTTGGGCCAGTCCTCGACACACACCCAAGCACAAACAAAAACCTTTATATTATTTTCAAATTACATGTCCTAGGCATGTTTACTTTGGCTAGTTTGCTCGCAAATTTCCTTAACAACCTACGAATATTTTTGCACAACTCGATTCACCTCCCAGCTGAGAATGGTAAGCAACAAACTATTTTATTTAACTCGATCATCTACAAGTCTAAAAAGACCCAAAGCCAACCCCGTTTGTCACAATACCAACTAGACTCAAAACTATTTTTGTCCTAGTTCTATGTATTGTACCAACTCTAAACGACTTCAAGCGATCCTTAGATGTTTTCTAACACGTTTTTAACATTGCTTTGACCTTCAAACCTATCCAAACGAGCCAAACAAAATAACCATGATCATTTTTGTTTTCTTCTTCTCGGCAAAGATACCACAAGGATGATACCATGCACCAACTATCCTATTCACTCTTTGACTCCAAATGATTATCATGAAGCAGGCATTTGAACACATGTTTAAGAGGGATTGACCTTCCCTTTTGTGCCAAAGACCTCAGCGCAAAATCATGGTTTCTTTGTCTCCTTCTTGTCGGAGATTTGCACACGGACAAATTATGCTACTTACTCTCCATTGACTTCATCGTTACACTTCTACCAATCCATACCCTCTTCATCATGGTGCTTCATTTCACTCAAAAATCTAGTGTCTTCTTCTTTGTGTCGTCCCAAAATTCTCGCTACCACATTACCAACTCCAATTGACTATATTTTTAAACATATGCTAGCTTCCCTTTATAAACCCATGCACACTACCATCTGTACTCACCACGAATCAAAAACAAAGACAAAACATAAATTGTAACCCATTTCGTTTGCTACTGTCGCGAGAGGAGGAAGAGGGAAGAAGCAGAGTTGAAGTTGAAGCTTAACTTCGTTTCTCGTCCATCCCTTGTTCACATGCTTCGGTCGTCCCTCACCATCTTTTGGTGTCGTAAGTATCCAAACCCATTTCGATACGTAGCATAACTTCATTGTTAGGTTTCTTTAAAACTTTCATGTCGTATGCATGCTCATTCGATATAGTCGATCCCATGCATCCGTAGCATAACTAACGTGGTATTGTCAAAACTTGTGTGGTCATGCAACGAATAAACTTGATGAGGCGAAAAATGATCCGTTTTTAGGGGGTCATTTAAGCCCGAATCCGACTTTATTTGATCAAATATTGCCATAAATCGTTCCTTTTGTGATTTTAGGTACTTGGAGAGTGAATTCTGGAAAAGAAGCCATTTCGGACGTTTTTGGAGCATAAAAGTGAAGAAAACGGCAAAGTCTCAAATTTCTATGCTGGGAACAGTGCATGAAGGCGTCAAGAATTGCTCTTGACGGCGTCAGAGTCCCAAGAATAAAAATCCGTAGTTGGTGACGGCGTCACCAAGGCCGTCACCAGGCCGTCACGTGTAAACTTGTCAAAACTTGCGCGCGGAGTAGCTGATATTGTTTTGGTCATAACTTTTGCATACGAACTCGGATTTAGGTGATTCAAAAGCCCACGCGAAGAGGACGAAGAGATCTACAATTTGTTGAAAAAAAGTGGTCTTGACGGCGTCAAGAGTACGGGCTGACGCCGTCACGAAGGGCCGACTGAAAACATGCCTATAAATATAACTTCATAACTTCACTTTTTGTAAGCCCTAAACCCTAAGGTCGATTCCTGGGTTTAGGTGGGTGTTTTTCCAGCAACTTAGAGGGTTTCAATCACTCCATAAACATCATGTATTGGTTTGATGATTCTATCTTAATTATGTTTTCCATTATCATTGTTGTTTGCTCTTCTTTGATGATGATTTGCTAATTCACCTTGTGTCTACTTATGATTATGTGAAACTTGTATATAATTGATTAGATCTCATTGATTCCTTGTTGATGTTTGTGTCTATCTTCATCAATTAGGGTGTGACACTTCGATAGATCTAGTTGGTTTAGTTTATAATCCTTGTTTCCTATTGATTCTTGTTTTGATTGAATGATTTATATGTTAGGCTTAAGAAAACTGGCAGATCTCCAAATGGTAACATGCTTGAACGTCTTAAGAAACATGAACCGAGGCGTACTAGGTCTTTATTGGTTGTATTTAATGCATGAGCCACTGTTTACAATCCCTATAGTTGTGTTGGGCATGGTGTAGGAGGAGATAAGAGCTCATAGAATTGGGGAGTTATGTATGCCACCCCATGAATGGTATTAAGGAATACAACCCGTCAATTAAAACAAGGTTACAATTCAATAGGTAGGATTGGATAGCTAGCAAGGAGTAACATATCATGGGTAGACATGCTTCACTTATCTTGTAGAACCTTAGTTTAGTTTTCTTGTTAATTAGTTTAATTAGTAGCTTTTGGGTTAGTTGATTAGCAACTAATTCCGCCCACTCTCCCAATACCCGAGATTTTTACTTGCTTTTCATAAAATATAAAAATACAAAAAGAATCATCCCTCACCTTTAGACCTAGTTAGATTAATTTCAATCCTAACGACACTATTCCTAGCTGAACGATCAATCCCCCGGTACTTGTCACTATACTATACTACAACGATCAGGTACACTGCCTGGTGGGGGTTGTAAGCTTCTCGAGATCCCTCGAGAGGTAAAGCAAGGTGCGATTCCCACGCATCAAAACTTCATCAACAAAAACTACATATACACGAACGTAGGTATTGGCTCTTGTACACAAGTACTTATTCGAGACAAAATTCTTAATGTAGCTTATTTTCAAGCGATGAGATACTTATATACTATGTTACAAGCTTATATCTTATCAGGTTAATATCGCGAACCCAAACCAAACACATAAACAAGCTATAAAGCCCAACCCATTTTACCAAGTGTTTATTAATAATCAAACTACATTTTAAATGTTTTTAGCGTAAAAGAACTATTGAAAAATTTCTCAAAACGGATTAAGGTTTTTGTTTCGTTTTGAACGAGTTGGGTTTCATTTTGTTTTGAGTCGTGGTAAACACAAGGATAAACTGGAGTTATTTTGAGCTCGGTTTGGTTTACACGAATGGAACCCAAGTGCCCATTTGGAGAAGAGAGAGAGAGAGAAAAAAAAAAAAAAAAAAAAAAAACAGTTTTTGAAAAGAAACACAAACTCAAATGTATATACATGCAAGCCACGACTGATTTTTTTGAAAAGTGAAATTAAACACAAAATAAATCAATGATAAATAACATTAAATACAGTTAAAGGAATAATAAAACAAAGAAACACCATTAGCTCAGTTGGTTGTGTCGTTGGTGTTGTAAGTAAGAGGTCCTGAGTTTGATCCTTAGCAGTGGCACTTTGCCCAATTTTAGTTATTTTTGCAACTTTTGCTTTTGACAGTTTCAGCCTCTCCAATTCGAGTAACTTGCTACTTTTCTTAAAAACTTTTATAAGTTGTATAACTTATATAAATTGTTACATTTTCAACCCGTTAACTTTAAACCACTTGACATTTTTTAAAATCTTTACAAGTTTGTAAGTTACATAGTTTTTACAACTTCAATTCCTCAAGGTTGAACACTTTTCATCCTAAAACCTATGTAAGTTAATAAACTTATGTTATTTTTACCATTTTTTGCTAAATAGATTTGTCTAAACACATATTTTATATGGCGACCACGTCGACGTAAACTATAAATAATATATTGTCCTAATATATTATTTAACCACGACTTTGATAAATATATATTGTATGTATATTTTCACACCTTGAAATCAAACGAATCTAATAAATACAATTTGACTTGTATTTATTCCCACTTCGATCGTACTTTAGCCAAAGTTGAGCCAACTCTTATATGAATATATTGTATATATTCCCATACTTACTCTAAGAGCCAATACTTACAAACATTTTTACAATTACATTTTTATATACATTATCGAAAATCAAACTAATTTATGAAACTCCGCATAAGCAATAACGATACTTTATACTTAAAGACAAGTTATATAGTATATAACTTTGTCCTTGAACTTTAAGCATTTTACCACACAAGCCACCTCTGCCACAAAACTATTTTGTCATCCGACATTTATTCAAATCACTATTCTCGATAAGTCAAACTTATCTCAAACTTCCATATTATTCAGGTTGTCTTTTGGAGCCATTCCTTTTCTGCATCTAGCAGTACTTTACTCTGTCTACCATTCCACTAAGGTGAGTCATAGCCCCTCTCTTACTCTTTTTATAGTTGTTTTATAAATGTTTTGGGGGAGATACATGCTCAATTACATGTTTTTATACTTTTACAAGTACTCGTTAACTATTTACATATTACTGTGAGTTCATAGCCCACTTGTAAACTATTTTGTGGGGAGATACATGCTTAAAACATGAACACACGTCTTTTTATTGGTATTGCGATACCGGCTGGCTATTACTATTGCCTAAGTTAACTATTGCCAAAAGTCCCCCGATCATGAACCTTAATCACTTGAAGGGTGAACGTAAATAATTATGGATAGATCTATTAGGGACTGACAACCCCCGTTTGGTTTGTTCGGAAAACCACCAAACGCGCTTTATTTGATTTCATAGGTTATTGGCAAATACCTATCTTGGGGCCTGGTTACTATTCATCATATTTTTATGGTTGGCTGTTAATTGTTGCGTGTCATGAGGCTTAGGGCAATAGAGCAGTACTGTAGTCATGATACAGTACTGTAACTACTGAATTTATGGACGTATAACAACGTAGCCCACTGTTTTATCACACTTCGAACTTGTGTTCACTATATTGCAGAAAATCACTACCACTTGGCAAATCATAACTATTTTGCTGTTGACTTAGTTAGGGCAAACCAACTAACTATTTTGGTGTTGACCCAGTTAGGGCAAACCAACGAACTATTTTGTATTGACTCTGTTAGAGCAATCATCCAACCTTTGATTACTGAAAATCAACTGAATTTATGCAAACACTATGGATTCACTCACTCTTTGATTTTGCTAATCAACTGTTTCAACTGTAAAAACTATGGATTTACTTAAATTTTGATTTGATAATCAATTGTTTATTATAAACTCTATGAACTCACCAACCTCTGTGTTGACGCTTTTAGCCTGTATTTATCTCAGGTCCATGATGAGCATGGATGGCACAGATACTTATGAAGGCTATAAATTCTACTATCATTCGAAAACCTATTTAACAAACTTTGAAACTACTGGACCTCATTTTGTAAACTCTGATATTTATAAAGTTCGAATGATAAATCTTTTAAATCGAGTAAAATAATGATCATTTTCTACTATTAAACTATTGAGCCATGAAGTAACACTCAATCTAAATTCCGCTGCATATTTTAAAATTAGGGGTGTTACACCTTTTTTGTTACATCTCGTGTTTCCGCCATTGACGGGGTGTGACACTAACAGTGGACATTTTAACAACAAGAGAAAATGTTTCATTGTAATCAATACCTTCCATTTTGTTAAAACCCTTAGCAACTAATCTTGCCTTGTGTCTATCAATTTCTCCATTAGATTTATATTTAATCTTAAAAATCCATTTATAACCAATAGGAGTTCTATTAGCAGGAAAATCAGTAATAATCCAAGACTTATTTCTATTAAGAGCTTCAATTTCAAAATTCATGGCATCGATCTAATTTTGATCAAGAATGGCCTCTTCATAACAAGTAGGCTCAACACTTTTATTAAGACTAGTAGTAATGCAATAATTATGAGAGGTAAGTTTAGAATAATTCACAACTTTATCCACACGATACTTAACTTTACGATCTATAATAAAATCATTTAAGCTTTTAGGTAATCTAGAAGTTCCAGAGGATCTCCTTGTTGTATTGACCGACATGTCATGACTTTCAGGATTCATAACAGAATCCATATCTGGAATAGCATCAAAGTCTGTTTCATCAGAAACATTGCCCTCAGGGTGTGCATTTTCATCCTTGGAAGTTGCATTAGAGTTATCATCATTCTCATGTTGAGAATTAGACTCTAAGCCATCATCATTGGAAGGCACTCTCCCTTCATCATCGGGTCTTTTAGGATTTTCAGTGTCAAAAGTTTTTTTTATGATTTAAATCTTTTGTTGTTCTAGTTTCAAAATTTTGAACTTTAAAATTATTTTTTATTTTAAAAGGAAACACTATTTCATAGAATTTAACATCTCTTGAATAAAAAATCTGTTTAGTTTCAAGACTTAAAAGTTTTTAACCTTTTTTCTCATTAGAATACCTTATGAAAACACTTTTTTCAGATCTGCTACTAAATTTACCACCGTTATTTAAAACTGTAGCATAACAAAGACAACAAAAAACCTTAAAGTGAGAGAGTGAAGGATCATGCCCATACACATAAAAGAAAGGAGATTTGCCAAACAACACAGAAGAAGGAGTCTTGTTAATAACATGAACAGTAGTTACAATACAATCAGACCAAAAATATAAAGGTAATTCCCCCTGAAACATAAAGGATCTAGCCACATTTAGAAGATGCCTATGTTTCCGTTCAGCAATGCCATTTTGTTGAGGACTATATACACATGAGGTCTGATGAAGTATTCCATTGTAATTTAAAAACTTTTGAAGTCTGTTATTAACAAATTATGATCCATTATCACTTCTAAAAGTTTTCACATTGGTTTCAAAGTGATTTTTAATCATATTGACATAACTGACAATGGAATCATAAACATCTTCTTTCCCTTTTAACATATACACCCAAATAGCTCTAGAATAGTCATCAACAACAATTAGAAAATATTTATAAGCATCCCTCCTAGTGACTCTATAAGGACCCTAAACATCTAAATGAACCAATTGACCAATTTTAGTAGATTTATGCACTTAATGGAAAGGGCTCTTTAGTTTGTTTAGCTTTATTACAAGTATCATAGAAATTATCAGAAGTTGAATGACTATCTAGATTAAGACTGTTTTTTTAAAACATTCAAAACTTGATCAGAGGGATGACCAAGTCTTTGGTGCCACAAATATTTAGAGACAAAATAAGTAGCAATGCAATTACTAGAAACAATCTTACAAGCATTGTCAACATTAAACACATATAGACCATTGCATTGGTTACCAATCCCCACATTCCCTTTTTCCTTTAAATCTTGAATATAACAATGATTATCATCAAATCCAACAAACATTTTACTGTCTCTTGCTAATTTATAAATAGAAAGAAGACTAACAGTGTATTCAAGAACAACAAGAACATCATATAAAGTTATATTATTATTGATTTTCAAATCTCAAATTTTAGTGATAGTAGCTTGAGTACCATTTGGGTGACCAAGAGTAAGAACAAGATTTGAAATATCAATTATATTTATCAAAAAATTTGAAGAAACAGTCATATGTTGATTTGCTCCTGAATCAACAATCCAACCAAGACTAATGTTTCCAATTATAAATTTTGTGTTACCGTTAAAATATTTTTTAAAATTTAGATTAAATTTAACAATGCCATTAATAAAATTCCATTTAAGACTTTTACCTGCCATATTGGCATTAGCAGAAGAAACATTGTTATCATTAAGCAAGCTCATAAGCCTAGCAAGATGTTCATTAGACAAAGAGACATGAGTATTGCTAGTACTATTATCAGTAGTATTATAAACCTAAGCAGAAGCATTATTACTGGTAACAGACTTAGTATTAGCATTAAAGTTTCTCTTAACATAACGAAGAGGATAACCAACAAGTTTAAAACACCTATCAACAGTATGACCAATCTTGTTGCAATAACTACATTTTAAATTAGGATTAGGTCCTCTGTTGTTAGAATTATTACCAGAAGTATTACTTGAACATTTGTTGTTATGATTATTGTTATTAAACCTTTTCTTGTTATCAAAAATTTTTGATGCAAAAGTAGAAGCATTAGGTTTAACAGTACTAGCCCCAGAGGAAAAATTCCTATGTGATTCTTCCCCCGAGACTACAGAAAAAGCTGTTTTAACATATGGCAAAGGGTCTCTAGTTAAAATATTACTTCTGATTGACACATATGTGTCATCAAGACCCATTAAAAACTGCATTAACCGGATTAACTAAGTATGTTTTTCAAAATGTTTTGCAGCGTCACAGGTACAAGCAGGTAAACTTATCATTAAATCAAATTGTTTAAAGAATTAAGACTATTGTAATAATCAGCAAGAGATGACCCATTTTGATTCAAAGGGTTAATATTTTTATGTTTGTTGAAGACAGCAGAACCATCAACTTTATCATAAGTATCTTGTAAGTCCTTCCACATCTCATAAGTAGTTTTACAGTAAATAGTAGCAACAAATAGTAAATTGATTTTCCAAGAATTTTCTCTCTCTAAGTTTTCATAACAAATTTTATTAAGAAATCATCATCTATTTTAAATTGATCCAATAAATTCTATTTTACCTTTTAGATCCTAAATCAACTGTTCATCAGCTATCTTTTGATATATTAATTTCTATATTTCGATTAATATCCTACCAAATTTATTACAATTCATATTTCCGTTACACACAATAATTTCACACACTGTCCATCCCATTTCCCCCAAATCTCATATCCATTTTATTATGAAAATCCATTGATTAATCCATATCATTTTCACCTTAATTTCACTATGAATGATCCGAATTTATCAAACCCTAATTTGATTTCAAACCCTAAGGAGACTGTTGATGGTATTCGTACCAAAAGGTCGACTAGAAGTCAAAATAGTGGTGTTGATACGACTGATAAGCATGTGAGAGGTGTTAATAAGCAAAGTTATGTGGGTGGTAAGAAGGTATCTCAGAAGCAAGCTAGGAAAGGTAATAAGGGTGGAAAAGATTTGGTTAATGTTAAATTAAATGAGGTTGAGAGTGAAGTAAGTGATGTTAGGTATGATGATTCAAGTGTTGATGATCAGAGTAATGATGTTACTGGTTGTGATGAGTTGAACAAAGGTAAGGATTCTATTTCAAATAGTGAGCAGGATGTATCAAACACTAAGGTCAGTTCTAGTAATGGGGTGTCTGATTTAAGTGTTGGTAATAAAGAATCTAATGATGTAAGACCTTTGCCAGTTCCTGTGTGTGATAATCCTGTTCTTAATTCTAGGACTAGTCCTGTTAATAGCCCTAGGATATTGAAAAGGGGTGAAGTATTAACTAATGGGGGTAATGCTAATGCAAATTTCTCTTTCAACAATGTAGAGAAATGGCCTAGTTTGAGTAGTAATAAGGAGGGTAATGTAGGACAGTCTGTGGGGGTTAGTACTAGCGTGTGTGTGACGTCTAATGAGAATGATAAGAATGTTACTAAGGCTCTAGAACCTAAGACTTTTGCTACTGCTTTACAGGGGTTGGATTGAAATGCAAATTGTAAGCTTAAACTTATTCCTGTTTGTATTGATGAAAATGGAAAGTAGGTTATTGATCTTGATCCTGTGATTGTTGAGGAAAGTAAAAACTGAGGCATGACTTTAGTGGGCTATTTTGTGGGCATGAAAATGAGTCATTGGGAAATTATGAGTCCTTGAGAAGAATGTGGAGAGCTTACAGTCTAGATGAGGTGATTATTAATGAGTGTGGACTTTATTTCTTTAAATTTAAGTCGGATGAGGGTATGCAACATGTTTTAGAAAATGGGCCATGGTTAGTTGATAACAAACCTTTTTTTATTCAAAAATGGGAAGCAGGGATGTGTATGGAAAAGCCGGAGCCAATTAAGGTTCCTGTTTGGGCTAAATTTTTTAATATCCCTTTAGAAGCATGGAATTTAGAAGGTATTAGTAGAATTGCTAGTGGAATAGGTACTCCCATTATTATGGATCGTATTACTGCGTCTATGTGTGAGAAAGCTTATGGGAGGGCAAGTTTCGCTAGAGTCTTGGTAGAGGTGAATGCAGAGAAGGGATTAGTTGATGAAGTTGATGTGTGCTACAAAAGTCTTGGTAAATCTATGAAGCTAAAAGTAGAATACCCCTGGAAACCTCTAGTATGTTCTACTTGTAAAGTTTTTGGTCATGAGTTAGAGAAATGTAAATTAAGGGTGAATAATGGTGGAAGGAATAATCAAAAGGTGGAGGTTCAAAGTCAGAAGCAGAATAAAGAGAATACTGCTGATAGAAATGAATATGATTGGCAGACTACAAATAAAAAAGGTGGTAAAAGGGAGGTTTTCAATAATGGTTCAAATGGGCAGTATATGTTTACTGGTGCAAGTTCTAGTAGGGGTGGTTTTAATGGGAGAGGTAGAGGTAATGTGAATGGAAGAGGTTTTGGGAGAGGTTTTGGAAGTTATAGATTCAATAAGAATGAGAATTCCAGATATGTGCCTGCTGTGCCTGCTACTAAGAACATCAATGAGACAAGTAATTTGAAGCCAAATGGAATGAATGTAGCTGGGAAGGCTAGTGTAAGTTCAAATGAGAAGAATGATAAGGGTAAAAAAAAAAGTTGATATTGAAGGAGGTAAAAGTAAGGTTGGTGATAATGAAGGTATGGTTACTACATGTAATAGATATTCAGTTTTGGATAATGAGGATGGAAGTGATCAGAATGTTCTATGGGAGGCTGCTAAGAATAGAATTGATGAGGCATGTACTAAAGGTTTATATATTAGCCAGGATGAAAAAAATAGTTGGAGTGAAGAAGTGAAGGAATACTATAGAGTTCAAATGGTTAAGTTAGTTCAGAGGGTTAATGTGGATGGGCTAAAGTTGCGGATTCAAAATTATGATAGACAGATTAAGTATAGTAATGAAAATTTAACTATGTCCTCTAAAAAGAAAGCTGATAGTATGGTTAAAGCCACCATGGTTGAACAGGGGTTGACACATAATCAGGCTTATGTAAAGGTGTATGATGAGGTATACAGAGATGAGTTGGAAAGAATAAAAGACTTAACTATAAAGAGAAAGATTGCTGAAGTTGAGCTGTTTTTCAAGACTGGTCACGCTTTCACTATTCTTGAGATAGAGACGTGGACTGAAGAGATGTTGGAATTTTATGAATCGCTTATTGGCGAAGAAAAATATAGGAAGGTAACTGAAAAGTTGAAGGATGTTATTAGTGAATAGATTTAAGAAGTGGCTGAGGATTTGAGTGGTAGTGCTCAATTTGTAACTCAGAATATTATTTCTAGTAAGGTGAATGATGATATTAGTCAAGTGCAGGATGCTGCAACGTCTACTCCTATTGTTTAATGTTCAAAAAGCTTATGACACTGTTAGTTGGTCTTTCCTAGAATTTTGCCTTAGAGAATTCGGTTTGCACCCTGTTATGATACACTGGATTATGACTTGCCTCAAATCTGCATCTTTTTCCATATGTATCAATGGAGAGTCTCATGGGTTCTTTAAGGCGAAAAGTGGACTTAGGCAGGGTGATCCTATATCACCCTACCTTTTTACTCTTATCATGGAGGTTTTGAATCTAATGGTGAAAAGACAAATTAGGAATGATAGAAGATTCAAATATCATACTGGTTGTAAGAAGCTCAATATTACTAGCCTTTGTTTTGCGGATGATTTGTTAATGTTATGTCATGGTGATATGATATCTGCTTCTATCTTAAGAAGAGGACTTGATGAATTTAGTTTATCTTCTGGATTATACCCTAGTATGGCTAAGAGTGAAACTTTTTTTTGTAATATTCCTCCTGAAATCAAAGATGAGATTAAGTTAGTCATGCTGTTTAGAGAAGGTATGTTGCCCATTAGATATCTTGGTATGCCTCTTATTTCTAAAAGAATTAATTCTGTTGACTGTAGAATTCTTATTGAAATGGTCAAAAACAAGATTAATGATTGGAAAAATAGGAGTCTGTCTTTCGCTGGTAGGTTATAACTTGTTGCTTTTGTTCTATCTTCCCTGCAAGTGTACTGGTGCTCTTGAAGAATTTTTTATGGGCAAATAATAGAAATGCTATTGGTACGGTGAGTATTAAGTGGAAAGATACTTGTATGCCTAAGTCTCAGGGTGGATTAGGGTTGAGATCTCTTCATGAATTGAATATTGCACTTATGGGTAAACACTTATGGAACATTGCGTGTAATAAAGATTCTATTTGGGTTAGATGGATTAAAGCCTATAAGTTGAAAGGTACTAATCTGTGGGATGTTGTTTGTAAAAAGAGTCACTCTTGGTACTGGAAACAGATTCTTAACCTTAGGGATAATATTAGGAACTTTGTGAATGTTGAAATTGGGAATGGTAAAAATTGTAATATTTGGTTTGATAAATGGCATGATAAGGGCCCTTTGTGTAAGATTATTAGTCATAGAATCATTGAACAAGCTGGTTTACAACTTGACACAAAAGTGTGTGACATGATTAATAATGGAAGATGGAAATTGTAACACCCCCAATTCATGGTTGCAGCGGAATTCAAACTGGGTGTTACTCGACGGCACAATAGTCACAATAATAGAAAACGAACTCCAATTGAGTCGTTTTAAAAGATTTATCATTCAAATTGTATAAATATCAGAGATTACAAAATGATGTTCCAAATGGTTCCATGTTTACAATTTACATTAAATAAGTTTTTGAATGATAATAAAATTTATAGCCCTCTTGAGTATCCGTGCCCTTCCGTGCCATCCTTGATCGTCATGAACCTGAAATACATGCTTGAGAGGTCAACACAAAGGTTGAGTGATATTCATAGAGTTTGTTTAATGTTTGAACACAATATGTTGGTAGTTAAATCGTTGAACACAATAATCGTAGTGTTTGTAGTTAAATCGTTTGAACACAATAATCGTAGTGTGAGCTATAGACTCACACTCATAGTTAGGAAACAAAGATGGGCTACGTTGTTATATGCCCGGAAAGGTTATTAATTCACTAAGCTTATGACACCAAAACGTTAACGTGTACCAATATCGATCGGCAGATTTATCCCGGTAGGTACTTTGCCGTCATACCTAATGTCTCAAATATTAATGCATTTGTTTGAACTTAGTCAAAACAAATGGGATTCGTCAATCCCAATAGGCCTATTCACAATATTCGCGCTCACTCGCAAGTAACCCTCGCAAGTGATTAAATGGTTCATAATAAGGGATCTTGGTTTGGCAAGGATGTTACTTAGTGATAATAAAACAATCAGGCAAGCATACAAGTTAAAAACATTGTGCTCGGTTAAAAATAGCATGTATTCCCCCCAAGGGTTTGTAAAACAATTAAGTAATGGAAAGTGGGGCTATGAACTCACCTTGAGTTGGATGATGTATAATGAGAATGATGGATATGCCGTAAGAACTTCTACGAGCAACCTAAAATAATTGTTGCAACTTAGGTTTGGAATAATGTCTAAGGAAACATAAACGTGCCAATATAAGTATGTCTTGTAATTAGTCCATGATGTGATATGATGTATAGTGTAAGTCTTTGTAAAGAAATGATTCATGAAACATGTATGTTTTATATATCGTTTATTACCGTTCGGGCCAACATAATTCAGAAATCATGTTAGTAAGCGTTCGAGGAGTCAGGACACTTTAACTCGTAAATCCACAACTCATCTCGACGGCTTACATAATGAACTCCTCACATGAGGCTCCCTACTATTGTAGTAGTTGATAAAATATATAAATATAAGTTTTGATCCGAAAAGTTACATGTCCGATATTTGAATAAACTTAGAAAAGTTTATTAGTACATGAAGATTGTTATTAGGGGATGTTTCATAAGTCTTGTATGACCATTTTTCTTTGTAATAACTCATGGTTCCTTTAAGTGAAGTAGATCCAAATTGTATGTTCAAGTTATCGCCAACTTTTCTAGTTCATGTATTTGCCTTGGTTATTTTATATGGTCGTTAGCCATATTTTCGCCTTGGTATGTTTATATGGTCTTTAGTCATGTTTTCGCCTTGGTATGTATATAAGGTCTTTAGCCATGGCTTTGCCATGACCTTTGGTCATTGTTCCATGGTCTTGAGACTCAACCTTGGCTCTAGCCATGGTTGTGGTCTTGAATCTAGGTCATAAGACCTCTTGGTCTTAGTAAAACATAACCAATATATAGTAACTTGGTCTTAAAAATGGGCTGCTAAGATTTTGAAGAAATATCACTCGGAAAGCGTTTTCAGGGCTCGAGCTTCTTTGTGCCTGAACGAAAAAGTCGTTCCGGACAACTTTCGTGTTTTAACTTTTTGATGAATCGGACCACAAGGGTGACTTTCAAAAAGTCAGAATGCAAAACAGTATGGTCTAGGCAGTTTTGCCGTTTTGGTTTCGCTAACTTCTTATGGCCATAACTTTTGACTCGTGCACTCGTTTTAAGTGGTTCAAATTGCTATGTTTTCCTTTTGAAGTCCTTTATAACAGTAAGTAAGTGTCCAATATCATAGTTGTACTATTTTGGTCGTGGTTCTCCATGAAAGTCACTAGTTTACTTGTTTGAATAACATAAGTTACATATATGTATCAATACTTGTTTTACCCATTTTTATACATCATGGACATGATCACAAGACAAAATATAGCATGAATGATATGTAAATAACATGAATATGATATTTAGCAAGAAGCATGTTAGGGTTTGCTTACAACGTTTGGCTTTCTACAAGAAAGGAAGTTAACATGTAAGGAAATGGACTTTGATTGACTACTTCTCTTCACCCTACTTCACTTCAAGCAACCTTTCTACACTTGTATTCTTGAAAGGGAGATGATGAAAGTTGAGGTGACTTGAGTGGATTCAAACTCAAGAGAAATCACCAAAATATATAAGGTTTTGAAGTAGTTTTGATGAATCAAAACTAAACTAGGGTTTATGTATGGATATTGCACTTGATTTCTTGGATGGAACTTGAAAGAGAATTAGCTAAGTGTTATGGTGTTGATGTGTGTGATTGTGGACGAAATAGGAGGGGAGGGGGGTATTTATATGGGCTTGAGGAGGTTACATGTATTGACTTGTCAACACTTGGTCACCAAGTATAACACATGTTCACATCTTAAGGCTTAAAGCATGGGATCAAGACACACAAGGGTGTGACTCCCCCCCCCTATGGCGGTTCACAAGCTTGGGGAGGAAGGTTTGGCATTTTGGTGATATTATCCAAGATATGGTGTTAGTTTTGGCTCCGTAAAATGCTAACCGTAAATGGTTAAGCCACGAAACGTAAAACCGGGTATCGTAAAAATACGAAACTTGGTAGAATGGTTAAACATGTCATTATACTCCATAATAAAATATAAAATGAGTGGTAGGTTCCATTGGGGTGGTAAAACCCTGCTAAAACTGGAAACACGGGTCTAAAACGCGTAATACGTAAAACGTACGAATATTGCGTAAAATTGAGAAAAGTAAAATATTACTTTTCTAATAGGTTATAAATGATTTAAAATGACTTATAATGTCTAGACTGGGCTCAGTCCAGTGTCGGTTGGTATTAAACGTCTTTTAGACATCAAACCGTAAGCCTAAAAATCAAGGAATGACTTATAAAATCAAGGAATGATTTTTGGTCAAAGGAGGAGGGAAAAATATGTTGACTTTTTCTAATAAGTTGAAAACTCAAATCGTATTAGAAACGCGGTGCAGGTATAGGCTAAGGTTACGGCTGAGTAAAAATGCTTAAAAACTGAAAATTCCAGTTTTTCACGGCCGAGGCTTATTTTGGTCATGTTTTTCTCAGTCACGATTAATTCTCAAATAAATCATGAGCGTGTCAAACATTTTTCTGATGTGGGGTCACTTAACGCGGTCGAGTTTCGTTGTGCGTAGAATTTCTGAATGACGTTTTTCCCTAAAACGTGTAATTCCTTAATAACTTTCACGAAAATGAGCTTATGAAAGTTAAACTTTTAATTTGTCATGGAAATGATTTATCACTCGAGGCCATGAAACAAAAAATCAAATTTCGGGAAATTTTTTGGGAAAAATGAATAGTAAAATGTGAATAGTGAAATTTTCCGGGAAAAGTAATTAACCTGAAATTGCGAATTGTTACAGAAATGGCCTAGTGACTGGTTGGATGTTTATGGGGAGGTTATTAATGTATCTATACCTAGTATTACTAGCGATGTTGAGGACAAAACTGTATGGTATAATAAAAAAGGAAAACTCAAAAAGTTTAGTGCTAGTGAGGTTTGGAAGGCTATTAGATGTGATCCCCTAAAGTAATTTGGTATAAACATATATGGTATTCTCAATGCATACCTAGACATGCATTCATATCTTGGATTGCTGTTAAGGGGAGACTTAAAACCAAGGACAGGTTGGCTAGATGGTTTAATGTTCATGATTTGACTTGTAATTTGTGTGGAAGTGATAATGAATCCCATAATAATTTATTTTTTACATGTCCGTATTCTAGGAGATTGTGGGAAAGATTAAAACCCATGGCCTTGTTAGATAACCTGAGTAATAACCTTGCTAGTGTTGTTTCGGGATTAGCCATTAAGCCTGCAAATAACTCTATTTGGAGTGTTATTCAGAGACTTGTGTTTGGGGCAACTATTTATTTCTTGTGGAAGGAGAGAAACTTTAGAATTCATCAACAAAAAGATAGAAGTATTGAATATCTCTTTGAGCATATTGTGAACACTGTGAGACTTAAAATTAGGGGCTTAACCATTAAGCAGTCTAAGAGGTTATTAAAGCGTTTAGTATATGGAGTTTGCATATGGATAAGAGTAGATATGTGGATAGTAACCAGGTTAGTTATGATAATTCTGGTAGACATTGAGTTGATGGCTGGTGCCTATACTTTAGCAGGGTTTAATGTTGTGTTATTGCTTGTATCATTCTGTTCATCTTTTGGTTCATTGCTGATTGTTTTTGGTGAGTTTGATGGTGATTTGATTGTTCTCAACCTGTGACGTTCGTATTTGAGAGATATTCGATCTTTTTGGTCTTCTATGGTTATATGGAAGTTGCACTCTTTTTGTCTTTTCCAAAAGTTTTTTCCCACCCTGGGTTTTACTTGGTGAAAAGGTTTTTAAGGAGGCAATTCCATCTGAAAAAAGGATTTGAGAGATTGGTTTGGTAGTGATTGATTGCTGCTGGGTTTGTTGAAGTTTGAGGCTAGATTGGATTGAAGATTGCTGTTATTGGATATTTCTGTTATGGGTTGAAGATTGCTGTTATTGGATGGATCTATTATGGTTTGGATTGAAGATTGCTGTTATTGGATGGATCTGTTATGGTTTGAAGATTGATGATATTGTATGTTTCTGTTGGTTTGAATCTGTGTCTGGTTTGTTAGTTTTGTTATTCCTTTTTATGTTATGTTGTTTAGTTGTAAACTACAAGAGTTGCCCCCTGTGCAGTCCTGGATATGGTGATGTTTCAAAGGATGCTGATAGAGTTCAGTGTTCATCTTGATGTATTCAGAGTATCCTTGGTTGTGCAGTTGGGCTGTATCCTCTTGTTAGTTTACTGCTATTGATAGTTTTGTTATTGAGCTTGGAGTGTGTCCAATGCCTGCTTGTATTTTGGTTTCCTGTATTGTTTGTAACATTTGCCTTTTATGGCTGCTTTCTTAATGAATTTACATTTAAGAAAAAACACTCTCAGGTCTCAAAGAGTTTAAGATCCAAGTAACAACCACAGAATTACATGTGTCCCATTGATTAGCAAGTCCAGGATTAGAATTATCTCTTTTACAGGTTCCATCAATAAATCCAAGTTTGTTAGTATTCCTTAAAGCAAATGTCATATCAAAATTCCATATTTTATAATTTTCAGTTCTAGTTAGTTTAACAGACACAATAAGAGTACCACTAGTATCATTTGGATGCAGATAAAGAGAATCACCAAAAGTATGTTTTAATTCAGAGGATGAACCAACATCAGAATTCTTAACAATATCATCACCAGCCATAATGAATAAACAAACAAGATAAACAAAGTAGACTTAAAAACCAGATAATAAAACAATTAGAGAACAGATAAGAGAAAAACAAAGCAGACAACTAAACAAACAGAAACAATTATCACCAAACTCCCTCAATCACAAATAACTACCAATTCCCAAATCAATCTCCAAAGCTATCCTAACCTATCCTCCTTCAATCTAATAAAGAACAGAATATAAAATAAGCGCACACCCAAGAATCAACTAGTACTAAGTTTGTGGACTGGGGTAGAGCAGGTATTCGTACCACTCAAATGGTGGCAGATCAAGATGTTAATTTACCCGTTTGCACCCACAAAACTCAAATATTGTTATTCTTAATGAAAAAAGATTTACAGTGCAATATAAAGCGGAAAGAATAAAGATCCAATCACAATCACCCTTAATTCACTTAGTTAAGGGTTGATTATGAACCAAATAAGCCAGAGAATACTCAAAGAACAAAAGCCCCAATTATTAGTAAATTAGGGTTTCAAGAACAAACCCTAATTTTCTTCAAATCAAAGCCCAAATATACCAGATCTCCAAAATAACCACCACAGATGTCCCAGAACACAATTAATTACCACCGGATGAATTAGGAAGACAAGATCCCCATATTTCTTGGAAATGCTAGAAATTCAAATCGATAATAATCAACAACCTATAGCTCTGGTATAATGTACGATGGTATCAAAGATAAGCTAAAACCTCAAACAATCTTTTATTAGCTGATAAAACTCAATAGTTGGCACAGATTACCAACTATCAATAAGCAAAGAATACAAGATCAGATTATTGTTAAAACAATAATAATCAAACGATTATAGTGAAGAGACTGATCAAGATGATAAAAAAATATGAATGAAAGAAAGAAGCATTAACAGCTCTTTGAGAGAGAATTAATGTATCGATTGTTCCAAAATAACCCAAGCAGATGAGATGATTATATAGGCTAGGATCATTCACTTTAGTCCTTAAGCTATGTAGAAGTATCCATTTGCACAGGATCAGACCCTCTACTTTATTACCTACAAAACATAAAAAACTAAAAAAGAAAATAAGCAAAAGATAATAAGTGATATGTTTAGATGTCAAATTACTGCTTATTCGAACAGACTGCCATGTATGACTTCTTCATTCCAATGTGGGATGAACTTAGCTGACCATGCGTTAATTTTTACCATGCTATTTTCTGGAATGTGCTTGTCCATACCAAATTCATGAAAAACAATGCGTTATTTTTATACGAGTTTGATACTAAAATATTAGTATTTGCTAAAACTGCTGTAAAAACATATTGTTATAGTCTTAATTGAAATATGGTACAAGCCTTCAAAATTCACAGGATGCCATGTAGAGTACTTTTTGCTTATATGTCAACATCAATAACCTTACATCACATGAGTCTACATCACCTTAAAGTAGGTGGACCTACATGTATTTTCTTTGAGGTTCAAGAAAACCTTTCCCGTACACATTTATCATCCTATGAGATTCGTGATGAATACTAAAACTCCCACATTTGTATATGAGTCTCACATCCACTAATAAATTTCATACTTTTCAATAGGAAAGTATCAAAGTAATTATGTTTTGAGTCAAACACATTTCATTTCTTCATAAGGAAAAGGACGATGTTGGCATTTGAATAATAAACATACATCATGTTAAATAAGTAAATTGATGAGTTGCCAATTAACTAAAAGGTTATGGGTTCAAGCTTCGCTTAAGTCATTTGTGAGATAAATTGTGTGATACGTGATATAGAGTGCGAAAAAAACTACTGTTCAACCAAAAGGTTTAACGTGTTATCTATGAAAGACTAGAAAAATTAATGAACTTGCGATGTTACGTGCGATTACTCATCTAATTTACCATATTAACTAGTGGGTTATACAGGGAATCTTTATGATAAAATATTTCTGAGTCTCATCTAACTGAGATGATAAAATATTTTATATACCATTCAATACAAACAAATGACAAAAGTTCAATACGAAACAAGATTTTTCTAAAGAACATAATCAACATATCCCTTGATCGCAACCATCCATTCCTTTTAAATCTAATGGTTAGGTTTAATTGTTATTTTAATATAGTTAACTATGGAAGGGCATGTTTGTAATATCACTAAATACTAACAAAGGGTCGGTACAACCCTCAGTTACTCATTTCATTTCATTTCTTAATCTCACACAGACACTCTCATTTTCTCTAACCAAAAAGTTTTTCGGTGACTTCGATCTCATCCACGTCATCAACTTCCGGTCCAATCGGCTCGTCAACCACAACCACACCATCCACGTGTTTGTCCGATGTGCCAGCGATCTCACATCTCTACCTCCTCCCTCACCCTCTCTCGAACTCGCCTACGGTGACGTCACCGACTACGACTCACTCCTCGCGGCTTTCTCCGGCTGCCACGTCATCTTCCACGTGGCTGCTTTAGTTGAGCCGTGGATACCTAATCCTTCTAGATTCATTACTGTGAGTGTGACTTAGTTAAGTTAGTTAGGGTTTGAGATTAAGTTAGTTGTGATAATTTTGTTATTGTTAGGTAAACTGGCAAAGCATGTATAAGGATGAGCAAACCGCTCCATCTCATTCACTGTATAAGTTTCCAGTAATCTTTTTTTTTTCTTCGTGGTTTGAGTTTCATCTATCATCAATGCCTTGTCGAAAAATGTGCGACATGTTTTTGGAAATGACATCAATGATAGATGAAACCTATCAATAAATCATCATGAAAAAACGGTGATGGGAGACTATGCACCGTCAACAAGGTAGAGCAAGTGAATCTCCTTATCCAATATAAAAAAAGTAATAACTTTTTAGCTTTTTTTTTAAAGCACTTTTGCATATAGAGATTGTAAAATACAGTCAATTACATGATGTGTAATTATTATATTATACAATATAACATTCAGCGGCATGCTCGGGTAAAACTTTGTTTCTTACCCGACCCGGCCAAAATGGTTACTACAGTGTCTTTGTGAGGAGAGGAACACGAGAATTGCTACCAACAGTGAATTGCTACCTCACACATCCACAAAACACAAAACACAGCCCCGTCGCATCCAAATCAGACACCAACCTAATGTATTATATTGGGGCTGTCGTAGAGGGAAGCAGTTAACACTACTAGAAAAAGTGCCAATAGCAACGAAAATTTTGCAACAACCAATAAGTCGTTGCTAAATTCACGCATTAGCAACAAATATAGCAACGAAATTCAGCAAAAATGGAATCTTCAGTTAGCAAAGATTTTTAGTTGCTAAATTCGTTGCTATCTTCTCAATATTTGGTGGGAACATTCCCTCTCATTTTTAGCAACGACTTTCTATGAAATTTTCGATGCAAAAAAATTAGCAACGAAATTTTAATTTTTTGTCAATCAAACATCAATTATTAGCAACGAAATTTCAAAAATAGCAACGAATCATTTGTTGCAAAAATTATTGGCAAAAAATTTTGAAAAATTTTCTTGCTAAATCTATCAAAAATCGGAGGGAAAATTCCCACCTTTTTTTTATGAACAAGTTAACCAATTTTATTTTAATTTATTTTGCAGGTTACTACATTTATAAAGAAGTAAGGGGAAATAAGTTTTCACCTTTTTATTAAACCTTATTAACTATTGCCGGTTTAATTTTAGTCCACCTACTATAATTTATACACATATGAATATAAAATGCAACCCATTACATGCATAAATACGTAATTTATCGTTTATCTTTAGAAAATAAATAATGTACATTGTTTATGTCTTAAAAGCTAGAACTTGAGTGTCGTGAGTGTTTGACTCGCGTAAAAAACTGAAGTTTTATGTGACTTGAATACTTGACTCGTGACGCAAACCAGGTAAATTTGTAGCTTTCAACTTCAAAATGAAAGTTGTAAATCTCTCTCTCTCTCTGGGTTTCGTGACCTCTTGAATCACTAAAATATAGTTCAAATGAAAAAGTTATGACCAAAACAATAGTATTAATTGGAGATATTTTATTTTATGAAGAAAAATAAAATAAAAGGTTTGATTTTTAAAGTAGATTTTGAAAAGGCATACGATAGTATTAATTGGAGATATTTGTGCAATATTCTAAAAAGCATGGGTTTCGGAGAAAAGTGGTGTTTGTGTATTAACGCTTGCCTCAAGTCATCTTCAATGTCGGTTCTGGTTAATGGGTCCCCGACAATCGAATTTGGCTTACAGTGTGGTGTTGGGCAAGGTGACCCATTGTCGCCATTCTTGTTCATTCTCGCGGCAGAAGGGTTGAATTCAATGATTAAAGAGGCGGTTGAAAAAAGGAACCTTTAAAGGAATTAATGTGGGATCTGAGAGAGTGGTTGTTGCACACTTACAATATGCCGATGATAGATTCTTCTTTGGTGAATAGGATAAAGATAATGCAAATAATCTAATGTGTATCTTGAAGTGTTTTGAGAGGGTGTCAGGTCTCAAGGTAAACCTTAACAAAAGTAGATTGTATGGTGTTGGCGTAAATTCGAGTGAAGTGACCAATATGGCAATTTGGATGTAATGTAACGTGGGTGAATTGCCGTATACATATTTGGGACTTCCAATTCGGGATTGTATGCGTCGAGAAAGTGCATGGAGAAATGTGGTTGAGAAATTCAAAAAAAGATTATCCGATTGGAAAGCAAAAACGATGTGTGGAAAATTAGAAGGGGGTTGAATAGTTTACCGTTTAAAATCTTTTTATCTTGTTTAATTATCTTTTGAAACTTTCCATTTGATCAAAGATATATACACAAACACAATATAAACAAACAAGTATAAGGAAAGAAACGAGCAAACCACAATACGAGTATTTATCGTGGTTCGGCTACAAGGACTCTATTTCCTTGCCCTACGTCCACGCCCCGAGTATCCAACTCGAGAGTTTCTTTCACTAGTCAACAAGCTCCTTTCACCGGCGGAGAAAACCTTACACGTCGCTTATACACGTTTACCGACACTAAGCTAGATGTCGAGTTCTTTTACAAGGGCACAACCACTCCCGTTAGTTCTTTTACTAGGGTACAACAACTCCCAACACTCTTTGTATTTTGAGGACTAAAATACTAACTGATCACTACTGAAAATACACAAACAAATGAAGTGTAAACAACACAAGTTTACACAATGCTAAGCTAACAAGTCTTGCAACGTTATGTTGGATACTTGTAACTTTTGATGAACTCGTGAATCTCTTTGCTACAAAAAGAAACTTCACATATGAAATGTTAAAGGGTTAGATGAAAGAAAGAATGAATGTGTGTAAATATGATGTAGAGTGATTAGCCAAAAATCAACTTGTAGCTTGGTATTTATAGCAAAGCCTTCTGCAGGCCTGGCGGATACGGCGGAACCCTCAGATGGGTTCCGCCCGTATACCCCCAGGGTTCCGCCGGGCTTGCAGTTGGTTTTGCAATAAATCTTGCAAACCAAACAAAGTCACATCTCATTACACCTTGCAAACCAAACAATGTCACATCTCATTACATCTAGTCAAACACAAAACTTGCAAGCAACCACATAGTAAGTCAAACACATTTTCTTTTCATAAATGTATATTGACAAAACTTGCCATAAATGTGACGTGACAATTCTATTTTAAGAAATAAAAAGTGTTGTGTTTTATGAAATGTAAAATGTAGCAAAAGTCTAGTTTATGCAAGTCTTTAAAACTAAGATTATGTTTTACTTAGAAACTAAAGTTTACATTTTGTCGTTAACAAAACTTAGCGAAGATCGTAAAATATAAATAACGTTTTTAGGCGATATTTGTATTAACACGATGTCCTTTGGGGGACGATTGACATTGGTTAAATCGGTTCTAGGAAGTTTGCCATTGTATTATTTTTCTTTGTTCCGTGTGCCTTTATGTGTGATAAAAAAACTTGAGAGTATTAGGAGAGAGTTCTTCTGGGGTGGGGTGGGGTGGGGTGGGGTGGGTGAAAATAAAAGATTACCATGGGTTAAATGGGATAAGGTTTTATCTACTTATGGGGTTGAGGGGTTAAACATCGGGTCTCTTAGGGCTAAAAATTGGGCGTTAGTGGGAAAGTGGTGGTGGCGGTTCAAGATAGAAGGTGGTGCTCTATGGGTGAGGGTGATCAAAAGTATTTTTGGAGAGAGTGGCGGTTTAGAGGGTGATGACGTAGGCTCGTGGGTAGGTAGGAGTGGGCTTTGGTGTGATATTGTAAAGGTAGGTCTAGACATTGACAAACTTGGGGTTGGATTTTATTCTTCTTTCTCAAAAACATTAGGTGATGGGGGGATACACGTTTTTGGGAAGATAGGTGGGTTAGTGGTATAAGACTTCGTAAAAGATTTCCTAGGTTATTGCAATTAGATAGGAGTAAGGAGGCTCGGGTGGTTGATAGACGGAGATGGTGTGAGGGGGTATGGAGGTGGGAATGAGATTGGGTGAGGGAGCCTAGAGGGAGAGCTTCTGGCGATGTAGTAGAGCTTACTAGGATTTTACAAAATGTTATTTTATCTCTTGATTGTAGGGACTCGTGGCGTTGGAATCTTAGTGAAGATGGTAATTTCAAGGTTAAAGACTTGGCTTTTATGGTGGATGGCGTATGCCTTCGTGTGGGAAATACGACCCAATAGACACTATGGAATAAACTTGCTCCAAAAAAGGTAAACATTTTTTTTGGAGAGTTTTACATGGGAGAATTCCAGTTCGTGTAGAGCTTGACAAAAGAGGAATTGAGTTAGATTCTATATTATGTCCATGTTGTGATGATAGTGTGGAATCGTGTGATCATAGCTTAGTGACATGTAATGTTGCTAAAAGTGTTTGGGACAAAAATTTTGGATGGTGGAGGATCGGTCCAGTTAATGTTTTTTGTTTCGTTTTAGTGGGAATGTGGCTGTTCATTCTTACTCGAAAGCTTTGTGGCAATTGGTAATATGGACAACCGGGCATTACATTTGGAAAGAGCGCAATTCTCGCGTCTTCAAAGCAAAGGTGTCTAGTATTAATAAATTTTTTCATGAAATTCAAGTTAAAAGCTTTGACTGGGTTTCGAGGAGATCGAAGAAAGTCCATTTCGACTGGCAGAAATGGTTCATCGATCCCTCAAGTTGCAAAATTCTCTGATGGCATCGTTTAAGGCTAGTTGTTATGTGAGTCTACAAATTATTCTGCTGCTGTCAGTTTTGGTTTGGTGCTGCTCTTTTAAAGCTCATGGGTTTTGGTGCTCTTGTGATAGTGATGGTCCTGATGCATTTTCAAATGTGGTTCAGCAAGTTTTGTTTTAAAGGGTTGTCAATTGGGTTGACCCGACCTGAACCTGATAAGACCTTATAGGGTCGGGTTGATTCGGGTCCAAATTAGCTTATTGGGTCAACCCGATAGCCTAATAGGGTCGGGTTAGAGTCTTAGTTGGTTCATTATTGGGTTACCGAGTTGACCCGATAAACCTGATAAGCTATAATGACCCATTAACAAATTTATAATTTTTTAACAAAAACAAGTTTGGGTTGAATTAAACCCGATAATCTCGATAGACCCAACCAGATAGACCCGAACCCGATACCTTATAGGGTCGGGTTGCGGGTTAGTTTTTTTTTTTTCCAAAACCCGACCCGATAACCCGATTGACACCCCAATTTTTTTATTTTTTATTTTATTTTTTTAAACATAATTGATACCCCTAATTTACCAATAATACTTTTTACATTTTTCACAATAACGAAAAAAATGAAATTGAAGAGCGGGTAAATGAAAATTAAGAGCGGGTAAACGAAAATTGAGAGCGGGAGAAAGAGAGAGTTAAGGGGCATAAAGAAAATAAACCCTAAATCTTATCCCAATTAGATCTCACACTGCCGCTTTCTCTCTTTTCTTCTAACCCGAGGTATAATCCAATTATTCTTTTGCTCACATTTATGATACATCGTATGTTTAATATAATCCTAGATCTATCTATTTGTTAATTTTATTGTTAATTTTATGCCCAATCTCTTAAATTTGTAGCTCGACATGTATGTGGGCTTGTGTTTTTTTTGTATTTAAGTGTTTGTTAAGCTTGATTTTTGTCTCTAAATCCTACTTTTTGTAGTATAACGAAGTTTAGATCTAAAGTGTGGGGTTTTTTTGCTTATGAATATATGGTATGATTGTGGGTTGTGTGTCATTTCCTACTTTGCAGCAGGTCTTATAGTCTATAGTCTAATAAAAGGTTTTTGATTTAGTTAATGCCTTTGTATAGCATAATCTATAGTCTAATAATTGTGTTTCTTTCTTCAGTTGTGTTCATAATCTCTTATTTCTTTATTTAGTTCATGCCTTGGTATAGTTTTCTTAGCAGTTCGGCTTTTTTTGCTATGGATTGAATGTTCTTGGTAATATAAAGTTTTTGATTTTTGATTTTTCTTGTTATGTTCTTTTGTTCTGGTTCTATAAAAAAGCCAGGTATATGTTATCTTGCTTGAATAGGTGTATTAGTATAGCCCCTGATGTCGATATGTACTACTTAGCTTATGACTCAAAGGGCTTGTCTTTGGTTTCATTGAGCTAGTTCTATCATAAGTTGGTAGATATAAATTTCACACTTTTTTTTATACAAATAATGAATATGGTGATGTTTGTTTGCATTACTTTTGTTCATGTATGTCTTTTAAAATGGCTCTTAACATGAGCATTAAGTCTTTGTAGTTGGTATGTTAGATTTGTTTGCTGGTAACTTCAAGTTCATGTAGGTTTGAGTAACTACTTATTAGTATATCATTTTACTATCTGTGTATGCTCATTAGTTATCTTTTAATATGTACTAGTTTTTTACTTGTTGGAACTGAGCACAATTTTACCATTGCAAATTTTACTCGGGCTTTATAAATTCATTTCTGTTTTTCATTTATCATACGACAGATGACTCTAGGGAAAATTTTAGAGCAAGTAGAGGCAAAAGTTCTCGTTGAGTTAACGTATCACAAAGATTAACACCAACAACCTCACCTTCTACGTTTTATGGCTCCTCATTACTCATCATCGGCACCACCTGGAATGATACAAATATGAGGAAACAGTGGATCTGAAAGAGGTGGATTAGCATATGCATGGTTTATTTACATGTATGATCTTGAAAATGCTTGTCTCTTAATTTTGTTTGTCACTTGTTGGAGTTCTTTAGCTTTTTACGATTTTAAATTTCATTAAACTTGATGTACTACTCATTTTTTATGTATGCATGACAGATGGCTAAAAGGACTCATTACGAAATAATTAGAGGGAAGCCTACGAGTTGAGTTAGCATATAAAAGTTGACGCAATCTTCACCAATACCGGTAACACAACCTTCTACATTGTCTTCCAACTTTGCTGCACACCCCTCGCTGATTGGTATGCCATCTATTTATACTTTTTTTTAAACTTAAAGTTAAGTCAGTTTATAATATTTGAGGACAAGTTTTGTTGACAATTGAGTTTATCGTGTCTTGAAAGTTGGAAATTTAGTTAACAATGTTTTAGCACTTGTTCTTATTTGGTTGTGTATACGAGACTTTTGTCGTTGATAATTCAATTTTAGTGTTTTAGAACTTGAACTTGTTCTTATTTTTTGTGTTTCACTCATGATCTCTTTTGAACACTCAAGTGTGTATTATGGTTATAATTTATGGTTATTTTTGTAGGACAATGAATTAAGGAAAAGACTTCTTAACTTGAGTTGCTTGAAAGGTTGTGCAAAAAAAGACATGAAAGTAATTGGTGTGATACAAGATCAGAAAAGGTTGCGGCTGTCCTAATTGCTAATGTCATCGATCGAGCTTCTGATCTTCACTTGGACCCCGAGGCATGAGTAAAAGCCATTAGTGTTTTGTGTAGGTGTACTAAACTTTTTGGTAGCTATATTTTGTATTTATAACTTTAGCCAGCTTGATGTGTTGTGTAAACGGTTAGTAGACGAAATCTTGCGTTCGTTTTCTTTTGGTGTAATGAGGTACAGGTTTATATAAATGGGACAATATTAATACACGAACTGCATGTTCCTGTCGAAAGTTGATTTAGCAACGATCTTGGGTTGCAATTACATTCATTGGAAACAAACGAATTATTGTTGCTAAAACTGAACTTAGTTGCTAATCAGCAACAATATTATCTCGTTGCTGATTGTTAAATTATAGTAAATACGTTTTCGTTGCTATCTTCATAATTAGCAACGACTTGTCATGGAACTGAAATTAGCAACGACTTGGAGCTTCGTTGTTAAATAGCAACGACATGGAAAAATTAGCAACGATTTTCATGATAGCAACGGGCGATATAGCAACGACCCTCAGTTGTTGCTAATGTCGTTGCTAACATCGTTTTGCAACGAATTTAGGCCATATAGCAACGAAATTTGGCCGTTGCTATTGGCACTTTTTCTAGTAGTGTAAATCGGGTAAATCAGGTAAGATTATCTGGATTTTTTTTTCACTTAGTTTGTGTTTTTTATTAATTTTATTGATTATGCTAAACACTTTTATAAAAAAAATCTAAGCAAACCTTGAAAAAAATTGGGCCAAATCACCCTGATGCATTAATTAGCTATAAATTTTATGTTATTGTATTTAATTTACCAATAATCAAACAAATTCTGCTTCGATTTAGAATTTTGGGAATTAGAGTTTTATTGTAATTTGGAGTTTTTGTTGTTTTATTGTAATTTTGGGATTTCGAGCAATTAGTGATTTTTTTTTGGGTTTTTCTATAGACCTGCACACATAGGCCATTTGCAAATCATATTGTTTTAAAAATTATAGGATATAAGAAGTTTTTATGTACATTTTCTTAGGTCATTGGTGGTTGTATTGGTATCCAAGAATTGTATCTTTGTGTCGAGTATTTTTGCACACACTGATCATGTATTCCTAATTACGTAGTCCAGCTAGACTGTATGTGGAAGAAATGTATGGAGTTGGCTAGAACGTTGGATGGCTACCAGTCCCTGGAAGATATGTTGATGATCGCAAAAGAGGTATGTTTTTATGATGAAAATGATCTGATTATGGAATATATGTTAATGATCGCGGAAGCGGCATGGTTTCGTGTTTTTTGTTTACATGTTTCGGAGGGTATTTAGAGGGTGTTTGGATTTAGAGGGTGTTTTTTCTTTTCAAATTTATTTTGGGTGTTTGCTAAATAACGGCCACTTTTATTTCATAAGAAATTGAATATTTTAGTTCTGATTTGGACATGATGCTTTTATTTCATAGTGTGATTTCTTGCGCTTTAGCAGCTTCTCATTAACACACTGTAAGAGGAACAAGCGTGCCCGTCAAACTCCCCAATGTAAGTATGATCCTTCGCATTTGCTACATGTACAGTGTGCTTATAGTAGATGGCATACACAGAACAGGGTCTTGGGTGCTTAATACTTTAGACTATCTAGAATTAGAATAATAACATAGGTAACCGTCACAGTATGATTAAACTCAATGACGCTAACAAAATTGTTTATATAATAAAAACCTACAAGCTAAGACACTTAATTATGTGCAAGCCTGTTTTTTAAAACGAAGAAAAGAAAAACCCAGGTTTAGAGATTTGAAGTCAGCACTAAGTATCAGTTGAGCTACATAAACGCTTACACCAATATAGTTTATTGTTGGTAGTAGTCGGAATCTGATAATATATATGTCATTTTTCAGGAATCTGATAAGTATCACCTTTTTAAAAAAAAAAAAAAAAAGTGGAATGTGTTTTATTTGTTTATTGGTTTATACGGTTTATGATATATAGTGTCCGTTGTTTTGTGGAATAGGTGGAGTTAGGAGTTTCAAAGAAAATATTGGGTTTCGTGCTATGAATCGTGCTGGACCAGATTTTAAGTAGGTTTTGTTTTTGTATTTGTATTGTGTTGTTTTTCTCTTAAACATGCTTAAAGATAATGTAAAGTTAAAATAGTCTAAAATTATTCTTAATGCGGCCTATAAGCTGCAGTTAAAAGGTAAGTACCAAAGTAGCTGACCGAATGCTATGGTGCTTGCCTTTTATCAGCAGTTTCAGTTTGTGCTAATTAAAACAACCCAAATGACTGTCATTTTATTGCTGTAGTTATTACAAAGGAGTCGTGGAATCCCTTGATCGTAGTAAAATGAAGCACAAGGTGTGAAATTTGACAAATATCTACCCCAATGTGTTGGTTTACATTTTTCGTATAATTTTTATAATGAATACTATTCGGTTCTACATATTTTTAGGTACTCTATGATGATGGTGATGGCGATGAGGATGTCTTAGACCTTAATCAGAGAGAATGGGTGTTACTTGAAGATGTGTCTGCCATAGATATCTCCCCCTTTCTTTATACATTGAAACTTCTTTTACTATTCTCCGTGTTATGCATTTATGTGATTTATATTAGACAGGGTCACTTTTGCCCAAATGGACAAAACCGGGTCAATTTGCATTTCCTTTATACATCTGTTGGTTTGTTTGGGTGAAACAGGGATATCCAAATGAGCTAAAATAATGCAGAGAAAAAATTTCTTAATATATTGTAGGTCAGGTTACGTTGGGTTGGGCTGACCTGATGACAATTTTTTCCGAAAGCGGCTCTTCATCGTATGTGCTATACGTCGTATAGTTATTACACATGGTCAGTATTCTAATCATATGAACCCTGACGTTAGTTTCCGTTAAGTTGTTACTACTATAACTACGCTATGTCTTGCTAGCTAAACTTAATCAAACCCTTATGGAAAAATTACCGTATAATGTGTTTTTTCATTGTAACTTATCATTATATATGCATGTAGAAGTAGCAATGATGCGAAACACTATATGGTAATTAATTGAAAAAACACTTGGTTATTGCCTTATTATTCTTGGGAAAGAGAGAATTAATATTGTTGTTACGTTCGACATTTGACCAATTTATCAGTGTATTACATCTTAATATACATCTTTTAACCGTTATGATTATTTATCGATTGTTGTGGCTTGCTTTTGCAGCGTACTTTTTCGTGAGGATGGCGAGTGCTGTGAAGAAGGGCAAAAGGAAAATAACCTCTTAAGGCAGAAAAATAAGGTATGTCAGTGTTTGGGATTGCTTATATTTTCTGTTTGTCGATAACTGATCCTGAGTCTACATTGCAGTTTATGGAAAACCTTGACCTGATGTAAGATTAGGACCTGAAAATGCTTAGGCTTAATAAATGCTCATATTACGGATTGTGTAGAATTGCAACCACAAGTGTTTTGGATAGAGTTTTGGGCTATTTGGGACTTCCAGTAACAGGCATCAGCGGCCAGCTACTCGAGATAACTTGCGGTATTAGTTTTCATCTTCGTAGATTGTTAAATACAGTGTATGCTTAATGGTTAAACTTATGGTAGTCTTTCCTCAATTATTTTATCTTAGGTATAAGTAGCAACATTGGGTCAACTGACTTGAGGTCAAACAAACAATGACCGCGACTGGTATGTCCCCCGAGGTACGTACCATGCCTGTTGTCTATGTACTTGGGCTTGCGCATTCCCACGTCTTTTTTTTTTCTTGGACCACTGAAAATAGTGGTATGCTAACGTTTGTTCATTCATTTGTTTCAAATGCAGGCACGGGTGCTGGAATAAGTGGCATGCGCTCACAGGAAAACAATAATTATACACGGATGTTGGCCTAGGGTAAATACCGTTGCTGTTATTTATGTACTTAATCTATCCCGTTGTTACTTCTGTCTTTTTGCCCAGTTTAGTTGGTATTGTTTTCATACGTGCTCATCATTTCCCTTTTTCTTTCTTTTTTTAACTAACCAGGCCCGAGTTTGTCTGTTGTCAACGTTAATATGCCGTCACCTATCAATGAGACTAGAAGACTGCATACAACTAGAGAGATACACTAATGGCAGATAAGATAGGTGTGAAGGTCCTTGGTCTTGCAATGAGGCTTACATTGCAATACCACTTTCTGTAGTAGATGCACATTCGGATGTGAGGCACATTCGGATGTGAGGCTGATTTTTTGTATAACATTTATGCGGCAAATGAACGTAAGCCTTATGTATGGAAAACACTATCAGAATGTTTAATTATTAGACTTTTCTTCCCACCATTTACAGTTTACACCACTTACTAAATGCAACGGAACCTCCTTTAGCACAACACCTCGCCGCAAATCGCGGGCTTCCAACCTCGATGAATTAAAAAGACCGGGTTATATCTAGCCTTACAGTCCAATGTCTCAACAAGAATAACGATCTATATGACAAGGTCTAAATAACTACACAACTAATTAGATCTTAATCTCTAATTTAATAACCCAAATTTTGGACAGATATGAGGAAAATTAGTGTCCAATTTGTTATTTGTTATCTTCTTTTGTAATTAATATATACTTTACATTATTTAAAAAAAAAATCCAAATTACTTTGCTAAACTGTAATTTTCATACTCCAATTACTTCCCTCCATGGGATAGATAACAAGGTCTAAATAATAAACCCAAAACTTTATGAAATTCCAAATTTTTGACAGATCTAAGGAAAATATTTACATAGCATGAACAACAATAGAAAATAATTTAATCGCATTTTATAAAATGCAATCATACATTCTTTCTACAAACCCACCTGCCTTTATTCTTTTTTAATTTGAGCTTCCATCCATCCATAAACTGCAAGTCGTTTTACTTTTTTATATTGTTTCATGTTATATTCTTTATTCCAAGTTATATATATTTGTTTTAGGGCAGATTGATGACTAAAAATCTTAGTCATGGATTCTTTGTACTATTAGCTCTACTCTTTCTGATGCTCTTTACTTGTAGACACAGCTCGATCTCGTTATTGATAATGGCTACTTCTTCCATTGCCCATCGATGGAGATATGATGTCTTTGTGAGTTTTAGAGGTGAAGATATCCGCAAAAAGTTCATGGATCATATGTTCAATGATTTCAAGCAAAAAGGAGTTCATGCTTTTAGAGATGACAACGAGCTGCCTAAAGGAGAAGAGATATCTCCCCATCTCTACAAAGCCATTGAAGAATCAAGGTTTTTGATAGTTATCTTCTCCAAAGATTATGCTTCTTCATCATGGTTTTTGATATTCCCATAGATGGACAAGCTCTTACATGTATGAAAAACTTGCGGATACTAAAAATATGCTTTCCGAAAGTCAAAGGACGTTGGCAGCCATTTGCAGTAAACTTCTCTGGAAGACTGGATTTGTTTTCCAATAAATTAAGGTTGCTTTATTGGCATGGATTGCCTTTAGAGTCCTTACCTTCAGATTTTTATCCGGAAAACATTGTTGCCATCGACTTGTCTTACAGCCACATAAAACAGCTTTGGACAACACCAACGGTATTTACTTGTTCATACATGTGTTCATATTTGACACCTCGAGGAATAAGAAATAATCTTTTTTCTATTGATACCAGCGTTTAAGAAGGTTGAAAATAATGAAGCTAAGGTACTGCTGCAACCTAACAACCACCCCTGACTTCTCAGAGATTACAAATCTCGAAGAGCTAGATCTTGAAGGTTGTGTGAATTTGGCTACAGTTCACCCATCTATTGGAATGCTTAATAAGCTTGCTGTCTTAAATCTGAAAGACTGCACACTGGTTGGGAGTTTTCCTGAAGCCTTTTGGTCTAGATACTGGACTTCGATCTCTGGTTTCATATGGAACCAACAACATCCCCAAAGATCAGTTTCATTGGCAGGTTTAAATATGTTAAAGTCCCTGAATTTCAGCTACTGCAATTTAGTTCAAGTGCCCGATGGCATTGGAGGCTTATTATGTCTAAAAAAACTAAACTTGTCAGGGAACAATTTTACTAGTTTGCCTGGAAGTTTGAGTCAACTTTCTAGTCTTGAATGGCTTGATGTTAATGGTTGCAAGAAGCTGGAAATGTTGCCCGAACTTCCACATAGCCTACGCTCTCTTTATGCACGTTATTGCACCTCCTTAAGTTCAGTTAGGGGATCAAACCCAATCATGATCAAAAGGTCCACTTTTCTCAACAACTGTCCAAAATTGTTTAAGATGTCGATATCGGAGACTCAATTATTGAGTTTTCTTGTTTCGCGGATCATGCTACTTTGGATGAACAATATATTGATAAGAGTATGCACAAGAAATGTGCAGTGACTCGATATGAGAACAGAGGGTGGGAATACTTTTGATATAAACACACAATACTTATATATTCCACCATGAAAAACGTTTACAATCCTAATCTATATATACTATGTCAAACGGTATTAGAGAACCGTTGTGACTCTTCTAAGAGTTATCATTGAACCGTTATAACCTATCCTAAATTACAGAAATAACTATATTACAGTTTCAAACTTTCTAATCTACACTATTGGTCCTTAGATATATGATTCTTGATTATTTCATGCCAACATTCACTCCCCTAATCAAGACATCATAATCTTCATCATGATCTTCACTCTGTTCCTTTTTGTTCATCCCAATTGCAGCCTTGCTTCTTCTTTTATTTTTCTGTATTTGATCGCCTTTGTCTTGTCCCATATTCAGTTCGTTGTTCCTTGACTTCTTCCATTTCAATCTTGAACTTTTTCTTGGGTGATTCGACTATGTCTTCTTCCATATCTTCTGCATCAGGCTGTGGTAAGGTATCTGCAACATCTTTGCCATCTTCATCACTTTCTGCCTCAGGCTGTGGTAAGGTATCTGCAACATCTTTGCCATCTTCATCACTTTCTGCCTCAGGCTGTGGTAAGGTATCTGCAACATCTTTGCCATCTTCATCACTTTCTGCCTTTCCTTGCTTTGTTCTTCTTTCTACTTGCGCTTCTGCCAATTCATGCGATGTTTTTCTGGGTTTTCCTTGTTCTTCATAGGCGATAACTTTCTTGACTGCTTCTTATTGATCTCGCAAAACATTCTTCCACAGGTTTCTTAGTTTTTTCTTCTTCCAGGATCTTTGAACCATGGTCTCTGATGCCATATTGAGTTTTCTTGTTTCGCGGATCATGCTACTTTGGATGAACAATATATTGATAAGAGTATGCACAAGAAATGTGCAGTGACTCGATATGAGAACAGAGGGTGGGAATACTTTTGATATAAACACACAATACTTATATATTCCACCATGAAAAACGTTTACAATCCTAATCTATATATACTATGTCAAACGGTATTAGAGAACCGTTGTGACTCTTCTAAGAGTTATCATTGAACCGTTATAACCTATCCTAAATTACAGAAATAACTATATTACAGTTTCAAACTTTCTAATCTACACTATTGGTCCTTAGATATATGATTCTTGATTATTTCATGCCAACATCAATGTCTCGACTCATCTGTAACTTCCCAAGGCTCTCGATTTTCTTCTTTCCTTCAGTATGCGCATAACAGATGTGGATTGTTCCGTTTGCCAGGAAGTTCCAATAAGAATATGGAAATAATATATTATGGAAATAGCATTCCAAATTGGTTTACAAATAAAAGTTTGGCAAATCAGGTAAAGGTTGAATTACCATCAGATTGGAGCTTCAGTAAGTTAAGGGGATATGGAATTTGTGTTGTTTTCAAGTGAAAAAAACCTCCCACATCTTTTGGATATTTTCGATACAATGTGAAGAACTTTGATGGAGCTTATTTGGGAGGACGCGATCCATACTACTATCGGCGATATTTTGAGGATAAGCCAATAAGAATCGATGAGTCAGATATGATATTTTGAGGATATCAACAAGTGAAGCAATTGAAATGAAGCAATTGAATTTTGAGGATAAGCCAATAATATTTTGTAACATTTTGAAGGGAGCAAAGAATTTTGTAACATTTTGTTTTTATGAGAGTGAAGCAAATGAATTGAAGGAGTGCGGTGTAAGAGTTGTTTGTGATGAAAATTTAGATCAAGAAGCAGATTTGATTATGTTCCAAGACATCCTAACTCTATCACAGCATGGTGGGGCCTGGTGCGAGTTTGGGGAGTATGGAATAATCAACTGGACATGGTAGGATAAATTATTTATATGTCCTTTGTAGATTTTGTAATTTTTATTTGGTCTTTTTATTAACCAGAAAAATCCATGTAGGAGACACCCACCAGGTGTTTGATGGAATGCATGAGTAGAAATCATTTGATATTTACTCTACAGCCTGTTTGTAGATTTTTTTGGATTTTACTATGCATTAAGAATTAATGTTGTGTTTTGAAGTTGCGATTTGTACCGTAAGATAATAAACCTTGTTGTAGTTTATGTCTTTGGAAATTAATATCGTAGCAATTACGTGACTGGTATGGTATCATGTTTAAACATGCACTGTCTTTGGAAAGTGTGCTCTTTACGGTGCCAGCTCAACCAACATTTGAGACAACATGTTTATTGTTATGTTATAAAAACTTAACATTTGTTTTGATTGCTGAAAACGCTCTTCTTTGATAGCTGCCTTCTGCATCTGTTCTTGGTTGCACTAATAGCTCAAGATCCGTTCCTTGAGGTAGCTGCCTAGACATGCTACATGTATTTCGACCCATTTACATACAGGTCAGATTTCAACCCGTTCCCAAAATTACATCTTTTACCATTTATGTGAGTATTAAACACCATACGGATAAACAGAGAAAGTATCAATAGCTTGTTCCTTCACTTCACTTAACCCAGGTTGTTATCTTCTGTTTCATTACCCTCACCCTAGTTGTAACACCCCCAATTCATGGTCGCAGCGGAATTCGAACTGGGTGTTACTTGACGGCACAATAGTCACAATAATAGAAAACGAACTCCAATTGAGTCGTTTTTAAAAGATTTATCATTCAAAATTATATAAATATCAGAGGTTACAAAATGAGGTCCCAATTGGTTCCATGTTTACAATGTATAATAAATGAGTTTTGAATGATAATAAAATTTATAGCCCTCTTGAGTATCCGTGTCCTTCCGTGCCATCCTTGATCGTCATGAACCTGAAATACATGCTTGAGAGGTCAACACAAAGGTTGAGTGGAATTCGTAGAGTTTAGTTAAATCGTTTGAACACAATAATCGTAATGTGAGGTAATTAATCACACATTCATAGTTAGAAAACAAAATCGTTATTTATTTCACTAAGCTCATACAACCAAAGCGTTAACATCGAACCAACAAAATTGGCATTATAGAAGCCCTATCAAGGTACTTTTGCCGTTATACCGCTAAATCTCAAATATAGTGCATTTGTGCGAACTCGTCGTTGTTCAACACAAATGGGATTCGTCAATCCCAATAGATCTATTCACAATATTCGCGCTCACTAAAGGTAGTGACTAATGGTTCATGATATAGGGACTTCGAACATGGCAATCGTTACTTAGTGATAATAAAACATCGTCGTGAAGCATACATTAGAAAGCATCGTGTTCGAGTAGAAAAATAATAGCATGTATTCCCCCCATGGGTTTGTAAAATAGTTAAACAATAGAAAGTGGGGCTACGAACTCACCTTAAGTTACGTAGTGAGTAATGAATGTGATGGTCGAATCGTGAAGGTTTCTACGAGCAACCTATAATAGAATGTCGCGACTTAGGATCGGAGTAAGGAATATGAAGTAGTGCCTATATATATATCTTGCATTTAGTCCATGATGAGGTATGATGTATATTTGTAAGTCTTTGAAAGAAAAGATTTATGAACATGTATGTTTTGTATATCGTTTACTACCGTTCGGGCTAACATATTTCAGAAGTCATGTTAGTAAGCGTTCGAGGAGCCAGGACACTTTAACTCGTAAATCCACAACTCATCTCGACGGCTTACATAATGAACTCCTCACATGAAGCTCCCTACTATTGTAATAGTTGATAAAGTATATAGATATAAGTTTTGATCCGAAAAGTTATATGTCCGATATTTGTATAAACTTAGGAAAGTTTATAGTACATGAAGATTGTTATTAGGGTATGATTCATAAGTTTTGTATGACCATTTGTCTTGGTAAAATCTCATGGTTTCCTTTTAGGTGAAGTAGATACAAATTACTTGTTCATGTTATCGCCAATTTCATTGTTTCATGTTTACGCCTTTGTAAGTTGGTTTGGTCATTTCGTCATGGCCTAGCCATGACCTTTGGTCCTTGTTCCAAGGTCATGTTACACAACCTTGGCTCTAGCCATGGTGGGGGTCTTGGTTATAGGTCATAATACCTTTTATTCCTTTGAAAGTATGACAATAACTTAGTGACTTAAAATATGTAAATAGCTGTTAAGAAACTGAGAAATATCTCACTCAGAAGGCGTTTTCAAGGCTCGAGCCTCTTTGTTCCTGAAGGAAAACATGATTCCGGACAACTTTCGTGTTTTAACTTTTTCATGAATCGGACCAGAAAGGCCTCTTTTTGCGTGTTTTAGGTTCTGTCACAGAAATCACAGAAACATTTAGGCAGTTTTGCCGGAAATCTTTGGTAACTTCAAATCGCCATAACTTTTGACTCGTTTACTCTTTTTAGGTGGTTCAAATTCCTATGGTTTTCTTGTTAAGTCCTCTACTGTAATATGTAATAATCCAATATAAAATTTTTACCATTTTGATCAGGTTATACCAAGATATTCACTAGTTTACTTGTTTTAGTAACTTGTTTCAATAAGTCATTACAACAACATCTTTTACTCATCATGATTCATCATGGACATAATTACAACACATAATATAGCAAGAATAACATATAAATGAGATGAACATGATAAATAAACAAGAAGCATGTTAGGTTTAGGCTTACAACTTTAGGCTTTCTAATTAAAGAAAGGAGTAACTAGTAAGGAAATGGACTTTGATTGACAAGCTTCAACCCTTTTCACTTCAAGCAACCTTTCTACTCTTAGTATTCTTGAAAGATAGATGATAAAGGTTGAGGTGTATTGAGTAGATTTAAACTCAAGAGAAAACACCAAGTATGTTAGGGTTTGGAAGATTTTTGGTAAGAAATAAGCTATCTAGGGTTTCTATACTTGAACTTCACTTGAACCTTGCAACAAATTAGAAAGAAATAAGCTAAGGAGAGAGTGTTGTGGTGTGTTTGATGGCCGGCCATGGAAGGGAGGGGAGAGGGGTATTTATACTCTTATGAGGAGGTTACATACTTGAGATATTTTAGCCAAAATAACACATGTTATCATCCAAGACAACCTAGCACAAGATCAAGCCACCTCAAGGGTGACTCCCCCCCCCCTTTGGCGGTTCAAAGAGGATAAGGGGGGTGAGTTGGCTTGCTTGGAAAATATCTAGATATTAGATGCATTTTTGACTCCGGGAAATGCCAACCGTAAATGATTAGGCCTCGAAACGTAAAACCGGGTGTCGTAAAATTATGAAACTTTAAAGTATTGTTAGAAATGTCCATATGACCCATAATAAAATATAAAATGGGTGATAAGTTCCATTTGGGTGGTAAAACCTGCTAAAAGCTGGAAACACGGGTCTAAAACGCGTAATACGTAAAATGTACGAATATTGCGTAAAACTGAGAAAAGTAAAATGTTACTTTTCTAATATGCTAAAAATGATTTAAAATGATTTATAATGTCTAGACTGGGCTCAGTCTGGTGTCGGTTGGTCTTAAATGTCTTTTAGACATCAAACCGGAAGCCTAAAAATCACGAAATGACTTATAAAATCAAAGAATGATTTTTAGTCAATGGAGGAGGGAAAAATATGTTGACTTATTTTAATAAGTTGAAAGCTCGAATCGTCTTAGAAATGCGGTGCAGGTATAGGCTAGGGTTACGGCTGAGTAAAAACGCTTAAAACTGAAAATTCCAGTTTTTCACGGCCGAAGTTTATTTGGGCCATGATTTTTCTCAGTCATGATTTATTCTCAAATAAATCATAAGTGTGTTAAACATTTTTCTGATGTGGGGTCACCTGACGGGGTCAAATTTCGTTGTGCGTAGAATTTCTGATTGCCGTTTTACCCTAAAACGTGTAATGTCGTGTCATTCCTTAATAACTTTCACGAAAATGATCTGACGAGTGTCAAACATTTAATTTGTCATGGAAATGATTTATCACTCGAGAATATGAAATAAAAATCAACTTTCGGGAAAATTTCAGAAAGAAATGAATAGTAGAATGAATAGTAACATGAATAGTAAAATTTTCCGAAAATAGAAATTAACCTGAAATTGCGAATTGTTACAGTCTCCACCCCTTACGGGGAACTTCGTCCCGAAGTTCTGTGTGTGTTATATGTTGGAGTGGTGTCGATGAAGAGGTGTGGTTTACTTATGAGGATTAGAGTGATGTAGTTTGATTTGTCGTTTCAGTGTATGGCGTAGAATGAGGTTACTCATGAGAAGTTTGTTTCTAAGAAAACATACAGGTGACTGCTCCCAGCATAACATGATCCCTCCTGAATTAGACATAGGTGATCAGGCTATGTATAATTTAGGACCGATAATGTGATGTTCGGTTTAGTCACGTATGATATTCAATCTGTAAGGCTGATGAGGTTGCTTGTGGTGTAACTAAGGATGATTTGAGCTTTAAAAGTGCATCAAGATCAGGAAGTGAGCTTGTGGAATTAAGGGTTGTGAAGATGATGATGGTGAGAAGGTTAAGAAGGTTTGTGTTCTTCATTTTGGTATGTTGAGATTTAGTGGTTTGTGATGAAAGTTGGAAATGAAGGCATGATATCGATTCATAGGGTGGTATCAACAAAGTGATTTTTCTAGGATGGTGGTAGAATATCTTGGAGTAAAATGATGTGAAACAATAAAGTGATAACAAATTAGCTTGAAGTAAAATTTGTTGAATGGTTTATAAGATAACTGAGTAAGTCTCATAGAATGGTAATAGTCTGCTAAACAATCAAATTGGTTTGGAGATAGAAAGTACAATAGATGAGAATTATCACAAAGAGTCGTTTATTGAACATTAAATATTCTGAAGTCATAAAACTCCCATTACTAGGGATGACATACACATAGTACAACAGAGTGCGTAAATAAATATGACTGCTAAGTTCTAAACTTCATTGTTCTGCAGTGTTGTTGAGATTCTGATAAGCTCCTTCTCCTCTTATCATATATGCTCACCCTTGGTTGTCTTCAACTTGTTGACCTTGGTTTTGGGGACATCGGTTCTTGTAATGTCCACTTTCTCCACACCCGAAGCATATAACTATCGGCTGAGTGTTGCTACCGGTAGCTACATCCTTGACTCTACAATCTCTGGCAAGGTGTCCAGTGTTCTGACAGTTGCGACACTTAGCCGGGCAAGGACCTGAGTGGTGGAAGTTACACTTATTGCATAGTGGAGCATTCCCGGTATATCCTGCGCCTCTAGTTGGTGCAGCCACATAAGCCCTTGCGGTCTCTTGTCTTTTGTTTTGCTGGTTGTTGTTTTGAGTTTGGTTGTTGTTGTTATTGTTGTTACTTCCATGGTTACCATCCCATGGTCGCTTGTTGTTGTTGTTCCTATTGTTATTGTTGTTGGAATTGTTGGGGTTATTGGTATTGTTGGCGTTGTTGGTGTTGTTGTGATTGGTTTGCTTTTGGGTTTCTGTCATTCTTACCACTTGGTCCATGAGGCTGCGGGACATCCGCATAGCTTCATCAAGTTCCTTTGGATTTGCCGAAGTTACATGTCCTTGTATGCTTGAGGGAAGTCCCCAAATATACCTTTCCAACATCTTTTCCTTTGGGGAAACCATTGATGGACAAAGTATCCTCAGTTCCTGGAATCTACGGTTGTAGGTCATGATATCATTTCCCTTAACCGTATGATCCCAGAACTCAACTTCCAACTTTTGTATCTCACTGCGTGGACAGTATTCCTTAATCATCATTTGTTTCAAATTAGCCCAAGTAATTTTGTAGGCATTCTCAATGCCCATGGGTTGAGCAATTGAGTTCCACCAGGACAAGGCCTCATTCAACAGAGTACTTGTGGCATACTGAACTTTATCCCCCTCGATACATTTACTAACAATGAACACCGACTCTGCCTTTTCGAACCAACGGGTCAAGCCTACAGCCCCTTCAGTACCCTTGAATTTGAGGGGTTCACATTTCAGGTAGGAAATGAACGAGCAACCCTTTGGTACTGTAGTAACATTGGTCACCGGAGGGGTAGGTCCTCCAAGGTTAAGACTGGCAATTCTTGCAGCCTCTGCAGCTATTGCAGCTTCCGCAGCAGTGGCGGCTTCTGCGGCTGCTGCAGCATCAGCAGCGGCTGCAGCATCAGCAGCACCAGCAGCTGCGGTGGCATCGGCAGCTGCTGCAGCTGCTGCAGCTACGGCTGCTCGTTCCGTGATAAGTGCAGCATTGACACTATCCTTCACCAGTTTGCGGATGGCGGCTTGCGTCATTTTTGGTGGTGTCTGTTTCTTTGGCGCCATGATTCTATTGTTCAAAAGATACATTGTAATTAGAGAGTTGTGAGATGAGCACAATTTTTGATAAGAATGATAGGATAATAATGTTTGAAACTTAAAAGCATAACACATGATAGTATATAAAACAAGAGTTTTATTCGTACAACGTTGGTTGATTTACAAAATCGAAACCTATTACAAGCTTCTTCAAAATTTACTAACTGATACTTTCAGTTTAGTAATTACAACGTTTTTACTATCGCTAGTTATTACATAGATTTCGTAACATTTACTAACTGAGTCTAATCAGTTTAGTAGTACGAAAGTTAACTAGTATCATCACACTAGTCTATTGTGGATTAGAAGGTCTGAGCAGCTCTGATTGATCGGCAACTTCTTGATTTAGTGTGTCGTAGAGATACGAGTCGATGAAGTTTGAGAAGCTGTAGTTTTCATGTTGGATCAATGGTGGTCGAGGTACGATCCATAATGAGTGATCCAAATCATCACATGTAGGGATATCAAAGGGAAGCGATGGTGGTGGTGGTAATGGCTCTAGTACATGTTCGTATTCATTATCCTCCTCGGAGTCTGCCTCAACCAAATTTTGTTCAACATAATTAGAAGTATCCGATGCAAAAATATTAGGCATTGGTTCATCCTCTTCTTCGTCGGTTAAATCTTCGAAAGGTTCTTCTTCGTCGTCAGAAGCGAAGGCATTTATGAAATCAAATCCGAACTCGGGTGAGGGTGGTAAGACTTGGAAGTTATTAGGTAGAGTGGGCACATAATCGGGAGAAGTGGGTACGCACATGATTTCTATAAGAAGAATTACAATGTTAATATAATTCTATCGTTTATGGGGAGTGTTCAAAATATGACAAGCATATATATAGCAATATACTAATATGTTTATGTAGCCTAACTTGCATAATAAGTCCATAATCGTCTGGAGGATGGAAGGCACGAAGAGCGGAAGGCTATAAAATGTTTTAGCTTGTAATTGTGGTTATAGTTTAGGTCTCAATTAGACCCGTTTCTCTATAACCATGGCTCTGGTACCAATCTGTAACACCCCCAATTCATGGTCGCAGCGGAATTCGAACTGGGTGTTACTTGACGGCACAATAGTCACAATAATAGAAAACGAACTCCAATTGAGTCGTTTTTAAAAGATTTATCATTCAAAATTATATAATATCAGAGGTTACAAAATGAGGTCCCAATTGGTTCCATGTTTACAATGTATAATAAATGAGTTTTGAATGATAATAAAATTTATAGCCCTCTTGAGTATCCGTGTCCTTCCGTGCCATCCTTGATCGTCATGAACCTGAAATACATGCTTGAGAGGTCAACACAAAGGTTGAGTGGAATTCGTAGAGTTTAGTTAAATCGTTTGAACACAATAATCGTAATGTGAGGTAATTAATCACACATTCATAGTTAGAAAACAAAATCGTTATTTATTTCACTAAGCTCATACAACCAAAGCGTTAACATCGAACCAACAAAATTGGCATTATAGAAGCCCTATCAAGGTACTTTTGCCGTTATACCGCTAAATCTCAAATATAGTGCATTTGTGCGAACTCGTCGTTGTTCAACACAAATGGGATTCGTCAATCCCAATAGATCTATTCACAATATTCGCGCTCACTAAAGGTAGTGACTAATGGTTCATGATATAGGGACTTCGAACATGGCAATCGTTACTTAGTGATAATAAAACATCGTCGTGAAGCATACATTAGAAAGCATCGTGTTCGAGTAGAAAAATAATAGCATGTATTCCCCCCATGGGTTTGTAAAATAGTTAAACAATAGAAAGTGGGGCTACGAACTCACCTTAAGTTACGTAGTGAGTAATGAATGTGATGGTCGAATCGTGAAGGTTTCTACGAGCAACCTATAATAGAATGTCGCGACTTAGGATCGGAGTAAGGAATATGAAGTAGTGCCTATATATATATCTTGCATTTAGTCCATGATGAGGTATGATGTATATTTGTAAGTCTTTGAAAGAAAAGATTTATGAACATGTATGTTTTGTATATCGTTTACTACCGTTCGGGCTAACATATTTCAGAAGTCATGTTAGTAAGCGTTCGAGGAGCCAGGACACTTTAACTCGTAAATCCACAACTCATCTCGACGGCTTACATAATGAACTCCTCACATGAAGCTCCCTACTATTGTAATAGTTGATAAAGTATATAGATATAAGTTTTGATCCGAAAAGTTATATGTCCGATATTTGTATAAACTTAGGAAAGTTTATAGTACATGAAGATTGTTATTAGGGTATGATTCATAAGTTTTGTATGACCATTTGTCTTGGTAAAATCTCATGGTTTCCTTTTAGGTGAAGTAGATACAAATTACTTGTTCATGTTATCGCCAATTTCATTGTTTCATGTTTACGCCTTTGTAAGTTGGTTTGGTCATTTCGTCATGGCCTAGCCATGACCTTTGGTCCTTGTTCCAAGGTCATGTTACACAACCTTGGCTCTAGCCATGGTGGGGGTCTTGGTTATAGGTCATAATACCTTTTATTCCTTTGAAAGTATGACAATAACTTAGTGACTTAAAATATGTAAATAGCTGTTAAGAAACTGAGAAATATCTCACTCAGAAGGCGTTTTCAAGGCTCGAGCCTCTTTGTTCCTGAAGGAAAACATGATTCCGGACAACTTTCGTGTTTTAACTTTTTCATGAATCGGACCAGAAAGGCCTCTTTTTGCGTGTTTTAGGTTCTGTCACAGAAATCACAGAAACATTTAGGCAGTTTTGCCGGAAATCTTTGGTAACTTCAAATCGCCATAACTTTTGACTCGTTTACTCTTTTTAGGTGGTTCAAATTCCTATGGTTTTCTTGTTAAGTCCTCTACTGTAATATGTAATAATCCAATATAAAATTTTTACCATTTTGATCAGGTTATACCAAGATATTCACTAGTTTACTTGTTTTAGTAACTTGTTTCAATAAGTCATTACAACAACATCTTTTACTCATCATGATTCATCATGGACATAATTACAACACATAATATAGCAAGAATAACATATAAATGAGATGAACATGATAAATAAACAAGAAGCATGTTAGGTTTAGGCTTACAACTTTAGGCTTTCTAATTAAAGAAAGGAGTAACTAGTAAGGAAATGGACTTTGATTGACAAGCTTCAACCCTTTTCACTTCAAGCAACCTTTCTACTCTTAGTATTCTTGAAAGATAGATGATAAAGGTTGAGGTGTATTGAGTAGATTTAAACTCAAGAGAAAACACCAAGTATGTTAGGGTTTGGAAGATTTTTGGTAAGAAATAAGCTATCTAGGGTTTCTATACTTGAACTTCACTTGAACCTTGCAACAAATTAGAAAGAAATAAGCTAAGGAGAGAGTGTTGTGGTGTGTTTGATGGCCGGCCATGGAAGGGAGGGGAGAGGGGTATTTATACTCTTATGAGGAGGTTACATACTTGAGATATTTTAGCCAAAATAACACATGTTATCATCCAAGACAACCTAGCACAAGATCAAGCCACCTCAAGGGTGACTCCCCCCCCCCTTTGGCGGTTCAAAGAGGATAAGGGGGGTGAGTTGGCTTGCTTGGAAAATATCTAGATATTAGATGCATTTTTGACTCCGGGAAATGCCAACCGTAAATGATTAGGCCTCGAAACGTAAAACCGGGTGTCGTAAAATTATGAAACTTTAAAGTATTGTTAGAAATGTCCATATGACCCATAATAAAATATAAAATGGGTGATAAGTTCCATTTGGGTGGTAAAACCTGCTAAAAGCTGGAAACACGGGTCTAAAACGCGTAATACGTAAAATGTACGAATATTGCGTAAAACTGAGAAAAGTAAAATGTTACTTTTCTAATATGCTAAAAATGATTTAAAATGATTTATAATGTCTAGACTGGGCTCAGTCTGGTGTCGGTTGGTCTTAAATGTCTTTTAGACATCAAACCGGAAGCCTAAAAATCACGAAATGACTTATAAAATCAAAGAATGATTTTTAGTCAATGGAGGAGGGAAAAATATGTTGACTTATTTTAATAAGTTGAAAGCTCGAATCGTCTTAGAAATGCGGTGCAGGTATAGGCTAGGGTTACGGCTGAGTAAAAACGCTTAAAACTGAAAATTCCAGTTTTTCACGGCCGAAGTTTATTTGGGCCATGATTTTTCTCAGTCATGATTTATTCTCAAATAAATCATAAGTGTGTTAAACATTTTTCTGATGTGGGGTCACCTGACGGGGTCAAATTTCGTTGTGCATAGAATTTCTGATTGCCGTTTTACCCTAAAACGTGTAATGTCGTGTCATTCCTTAATAACTTTCACGAAAATGATCTGACGAGTGTCAAACATTTAATTTGTCATGGAAATGATTTATCACTCGAGAATATGAAATAAAAATCAACTTTCGGGAAAATTTCAGAAAGAAATGAATAGTAGAATGAATAGTAACATGAATAGTAAAATTTTCCGAAAATAGAAATTAACCTGAAATTGCGAATTGTTACACTAGTGGTGGTAGTCTAACTGAAAACCAAGTGAAAACCAAGTGGGGTGGTAGGAAAATTCATTGTTCTTTAATTTTTATTTAAAAATAAATAAAATTCAAAGGGGAAGAATGTGCATTTTAGTCATTTCAAAATTGTGGTTAATCAACTGAGAGAAAGATAGAGATTCATTAATGTTTTCTATATTATGCAATTCTGCATTTCTTCGAGTTCCCAAATCCTGCTGTTGGTGAACATATCACGAACTATTTGCCAACCCATTTCTTGTATGAGGTCATGCATCTCTAGTCGTTTCTTTGAAACAGTGATAAGAGATTTCTCAATAAGAATGCTAATTCCTATCACCGGGTCAAAACCAAAGCTATCAAATATCCTAGTAACGTGTTCCTTATCTTTTCCCTTGAAAAAACATGCAACATCTAGAAATATTTTCTTCTCAGAAAGATGTAACCCATCATAACTTAACTTCAGTGTATTAAAAATCTCAATATCTGGTTCTTTAGCCAATCTATTTAAGGAACTTTCCCAAACGACAATCTCTTCCATAAAAGAAGGAACCTAGAACCTTCAAAGCTAGAGGAAGATAACCAGCATAGCATACTGCACGATATGACAACTCCTTGTAATCATCTGGGGGGATGTTAGTTTTAAAAGCATGCCTACAGAAGAGCTGAACAGCTTGGTCCAGAAGTAAAATATTAGTTTTATACGTTGCATATGCATCTGATAACAAATGCTGATTTCTTGTGGTTATTATGATTCTACTTCCTGGGCCAAACCATGTGTTTGTTTCAGCTAGAAACTCTTTTTGCTGAAGATTATCCACATCATCTAAAACAAGAAGAACCTTGTTTTTGTGGAATCTATCTTTTATTGTTTGAGCTCCTTCATCAGGATCGTTAATAAAGAAGTAATTCTTCTGTTGCAAGGCACATACATCTTTTTTATTTGAGCAGTTTTGTCGTACATCTTTGACAAAGCTACTACCGTCAAACTTATAAGAAATTCTCTGGAAAATAGCTTGCGCTATTGTCGTTTAACCAATTCCCCCCATTACCCATATACCTACCATACGCAACTCTTCTGTTTCATCAAAATCCAGTAGGGAATTCAATTAGTCTATATGCGTCTCGATGCCAATTAGATTGTTCTCTATATCATCTCGCTTTATATGTCCTAAGATGTCTAGAACAAACTTGTTGATAAAATGTGACTCGCCACTGCACATTTAAGAGCATTGTTAGCATATAAAATTAATTGGATGTTAAAGAGAAAATGAGTTCTTATGAAACTTTTTTATGGGATTTTTTTAGTTTATTGAGGTCAACTTATGAATTGAAGGTTACTAGAGATACTTTAGGAAAACTTATAACAAGGCAGCTACGCTGTATGTGGATTAACAAGGAAACCATAGTGCATATATATAGCATATTCATTACATTATATGAAAGCATGTTACCACGTGCCTCACAAATATTAATCATAAGGAAGTAACAAAAAAAATCCGGAACTAGGAGCACGATACATTTAGGTTCAGTTGAGACCATCCAAATTAGGCGTTGATCATTTCAGCAATTCAGCAACACTAACCGATTAAAGACCAATGCATCAACCAGATTGAGTTAAAGAAGTACCAAACCCAGACCAGTCTCAAGGACGGACCCAGGATTTTTAAGAGGGTGTTGCCCAAAAGAAATGTTGGGCTTACTAAAGTTGAGGGGAAGAGGAGATTGGGTTGATGGGGTATGGAGTTGGGAATGGAACTCGGTTAGGAATCCTAGGGGAAGAATAGAGGGTGAGATGGTGGAGCTTAATACTATACTAACAACTGTAACTGTGTCTCAAGAATGCAGGGATAAATGGAAGTGGAAATATGACTAGGATGGGGGTTTCAAGGTCAAAACGCTTACAACAATGATTGAAGATTGTACCAATAACACAGGAAACACTAATCAAGCAACAATACGGAACAGACTTCTCCCTAACAAGGTAAATATTTTCATTTGGTGGGCTTTAAAAGGTAGACTGCCGGTGAGGGTGGAATTGGATAAGCATGGTATTGATCTTCATACTATTCTGTGTCCATGGTATTGCTCTTCCATTACTTTTATGTGAAGAATTTCTGAAGGTCTGGGACAAGTTATTCCAATGGTGGGGTCTAGGTTTGCCTGATGCATTTAATATAAAGGAGATGGTGCTACATGGTGGAAATTCGGTAATGTCAAAAACGAGCAAGTTGCTTTTGAATTCTGATGTTTGGGTTACATGCTATTTAGTGTGGAAGAATATAAATAATCGAATCTTTAAAGGTAAATTTGAGGCGGGTGAGAAATTGTTTCAAGATGTGCAACTAAAAAGCTATGAGTGGATTAATAGAAGATCGGCGAAGGGCGGGTTCGAGTGGCAACAGTGGGTAAATAGTCCGGATTTATGCAAATTTGCATATAGTGTTGGATAATGTTGAACAAATGGGTGTTCGCTTGTAAGCCTATATGTGGGTTTGGTTCAATAATGGTGATATAAGTTGAGTCACATGTGGGTTGGGTCCAATGTTGGTAGAGATAGTCCACATCTCATGGTTTTCTTGTTGTGAGGGCCATTTTTTATGTATATTTTGATATTTTAGTTTTATGAGGATAGTTGTAACTGAGTTGCTTTATACCAGTGTGTTGAGTAATATAATTTTGCTGTTAAAATACCATCAAAATGTACTGAACTTGACATCTTTTGTAATTTTGTGTAGTGATTTTTTTTTCTAAAAAAGTAAAAAACTATCTAAATTCGACTATTTTGTGCACTCGTTGGCTGCCCAGTCCAATTCAGCTTGCCCGTTCCACGTGTAATTTCAAATTCTTTTTTTTTTCCTTCTTAAAAATATATGACTATTACCCTTTATTATTAACACATCCCCTTTTTTTCTTTCTCCTTTTTTTCGAATTGGGTAATATCAATTGAGTGTCTTTATGTTTGAATTTTTTGATGGGAAATGTTAATAATGTCGTTATAAACCTGAATCAATCACTTAATCATACCCAGAAACTCTCTTGCTTAACTTTTGAAAACTAGGGTTTATGGTCGATTTGGGGGAAGTCAATTGAGTGTGTTTGTGTTTAATTTTATTGATGGGATATGTTCCTACTTAGGTTCTTAACATGCTTCAATCAATTAATTGTATTCAGAAACACGTTTGGTTGAAGTTCGAAGAATAAGGTTTATGAACAATTTGGGTAATTTTGATTGGTGATGTTTGAGTCTAATTGTGTTTAGGGCTTTTGTTTAGAATCTTTCATTATGCATTCGACCAAAGTTAATTGAAATTATACTAAGATTTGTGATCAATTCGATTTGTGTTGTGTTCTTGATAATTTCGAGAATCAAATGTGCTTGTGTTAGGAGTTATGTAAATGTCCAGTAACGCAATTGTGAGTCAATTGAATGTTTTGTAGCTTGAAACACATGATTATATTCTGTCTTGAGGTTACTTAGAAATTTGATGAAAAGAGATAACAGTTTGATGAAAATGAAAATAAAGATAAAGAAGATAAGATATAAGAGAATGATAAAAATGAAGATGAAAAAGATGGGTCATGATTGAAGATGAAGATGAAAGTGTGTTGGTTGATTTTGTTATTTTGTTAGAGAGAGAGAGAAGCAGAAAATGGGTGAAAGACATATTATAACTTATATTATTTCTTCTAAGTAGATAGTATGTAGAATTGGTGGTGGCATTTAGAGAGAGAGAGAGAGAGAGGGAAACGGCGTGTATATACCACGTGGTACGGGCACGCTGAGTTGGACTTGGCAGCCAACGAGTGCACAAAATAGTCGGATTTAGACAGTTTTTTACTTTTTTAGAAAAGAAAAAAAAAACAAAACAAAACAAAAAACATCACTACATAGAATTACAAAAGATGTCAAGTTCAGTGCATTTTGGTGGTATTTTCCATTAAAAAAAGAAACGGGAGTAGCAAAGGAAAATCCGGGGGTTGCACATGCCACAAAAACTTTGTGCACTTCATTACCTAAAATCAGGTGTAGCCCGTGCCACACTCGGCATACATGTGGGTCCGTCTATGCGGATATGTGTATTTATTTTTACGATTCTTATACAATGTGTTTTATAGTTTATGAGTAAAGTTCTAAAAATAGATATATATTTCTGAGGAAGTTTATAATTGACTTACTTTTAAATTTTGCAACTAAACAAAATCAATAAGACAATAAAAATTTGTTATCGATATGGCTACTTATTTCTAAGGTAACCATCTTTATTGAAATACTGTTATATCTATTCATCAATGGTGTCATTTGCCTCTATGTGTTTAATTATAACTTATAACACCACCAGAGTAGTGTTTTAACCATAGTCATTTACTCATTTACCCGTTATGAACGTTAGCACGATACCCTCACGAACACCTAAATTTAATACAATTGTTACGTTTTACATTTTCGGAAAGTTAACAAAAATTTAATAACCTCAATTGGTTCTGTTTTTTAAGCATGTTTCTTGAACATTTTAGTTTTCTAGTTTTCTGGTTATTCCACAAACCTTTACCACCCGCAAAATAATTTGGTTCTGTTTTTTAAGCACGCAATTCATTAACAGATTTAGCTTTATAGGTTTTTTCGTTAACACATATTTTATGAATATAAAAGATGAAATAATGGCTTTTATGCCTCTTACACAATGTTCTCAAGTTGTTGTTTTAGGTGGAACATGAAAGCAAGTGAAGAAAACAAAAAAAATGATGTGTTCTTTAGTTTTTACTGAGAGAGAAAGAGAAAGTAAAGTGTGGAAAAACGAAGTAAAGTGATGGGTAAACTTTCATCTCATTTTTTGGATGAAAGTGAGTGAGACATAATTAATGCATTTGTTATGACTAAATTGACCTTTTATTTAAGTTAACTTAGCACCAATTAAATATATGATGGAAGGCATAATTGTCAAATAATATTTTTCCATTACTTTTTTCCTTTTCTTCTTACAACTGAAGAACACTAATAAAATTTTAACAATGTTTCATTTACTTTCCTCACCACTTTCTATACTTCCTTTCACTTTCATTTTCCTTCAAATAAAAACTAAAGAACACAGTGTTAAGAAACAAATTGGTTATTCGGGCATTTTTGAAAATTGAGGGACACAATGAGTAATTCCCAAACCTATTAACCATGCATTTTTCTTGTAAATTTAGGGTGCGTTTGGTGTCTATGGATTTAGATTTTGATTTGGATTTGTTTTAGGATTTAGGTTCGGTATATATTTTTAAAACAAATATCAGAAAGAAAAATATTTATATAATAGATTTTTAAATAAATGTGAAATAAAAAATATTATCTATATTAAAAACATATATGTATATATGTGTGAAGGTACCGGATCATTTGTAAAGTATCAAAACTTTGCAAAGCCTAAAAAGTAATTTTGTGATGCCACGTGTCCCCCCTCCTTTTTTCCCCTATGGATAGTTACGTAATTTTGTATCCTCCCGCTGTATACCTTTTTTTTCTCTTCTCAGTTCTCTCTTTCCATTTTTATTCTTTCTTTGATTTCCGATTTCCTCATCCCCTTTCATACCATCATCATCAGATCTAACACAACAACGTCTTCATCACTATCACCTTCTTCACGTCATCAGCACCACCGTCTTCATGCCGTCACCATCAGGTACCAACTAATAAAACTTTTTTTTTGTACTTTTGACTTCATAATAATCGGATAAACATAGAAGATTTGTTGTTGAAATGTGATAGATAAAATAATGCACACCAAGTGCTCGACGAAATGCTTCAACTAGATTCAGGTCATAAATGTGATAGAAATCTGGTTTTAATGGCAATTGATGATCCTCAGGTGTTTAATCAAGGTATTATTGTTAATTTTTATTTTTATTTTATTTTTATAATTTTTATGTTTGATGCACATTTTAGTAGTAATTTCATGATTATGTTAGGTTTTTGGTGTTTATTTTATATCATCAGTTAAACTAATAAAGTGAATGAAAATTATACTGATGAATATCTATGACCATTAGTTTTTTAGATGTTCATCAGTTAATGCTTTTTTGTTATATTTTTTTTGTTCATAGGTTATGTTATCATACGTTTATCAGTTAGCTTATGTTTTTTTAGTTGATGAACATAAGTTTCTTTTTTTTTTTTTTTTTTTTTTTTTTTTTTTTTTTTTTTTTTGTTCATTAGTTATTGAATTTTAGCTATTGTGTTATCATAAGTTTATCAGATAGCTTATGCTTTTTTTGGTTCATCAGTTTGTTTATTTGTGTTATCAAAGGTTAAAGGTTCATCAGTTAGTTTATGCTTTTTTAGTTTATTTGTGTTATAGGTTATATGTTCATCATAGGTAAATGTTCCAAAACAAGTTAGTACTAAATTCTTTTTTCCAAACTAGCAGGGTACCCGCTCGATGCGGCGGCGGGTACCCTGTAACCAAATTTTTAGGCAAGCAATGTTTTTGGTTTTACGATTTTTGTGACAATAACTTTACGGATGCCAATCCATTTTAGTTTAAACAATAACAAACCGTTTCATTATAAAAATAAGCATAATGCAAGAGAAACGATCTATTTACGAACTAATTCTACCCAAACTCTACTCAAACTTGATTGCATTATAAAATAATGAGTAAAAAACATTATAAAATGGAACGACTCACCTTGTTACGAACCAGTTTTACCGAAACTTGATTGCATTGACAAGTTGTAATTTTATTACGATTAAGAGTATGCTTGACATCATTATAAAAATCAATTGAGCTTTGTCATTATTGATTTTGAAATTGATCTAAAACACAATAAAAACCATCTAAGAATAACAGTTTGAACACAATGGCCAGTTAAAAATATTTAAAATGTTAATAATTAAAGTTTTGACCAACCAAGGTGTGTTTAAACAATCTTCCCTTAGTATCATTTGCATATTTTTACTATTCATTTTATATTTTTACTTTTACCCCTTCATCGCTATTTAGTTTTTGCTTTGATATTTAATTTATGTTAAACTGAAATTAATCAAATTTTTTTACATATAAGACTTTACTTTGTCTAACTTTTACTTCTTATTTATACTTATAAAATGAATCTTGGCGCTTAACATTAGTATATTCCCACCACAAAACGTGAGCAAAAACCCTTTTTTCCAATAACTTGAACTTTTATTTAAGTTGTGTGTTAATAGTGACCCTAATTAATTAATAACTTTTACTTCAATGTTTGTCTTATTTTGTGTTTGACTTGATTGTGACTTTTATAACTTGGAATTATTATTAGGTTTAGGAAAATTGTAGGAGAAACAAAGGAGATAATGTGGTTTTTCCATACCCAAACTAAAAAATGTTAAGAGCCCATATTACAAACATCTAAAGTAAATACAACGCCTTTTTCTTTCGGCCCAAAAAGAGTACTCCATGATATACTACGGAGTATAAGTGAAAAAGAAAAGGCAAACCTGTGATTAACGTGAAAAAGAAAGATGCCAACAATACAATCTTCTGGTTGATTACGTTCGAGTTTCGTTTCTTCTTGATTTGAGTTTTTATTATTTTTTTATTTGCTATATTGAAGTACCCACTTAGGCACTCAACTTTGCTATGCATTTTTATTTAATTTTAAATTTAGATTCTCAATTTGTTAGGGTTTAACTTTGACATTATATCATAACCAATACTTTGGGTTGAGTAACCGCCTAATCGGATTTAGGATTCGACTGGTTGCAAGGTTCATAAGTTGCATCATAACTAATAATCATGATGCGGCTATCATGGAAAAATAAACAATTAGGTAAATGTGTCCTCCAAGGAAAAACAAAAGCTGTTTAGTTACTGAAATACGACATAGGGTAGAAGAGGAAGGTTGTTGGCAGTTTCTTGGTAGATGTTTAGTTATGACATTGTTTCTAAAGAGTTGGAATTGAATTCCGTTATCAAGTTGAAAGAGATATTTGGATGTTTAGCATGAGATGTGATGGCTCAATTTTGTATGGATTCACGTGTTTAATTGATTGCTTGATAGTTTTTGCTAAAAATAGTTGAGAGAAACTAATCTTTATGGATAATCCAAGCTGAAATTTTATTTAGGTAAGAATAATTATGGATTTTTTGGTTTTGGGGATTTAGGCAAGTTTTTGATAATATAATGTTAAATTTGAGAATTGAACAAAATGGATGAACTGTAATCTGTTAAGATGATGTTAGTAAAAGTATTGTTGATCCATGATTTTAATTCTTCTTGTTGACTCTTTTATATGAAACCTCTAAGTGTGTAATGTGTTTGTGTATATAATCTCATAAGTTTTATAGGTGAAACTACATGTTACTAATTAGGTAAAGTAAATCATGAAACCAACATTTAAAAAAAATGATGTGCTTCAGATTTGAAACAAAAATTTAAATATATTAACTATTGTCAACGATTGAAACTGGACTTTTTCTAGAGTGCCTCACACTCCTCATTGAGGATTATCCGGGCGGTATTGTTTCCTCATCTTCAATAGTAATGAATTCGTCCTTTTCCAGTTTATCAAATGTAGCACCCTCTTATGCTTTTTAAACTCCTTGCTGAAATATCAAATGAATAAATTATTATTGAACTTGTTATTATGAGTAGGTCCAATATTTTCAATGTTGCATAAGAAAGGATAAATATTGTGAAAGCTTTGTTACCTCGAGACTTGGTTCTATTTGATGCTAAACTTCAATTAGCACCGGATGAAGTTCAGAGGTTGAACAAAGCCATAAAGAGGAAAAACGCCCCATTAGCTCATGGTTTAGAGCGTTATCAATTCACGCTAACATCAACGATCGTCGAGGTGGGAGAAAGGAACAAATATGACAGAATCCATGTCACTATCACTTCAAATTTCACTCTAGCAGTGCATAGATTTTATTTAGCATAAGTATATGGATATGTTATTTGTGCCTAAAACCTTGCGTGTTTGTCATGTTTTTATAGTGGCCCTATGTGATGATATATTAAGATTTTGAGGAAAAAATTCGGATGTATAATTCCTTATTTTTAGCCTTTTAATTTGTTAGCAATATTGCATTGGCTGTTACATTTTAGTGAATGTTTTGTAGCATAATTAATTTCCTAGGAATATTAAAATTGTTGTTACAAGTTTAATGATGATAGTTGTTACAATGTAATGGCTTTTAAAGTCATAAAGTCTATTGGTAACAATGTATCATAGAAAACGTATTGATCGTTGGTCATTTTTGTATTAGTCATAAAGTTATTCATAAAGTCTATTAAATGCCTTGTTATTAACAACGTAACTAAATAGCTTGTTATTTCTTATTTGGGAAATGCTTTTGGTCTTAAAAATTTTAAGACTTCCTCTTTTAGAAGTCCTAAATACATTAGTATGTAGTATAGATATTTATCAGTTAATGTTTTTTTTTGTTCATAGGTAATGCTATCGTAGTTCATCAGTTAGTTTATTTATGTTATCATAGGTTCACCAGTTTGTTTATTTTAGCTATTATGTTATCATAGGTTCATCAGTTAGTTTATTTGTGTTATCATAGGTTATAGGTTCATCAGTTAGGTTATGATTTTTTTAGTTGATGAACATTAGTTGTTTTTGGTTCATCAGTTATTGTCTTGTGTTATGTTTTTTGTCCATCAGTTATTGTCCTATGTTATGTTTTTTTTATCATCTAATTGTTATTGTCCTTTTTTTTGTACAAAACAGGTTAGTACTAAAGGTTCAAGAAAAAAGATTAAGAGTAGTGCTGAGCATTCAATTAATCCAAGTGGGAAATGTAGGAAAAACTGTAGATTCTGCAAATGTAGCATGAAAGATCGTAATTAAGCGAACTTCAATGCTATTAGAGCTGAGATTGATGCTAAGAAGGCTAACAATAAAGCTGCTATAAAGGAGAGCAAGCAGATGGAAAAGTTGGCTGCTAAGAAGACGAAGATGGCTAATAAGAATGCTTGTGTTGTTACTAAGTTAATCTTTCATGTTTTTTTTGATTTTTTTATAACTATTAGATAAATGAAAGCTTAGTTGCTGATATGTTTTTTGTTTTTCATATCGATCAAATGAAATTTGAGTTAGATATTACTATATGATGTTGAATTTATAATTTCTTTTAAGAAATCTTCATAAAAAAACTGTTCATTAGTTTTTCTTTTTATAAGTGTTACTGTTCCCCTCAATTTATTAACTGATGAACTAAACCCTAAACCCAACACCCAAAACCCTAAAGCCATGACCGATATACTGATGAACAGAAATTGATGAAAAAAACATCATCTTTAACATTTATATCTCACTCATATGACATCGGATTTGAGTGAATAAAAAACATTAGTAAAGATTGACCTAAAATCTATAATTTTTATATTTTATAATTTTTCTAATTTGAATTTAATATTGGTCAAATTTATGATCAAAAATGCAAAACGCAAGACATACATTTTTTAAAAAACATTAACAATTAAAAAACATCACTTTTGGAGTCTTACATTAATAAAATGATTAATGATACGTTGTGGGACAAAAATTAGTGCATTTAGCTCAATTTTAACACTAAAAATTTAAGCTAGACATTTTATCAAACATCATGTGTGCAACAAATATGAGGAAAACACCATCTTTAACATGTGATATCGTACTCATATGACATCGGATTTGAGTGATTCAAAAACCTATGTAAAGAGTGAACAAAAATCTATAACTTTCATGTTGTAAGTTTTTCACAATTCGACATTTATGACTTATGAAGGTAAAAAATAGGGCCGAAAATGCAAAATAAATAAATAAATAAATAAACATTTGATATGTAAAAAAAAGTCAAAATATTTAACATTTTAAAAATTATGATGAAATCGGTTTTTCGTAAAAGTTTGTTAGTCGAAAGTTATTTGCGTTTGAAATTTATGGTGTAATTAAAAAAAAACGAGTTAAATGACCAAAATAGCCTTTGACTGCAAATTGTAAAAAAATGACGGGGGCGTAGATTAAATTGGGGGGACACGTGGCACTTCTTTAATAGCTTTTTAGACTTTTTAGAATTATTGACTTTTCAAACGATCCCAACTCTTGTTTAAAAAAAAGAAAAAATTTAAATAAATTTAGATTAATCTTTTCATAAATTAAATAAATTGTTTTGTTAATCCTTTTAAAAAAAAGTAATGAAATCATGTTTAAAAAATCATTCCATGTTAAATTGATAACTTTTGATCGATTGACAGACAATTCTCAGCCACACAATTTATTTCTTTTTTTTTTTCCTATTCTTTTCTCTGTCTTTTTGTTACAAGTTTTCTTTGTCTTTCTGTTACTAGTTTTTTTGAAAGTTTTCTAAGACAAAGTAGTTTCTATGTATGGCATAAAGCTTATATTTCTATGAAGTAAACTTTTTGTTACAACTTGTAACAAATATTGAATACTGATTCTAATTGATGAAACAAATATTAAACACTGTCATTTTTTTAGATTTCTAACTTTTATTTCAAATCAAATATATCGTTGTTGTGTTCTTGAATCTTGTTATTAAATAAAAGTAAAATAATATGAGGTAAACATTTTCATCCCACTTTTGGCAGAAAATATTTTACTTTAAAAAATCAAATCAAATAGCACTATTTTTCACTTATTTTCTTTTTCTTTACATCTTTAAGTGCTACTCAAGAACACAACTTTTTATGTTGCTTTCCTTGTCTTCCGTAAGTGGTACTCAAGAACGGAGAAAACTTAAGCTACCCATAGGGTAGTCTACCCACTATTAATTAAAACACAATAAAAACACAATTAATGATTTATTGGAGGAAAGATGAGAATATTATTCATTCTCTCTCAATGAATCAGTGCCACCTCATCCGGGTAAACTACCCGGTGGGTAGGTGTATCCATGCCTGTAAATCTAAATCTAATTCCATTGTTTTGCATTCCCCATGTTGTTGTTCATAATGTGAAAACTCTTTACCAAAAAATAATTAAAAAAAAAAATGTGTAAACAAGGAAAACTAACCCATCTGATTTTGAGAAACTGAACCCAGCTAAATTTGAAGCTGTGACTAAAGCTTCTCTCCAAATATTCATTTTATTTGGTTCTCCCCTAAACTTCACTTCTTGTTGTTGAAATGCCGTACCAAATTTTCTTTTCTGCCCTCGCACGTCAGATGGGTCCACATGGTAGAACACTGGCAACACCCTTTGTCCCATCAATTTATGGCATTCCATAATTTTGACAAGTTCATCCAAGCACCATGATGAGTTAGCATAATTTTCAGAAAAAACTATCACAGCAGACCTCGATTCTCCTATCGCCTTCAGGAGTTCGGGTGAGATTGGTTTTCCTCTACGGAGCATGTCATCATCTTTGAAAGTATCTATTCCTCTTTGAGTTAGAGCTGCATAAAGATGATCTACGAAGTTGTTTTGTGTGTCTTCGCCTCTAAAACTTAAAAACACTTCATAGGTCCATTTTCGGGTTGTTACGGATGACGATGAAGATGGAAAATTGTTGAAAGATTCCATTGAAGTAAAAGAAAAAAATGATGGTCCTCTAAGAGTTTTGGATGCAAAAACTATATATGCCAATGAAAAATTGAAAAGTAAACGCTTTGCATGTTCTCTTGTTGATTTTAACGCTTGTTTGTTGGATAGTGGGTACGACTTGGATAATGGAAAGTAAATGTGATACATTTCCTTTCATTTTAATTTATATATCTAGTATTCTGGACTTTGAAAGTCTATAAAACTTGCCGTAATTGTGTACTTAAGCGCAACATCAGCGTCATACTTATTTTTTCTTTATATATTTAACATTTATTAAAAATTAGAGCTTAAAAGAAAGTTACCGAGCTACGCATGTCGAAAGAGGAAAACATTGTTATTGACTTATGATACCGGCATGTGTCAAAAAGAACATAATACATCATATGTAGGGCTGCCAACCCGACCAAAACCCGATAAGCCTTATAGGGTCGGGTTGAATCGGGTTGCAAGATGTTATTGGGTTGACCTGATAAACCCGAAAACATTATAGGGGCGGGTTAGGGTTATATTATATACTTAATCGGTTATCAGGTCAACCCGATAAGACCCAGAAATTTTATTTTCGCCTACTGTTTGGAATTTTTACTTGTTACTTTTTGCTTATTATTTTGCCGACTGTTGGATTTTTCATTCATCAAAAAAGAACATTTTAACTAGTAATGTTTCTTGAATGAATTACACGAATTTGAAAGTATTTTGCCTATTGTTGGATTTTTCATACAAATCAAAGAAAAACGTTTTATATTCTTCATGATTTTTACTGAACTAAAACCAATTTGCAAGTGATATTGGAATAGTGGACTACGTAATGCATTTTGCCTTTTTTTTAATTTTTTTTTATTTATTTATTTTTATTGCTGCTGCCACTTTGTATAAAAATTATGCCAACCACAATTGACCCGTTTGCTCAAAAAAGACATGAATTGACCCGATAACCTAACCCGATATAACCCGAACCCATATAGGTCGGGTTGCGGGTCACATAATTTTATTCCAAAACCCGACTCAACCCGACCCGATACACCCGACAGGCGACAACCCGAACCGATAACACCCTTAATCATATGTAACTTTGGATTTGATTAATGAATCTGGCAGTATGCCGATATCATCACATATGGATGAAACTTCCACTAAAATCGACTTCTACATAATGGCATTTGGATGTGCGTATTGCCGTATTCCCGCATATATAGTAGTATACTACGATGATTACCTGTATGCTTTTATTTTATGTAAAAAATTATCTAGAACAACTGCACAAGTATGAAAAGTGATTACTACAGCATGTTTACTTGTTTAGTGATATTGCATATTTTATAAATATTTTCATACGTAATAGTAGTATAATGTTATCAGAAAACATTGGTTGAAAGTTGAAAATCCAATGGATTGCATATAATCTAAAACCGAGGGACCAGAGATGCAAATAACTTGACTTTGGAGTCAACCCCAGTTGCCTTTACTCACTTCATTTCATCTTCATTTCTTTGCAACTTCTGAATTGACTCTCTTTGTAACTTTATTTGATCTTGCATTTTGATTGCATTCATTCACACGAACCAAAATACTTGTACTCAACTGGAACTTGCATTTTGATTGCAGCCATTCAGTGATTTAGATTTGCATCCATCCATCGGTAAATTGCAGGTCATTTCTATTCTCAAATTACTTTTTTTTTTTTTTTTTTTTTTTTTTTTTTTTTTATATATTATTGTTTCATTGCATATCTTATTTGTTGAGTAGTCGATTATATGCCAAAAAAGGGTATTTTTAAAACGAAGCAAAAAGTAGTAATTATATATAGCCAAAATAAAAATAAAAATTATGTCAAATATTTACTGAGTAATTGACCCATATACGTAAGTTGGGTTTTGTCCTTGGATTGTTGGGCTGCCATATTCGTAAGTTAGGATCGCTGTAGTGTTTAGGGTCATTTGTTATCTCAACAAGAAAAAAATAATATTTCAAGTCCAATATTTCAACAAGTTTTTGTACACCAGATTTTTACAACAATAGAAAATAGTATTATCTTGGTTTTGTTAGCAATACTAACTAAAAATAGTGTTAAGTGTGTTCCACCTGCTTCATATGTCCAGCCCATTTGATCCGTTTTCTTTTTATTTTACCACTTTGCACGTTAGACATAAAACAACCTGCATCAACCCGTTAAAATGTATACGGGTCGAAATTGGCACCTCTAGTTCAAGAGCCTTTAGGTAAGGATCAGGTGCTTTCACCACCGATGATAACCAAATGGAAGAAATCAGTATGTCCAAGAGTTGAAATCATTAGGTAAGCGTTTTGCCTCGGGGCATTAGTAACAGCAGCACGTGATCTTCAACGCATTTTGTTAATTTGTATAGACCCTCTATAGGCTCCACCTTTTCCTTCACCAATCTGTATACAAAATAAAGATCACACACACCAAATGAAAACACACAAACACAAAGTGTGTCTTAGTTTCTAAAATATTCTTCTTTGTCTTCACCAAACTTTAAGCCCCCTTGGGATATCATCAGGGAAAAAACAATGTCTCAAGTTGAGCTTAATGCCTTCTTAAAATTCATAAGCTTAACTTCATAAGCAATTTCAAGCGTAAAAACTAAATCCAAATAGTCCTAAATCTTAATTTGGGTGATAAAGTAGCGATACCACTTATTTGGGTGTTGACACTACAGGAAGGGCAAAAGAGCAACAAATGGACAACAGGCATCACAAAAGACACAACATTCGCAAACAGATAAACACGCACAAACTGACCACAAAAGCACATAAGTCTCAGTATCAACAAATGCACCCAGAAAACACCAAAAGGTTACAGCTAATTGGCTAGATTACGGGTACAAATCGCTAAATTAGGGTTTAGCCGGTGCCAAATACCCACGTTGGCTGCAACCACAAAGTCCACGTGGCTACTCCGCCGAGATACGTGAACTGAAAAAGCACCATAAACCAAAAGTGGTAGGCGTCAAACAACCACCCCCACCATGGCTGCAGCCAAAAAGTCCATGTGGCTACCCCGCCAAGATACGGGAGTCGGCCATCGCCTAATGCCAAAAATTAGGGTGTCCAGTCAACCGTGTCGGAAGTGGTAGGCGTCAAACGGCAGCAACTCGCAACAACAAACTCGCCGTAGCTACCCCGCCAACAGATTATGAACATGGTGGATCCAGGGTTTGATGTATCTGGAGAATTCGGATACAACGTGTATGGGCCAAAATTAGCCCACTAAAAAGGGCGGGAAAAGCCTGCAACAAAACAGTGTCGTGTGGAACGGTATATTATACTATATATATAGTAATAATCGATCCAATGGGCTATATGAGAAGGTCCAAATAACTACACAAGTTATTAGATCTAAATCTCTAACTTAATAACCCAAATTTTGGATGGATATGAGGAAAATTAGTGTCCAAATTGTAATTTGTTATCTTCTTTTGTAATTTACATATACTTTACATTTGCTAAACTGTAATTTTCATACTCCAATTACCTCCCTCCATTGGCTAGATAACAAGGTCTAAATAACTAAACAAGTTATTAATAAACCCAAAACTTTATGAAATTCCAAATTTTTGCCAGATCAAGGAAAATACTATAGTGTCCAAATATTTACATAGCATGGACAACAATAGAAAATAATTTAATCACATTTTATGTAATGCAATCATACATTCTTTCTACAAACCCACTTGCCTTTATTCTTTTTAACTTTGAGCTTCCATCCATCCATAAACTGTAAGTCATTTTACCTTTTTATGACTACGTAGAGTCACATATTTAGTAAAAGGAATTTTCTTAGAAATTGCATTCTTTATTCTAAGTTATATATATTTGTTTTAAGGCAGATTGATGACTAAAAATCTTAGTCATGGATTCTTTGTACTATTATTGATAATGACTCTACCCTTTCTGATGCTCTTTACTTGTGGACGCAGCTCAATCTCATTCTTGATAATGGCTACTACGTCCATTCCTCATCGGTGGAAATATGATGTTTTTGTTAGTTTTAGGGGTGAAGATATCCGTAAAAACTTTATGGATCATATGTTCAATGATTTCAAGCAAAAAGGAATTCATGCTTTTAGAGATGATAGAGAGTTGCCCAAAGGAGAATACATATCCCCTCAATTATACAAAGCCATTGAAGAATCGAGGTTTTTGATAGTTATCTTCTCCAAAGATTATGCTTCTTCATCATGGTGTCTGAGGGAACTTGTCAAAATACATGAATGCAAGCAGATTGAAGATCCCAAACATGAGGTTCGGTTTATCTTTTATGATGCCAAGCCTGATGTTGTGAGGAAACAAAAAAGGAGTTATGCAGAAGCATTCATTAACCACGAAATTTCAAATAAAATAGAGGTGGATAAATGGAGGGAAGCTCTATTTGTGGCGGCTAACTTATCTGGATGGGATCTTCAGGACATGACATATGGGTAAATTTCTTGTTTTTGTGTAATTAGTCTTGTAGCTCTACTAAAGCTTAACACTACGTAGTTTCTCTTACTTATTGTGTCTTTTTGGTTAACAGGTTTGAGTCCAAGTTCATCGATTCCATTTCCAGAGAAATCCTCAAAACATTATGTGACGGACCCTTGCATGTTGGTGAGAACCTTGTTGGCATAGATTTCCAATTCGACAAATTAGACTTGTCACGCTTTGTTGGGTCAGACAAGGTTAACATGATTGGAATATGTGGTATAAGTGGAATAGGAAAGACGACCCTTGCGAAAGCAATTTATAACTTAATGCATGTCCACTTTGAAGGAAGTTGCTTTTGTGAAGATGTCAAAGAAGTCACAAAGCGACAAGGCCTGATTCAAGTCCAACTGCATATGATTGGAAAGATCATGAAAATAGAAGATTTGAAGATACCAAGTGTTGGTGAAGGAATTATGGTAATAAAGAAGATGATGTCATCAAGGCCGATCCTGCTTGTTTTGGATGATGTGGATCATCGGGATCAGTTAAAGGCACTAGCGGGTTCAGCTAGTTGGTTTTGCCCAGGAAGTTTGATTATTTTCACAGGTAAAGATAAACAGTTACTAAATTCTCATAGAGTGGATGAAATCCATGACATGGACTTCCTAGATGAGGATGAATCTCTTAAGCTCTTCAGTTTCCATGCCTTTGTGGAAAAACATCCTTCTACAGGCTTCCAAGAACTTGCTGAGAAAGCTGTGAACTATGTGCAAGGTCACCCTCTCGCTCTCATAGTTTTGGGTTGTTTTTTGTACGGTAAAACTGTGGGTCAGTGGGTTAGTGAACTGGAAAGGCTTAAAAAACATCCTAATGAAGAAATACATCGAGTTCTCCGTTTAAATTATGATGGGCTAAACCTCCAGCAGCAAAATATCTTACTTGATATCGCATGTTTATTCGTTGGAGAAAAGAGTGATTTTGTAGCAAGCATACTAGATGGGTGTAACTTTTTTGCAGATACAAACATGAGAGTTCTAGTTGATAAGTCATTAATCACAATCTCTAGCGATATGTCACTCCAAATGCATGACTTGATTCAAGCAGTGGCAAGGGAAATCATTCATGAAGAATCTATCATGACCGGGAAACAGAGGAGATTGTGGAATTCATCTGAAGTTTACAATGTATTGAGTGAAAAGAAGGTTAGTAGTGGTATACAATTCTTTTTTCTCTACACTAATACATTAAAGTATTAGCAAAATATCCTTATGAAGCTGCATGTTTTTGTTTTTCCAGATGCCAATAACTGAAGCAGTTGAAGTTCTAGTCCTTTCCTTAGAGAAATTTAGTCAAAAGGTTCAAATAGATGCTAATGATTTTGCACATTTGAAAAAGTTATGGATCCTGAAAATCTATCAAGAGGAAAAGGTATATGAGCGGAAACGTGAATTGGAGAGACACAATGTGATCTTCTCAGGAAATTTGTATCATTTGTCCGATGAGTTAAGCTTGTTTTGTTGGCATGGATGCCCTTTCAAGTGCTTACCTTCCGATTTCTATCCAGAAAACATTGTGGCCATTGACCTGTCTTACAGCAACATAATAGATTTTTGGACAACACCTAAGGTATTTCCTTGTACACACATGTTTTCCTATTTGATCCGAGAACTCATCTTCTTTTTTTTTCTATTGATGTCAGTGTTTTAGAAGGTTGAATGTAATGAAGCTAAGGTACTGTTGTAACCTAACAACCACCCCTGACTTCTCAGAGACTACAAATATTGAAGAGCTAGATTTTGAAGGTTGTGTGAATTTGGCTACAGTTCATCCATCTATTGGAATGCTTAATAAGCTTGATGTCTTAAATCTGAATGACTGCACACTGGTTTGGAGTTTTCCTGAAGCCTTTTGGTCTAGATGCTGGACTTCAATCATTAGACCTTTTGGTTTAATATGGAACAAACAACATCCCCAAAGATCAGTTTCATTGGCAGGTTTAAATATGTTAAAGGAACTGGATTTCAGCTACTGCAATTTAGTTCAAGTGCCCAATGGCATTGTAGGCTTATCATGTCTAAAAAAGCTATACTTGTCAGGGAACAATTTTACTAGTTTGCCTGGAAGTTTAAGTCAACTTTCTAATCTTTTTTAGGAGTAATGTTATAATGTTATTAGGTGCTATTTTCCACAAAATAATAATTGAAATTTGACATTGTAGCTTATAATCTAATTACGTTTAACACTGTCTCATTTTATAACTTGTCAATATAATAATCGATCCAATGGGCTATATGACAAGGTCTAAATAACTACACAACTAATTAGATCTTAATCTCTAATTTAATAACCCAAATTTTGTACAGATATGAGGAAAATTAGTGTCCAATTTGTTATTTGTTATCTTCTTTTGTAATTAATATATACTTTACATTATTTAAAAAAAAAAAAAAAAAAATCCAAATTACTTTGCTAAACTGTAATTTTCATACTCCAATTACTTCCCTCCATGGGATAGATAACAAGGTCTAAATAATAAACCCAAAACTTTATGAAATTCCAAATTTTCGACAGATCTAAGGAAAATATTTACATAGCATGAACAACAATAGAAAATAATTTAATCACATTTTATGAAATGCAATCATACATTCTTTCTACAAACCCACCTGCCTTTATACTTTTTTAATTTGAGCTTCCATCCATCCATAAACAGCAAGTCGTTTTACTTTTTTATATTGTTTCATGTTATATTCTTTATTTCAAGTTATATATATTTGTTTTAGGGCAGATTGATAACTAAAAATCTTAGTCATGGATTCTTTGTACTATTAGCTCTACTCTTTCTGATGCTCTTTACTTGTAGACACAGCTCGATCTCGTTATTGATAATGGCTAATTCTTCCATTGCCCATCGATGGAGATATGATATCTTTGTGAGTTTTAGAGGTGAAGATATCCGCAAAAAGTTCATGGATCATATGTTCAATGATTTCAAGCAAAAAGGAATTCATGCTTTTAGAGATGACAACGAGCTGCCTAAAGGAGAAGAGATATCTCCCCATCTCTACAAATCCATTGAAGAATCAAGGTTTTTCATCATGGTTTTTGATATTCCCATAGATGGACAAGCTCTTACATGTATGAAAAACTTGCGGATACTAAAAATATGCTTTCCGAAAGTCAAAGGACATTGGCAGCCATTTGCAGTAAACTTCTCTGGAAGACTGGATTTGTTTTCCAATAAATTATGGTTGCTTTATTGGCATGGATTGCCTTTAGAGTCCTTACCTTCAGATTTTTATCCGGAAAACATTGTTGCCATCGACTTGTCTTACAGCCACATAAAACAGCTTTGGACAACACCAACGGTATTTACTTGTTCATACATGTGTTCATATTTGACAACTCAAGGAATAAGAAATAATCTTTTTTCTATTGATACCAGCGTTTAAGAAGGTTGAAAATAATGAAGCTAAGGTACTGCTGCAACCTAACAACCACCCCTGACTTCTCAGAGATTACAAATCTTGAAGAGCTAGATCTTGAAGGTTGTGTGAATTTGGCTACAGTTCACCCATCTATTGGAATGCTTAATAAGCTTGCTGTCTTAAATCTGAAAGACTGCACACTGGTTGGGAGTTTTCCTGAAGCCTTTTGGTCTAGATGCTGGACTTCAATCTCTGGTTTCATATGGAACCAACAACATCCCCAAAGATCAGTTTCATTGGCAGGTTTAAATATGTTAAAGTCCCTGAATTTCAGCTACTGCAATTTAGTTCAAGTGCCCGATGGCATTGGAGGTTTATTATGTCTAAAAAAACTAAACTTGTCAGGGAACAATTTTACTAGTTTGCCTGGAAGTTTGAGTCAACTTTCTAGTCTTGAATGGCTTGATGTTAATGGTTGCAAGAAGCTGGAAGTGTTGCCCGAACTTCCACATAGCCTACGCTCTCTTTATGCACATTATTGCACCTCCTTAAGTTAAATTAGGGAATCAAACCCAATCATGATCAAAAGGTCCACTTTTCTGAACAACTGTCCAAAATTGTTTAAGATGTCGATATCGGAGACTCAATGTCTCGACTCATCTGTAACTTCCCAAGGCTCTCGGTTTTCTTCTTTCCTTCAGTATGCGCATAACAGGTGTGGATTGTTCCGTTTGCGAGGAAGTTCCAATAAGAATATGGAAATAATATATGATGGAAATAGCATTCCAAATTGGTTTACAAATAAAAGTTTGGCAAATCAGGTAAAGGTTGAATTACCATCAGATTGGAGCTTCAGTAAGTTAAGGGGATATGGAATTTGTGTTGTTTTCAAGAGAAAAAAACCTCCCACATCTTTTGGATATTTTCGATACAATGTGAAGAACTTTGATGGAGCTTATTTGGGAGGACGCGATCCATACTACTATCGGCGATATTTTGAGGATAAGCCAATAAGAATCGATGAGTCAGATATGATATTTTGAGGATATCAACAAGTGAAGCAATTGAAACGAAGCAATTGAATTTTGAGGATAAGCCAATAATATTTTGTAACATTTTGAAGGGAGCAAAGAATTTTGTAACATTTTGTTTTTATGAGAGTGAAGCAATTGAATTGAAGGAGTGCAGTGTAAGAGTTGTTTGTGATGAAAATTTAGATCAAGAAGCAGACTTGATTATGTTCCAAGACATCCTAACTCTATCACAGCATGGTGGGGCCTGGTGCGAGTTTGGGGAGTATGGAATAATCAGCTGGACATGGTAGGATAAATTATTTATATGTCCTTTGTAGATTTTGTAATTTTTATTTGGTCTTTTTATTAGCCAGAAAAATCCATGTAGGAGACACCCACCAGGTGTTTGATGGAATGCATGAGTAGAAATCATTTGATATTTACTCTACAGCCTGTTTGTAGATTTTTTTGGATTTTACTATGCATTAAGAATTAATGTTGTGTTTTGAAGTTGCGATTTGTACCGTAAGATAATAAACCTTGTTGTAGTTTATGTCTTTGGAAATTAATATCGTAGCAATTACGTGACTGGTATGGTATCATGTTTAAACATGCACTGTCTTTGGAAAGTGTGCTCTTTACGGTGCCAGCTCAACCAACATTTGAGACAACATGTTTATTGTTATGTTATAAAAACTTAACATTTGTTTTGATTGCTGAAAACGCTCTTCTTTGATAGCTGCCTTCTGCATCTGTTCTTTGTTGCACTAATAGCTCAAGATCCGTTCCTTGAGGTAGCTGCCTAGACATGCTACATGTATTTCGACCCATTTACATACAGGTCAGATTTCAATCCGTTCCCAAAATTACATCTTTTACCATTTATGTGAGTATTAAACACCATACGGATAAACAGAGAAAGTATCAATAGCTTGTTCCTTCACTTCACTTAACCCAGGTTGTTATCTTCTGTTTCATTACCCTCACCCTAGTGGTGGTAGTCTAACTGAAAACCAAGTGAAAACCAAGTGGGGTTTCATTGTTCTTTAATTTTTATTTAAAAATAAATAAAATTCAAAGGCGAAGAATGTGCATTTTAGTCATTTCAAAATTGTGGTTAATCAACTGAGAGAAAGATAGAGATTCATTAATGTTTTCTATATTATGCAATTCTGCATTTCTTCGAGTTCCCAAATCCTGCTGTTGGTGAACATATCACGAACTATTTGCCAACCCATTTCTTGTATGAGGTCATGCATCTCTAGTCGTTTCTTTGAAACAGTGATAAGAGATTTCTCATTAAGAACGCTAATTCCTATCACCGGGTCAAAACCAAAGCTATCAAATATCCTAGTAACGTGTTCCTTATCTTTTCCCTTGAAAAAACATGCAACGTCTAGAAATATTTTCTTCTCAGAAAGATGTAACCCATCATAACTTAACTTCAGTGTATTAAAAATCTCAATATCCGGTTCTTTAGCCAATCTATTTAAGGAACTTTCCCAAACGACAATCTCTTCCATAAAAGAAAGAACCTAGAACCTTCAAAGCTAGAGGAAGATAACCAGCATAGCATACTGCACGATATGACAACTCCTTGTAATCATCTGGGGGGATGTTAGTTTTAAAAGCATGCCTACAGAAGAGCTGAACAGCTTGGTCCAGAAGTAAAATATTAGTTTTATACGTTGCATATGCATCTGATAACAAATGCTGATTTCTTGTGGTTATTATGATTCTACTTCCTGGGCCAAACCATGTGTTTGTTTCAGCTAGAAACTCTTTTTGCTGAAGATTATCCACATCATCTAAAACAAGAAGAACCTTGTTTTTGTGGAATCTATCTTTTATTGTTTGAGCTCCTTCATCAGGATCGTTAATAAAGAAGTAATTCTTCGGTTGCAAGGCACATACATCTTTTTTATTTGAGCAGTTTTGTCGTACATCTTTGACAAAGCTACTACCGTCAAACTTATAAGAAATTCTCTGAAACATAGCTTGCGCTATTGTCGTTTTACCAATTCCCCCCATTACCCATATACCTACCATACGCAACTCTTCTGTTTCATCAAAATCCAGTAGGGAATTCAATTAGTCTATATGCGTCTCGATACCAATTAGATTGTTCTCTATATCATCTCGCTTTATATGTCCTAAGATGTCTAGAACAAACTTGTTGATAAAATGTGACTCGCCACTGCACATTTAAGAGCATTGTTAGCATATAAAATTAATTGGATGTTAAAGAGAAAATGAGTTCTTATGAAACTTTTTTATGGGATTTTTTTAGTTTATTGAGGTCAACTTATGAATTGAAGGTTACTAGAGATACTTTAGGAAAACTTATAACAAGGCAGCTACGCTGTATGTGGATTAACAAGGAAACCATAGTGCATATATATAGCATATTCATTACATTATATGAAAGCATGTTACCACGTGCCTCACAAATATTAATCATAAGGAAGTAACAAAAAAAATCCGGAACTAGGAGCAGGATACATTTTGGTTCAGTTGAGACCATCCAAATTAGGCGTTGATCATTTCAGCAATTCAGCAACACTAACCGATTAAAGACCAATGCATCAACCAGATTGAGTTAAAGAAGTACCAAACCCAGACCAGTCTCAAGGACGGACCCAGGATTTTTAAGAGGGTGTTGCCCAAAAGAAATGTTGGGCTTACTAAAGTTGAGGGGAAGAGGAGATTGGGTTGATGGGGTATGGAGTTGGGAATGGAACTCGGTTAGGAATCCTAGGGGAAGAACAGAGGGTGAGATGGTGGAGATTAATAATATACTAACAACTGTAACTGTGTCTCAAGAATGCAGGGATAAATGGAAGTGGAAATATGACTAGGATGGGGGTTTCAAGGTCAAAACGCTTACAACAATGATTGAAGATTGTACCAATAACACACGAAATGCTAATCAAGCAACAATACGGAACAGACTTCTCCCTAACAAGGTAAATATTTTCATTTGGCGGGCTTTAAAAGGTAGACTGCCGGTGAGGGTGGAATTGGATAAGCATGGTATTGATCTTCATACTATTCTGTGTCCATGGTATTGCTCTTCCATTACTTTTATGTGAAGAATTTCTGAAGGTCTGGGACAAGTTATTCCAATGGTGGGGTCTAGGTTTGCCTGATGCATTTAATATAAAGGAGATGGTGCTACATGGTGGAAATTCGGTAATGTCTAAAACGAGCAAGTTGCTTTTGAATTCTGATGTTTGGGTTACATGCTATTTAGTGTGGAAGAACAGAAATAATCGAATCTTTAAAGGTAAATTTGAGGCGGGTGAGAAATTGTTTCAAGATGTGCAACTAAAAAGCTATGAGTGGATTAATAGAAGATCGGCGAAGGGCGGGTTCGAGTGGCAACAGTGGGTAAATAGTCCGGATTTATGCAAATTTGCATATAGTGTTGGATGATGTTGAACAAATGGGTGTTCGCTTGTTAGCCTATATGTGGGTTTGGTTCAATAATGGTGATATAAGTTGAGTCACATGTGGGTTGGGTCCAATGTTGGTAGAGATAGTCCACATCTCATGGTTTTCTTGTTGTGAGGGCCATTTTTTATGTATATTTTGATATTTTAGTTTTATGAGGATAGTTGTAACTGAGTTGCTTTATACCAGTGTGTTGAGTAATATAATTTTGCTGTTAAAATACCATCAAAATGTACTGAACTTGACATCTTTTGTAATTTTGTGTAGTGATTTTTTTTTGTTTCTAAAAAAGTAAAAAACTATCTAAATTCGACTATTTTGTGCACTCGTTGGCTGCCCAGTCCAATTCAGCTTGCCCGTTCCACGTGTAATTTCAAATTCTTTTTTTTTTCCTTCTTAAAAATATATGACTATTACCCTTTATTATTAACACATCCCCTTTTTTTCGAATTGGGTAATATCAATTGAGTGTGTTTATGTTTGAATTTTTTGATGGGAAATGTTAATAATGTCGTTATAAACCTGAATCAATCACTTAATCATACCTAGAAACTCTCTTGCTTAACTTTCGAAAACTAGGGTTTATGGTCGATTTGGGGGAAGTCAATTGAGTGTGTTTGTGTTTAATTTTATTGATGGGATATGTTCCTACTTAGGTTCTTAACATGCTTCAATCAACTAATTGTATTCAGAAACACGTTTGGTTGAAGTTCGAAGATTAAGGTTTATGAACAATTTGGGTAATTTTGATTGGTGATGTCTGAGTCTAATTGTGTTTAGGGCTTTTATTTAGAATATTTCATTATGCATTCGACCAAAGTTAATTGAAATTATACTAAGATTTGTGATCAATTCGATTTGTGTTGTGTTCTTGATAATTTCGAGATTCAAATGTGCTTGTGTTAGGAGTTATGTAAATGTCCAGTAATGCAATTGTGAGTCAATTAAATGTTTTGTAGCTTGAAACATGTAACAATTCACATTTTCAGGTTAATTACTATTCCCGGAAAATTGTACTATTCACTTTTACTATTCATTTTCCCGAAATTTGATTTTTTGTTTCTTGGCCTCGAGTGATAAATCATTTCCATGGCAAATTAAAAGTTTGACATTCATCAGATTATTTTCGCGAAAGTTAATAAGGAATTACACGTTTTAGGGTAAAACGTCATTCAAAAATTCTACGCACAACGAAACACGACCGCGTTAATTTTCCCCGTATCAGAAAAATATTTGATACACTCATGATTTATTTGAGAATAAATCATGACAGTGAAAAACATGACCAAATAAATCTCGGCAGTTAAAAACTAGAATTTTCACTTTTAAACGTTTTTACTCAGCCGTAACCTTAGCCTATACCTGCACCACGTTTCTAAGACGATTTGAGTTTTCACATTTTTGGAATAAGTCAACATATTTTTCCCTCCTCCTTTGACCAAAAATCATTCCTTGATTTTATAAGTCATTCCTTGATTTTTAGGCTTACGGTTTGATGTCTAAAAAACATTTAATACCAACCGACACTAGAGTGAGCCCAGTCTAGACATTATAAGTCATTTTAAATTATTTATATCCTATTAGAAAAGTAACATTTTACTTTTCTCAATTTTACATAATATTCGTACGTTTTACGTATTACGCGTTTTAGACCCGTGTTTCCGGTTTTAGCAGGGTTTTACCACCCCAATGGAACCTACCACTCATTTTATATTTTATTATGGAACATATTGAGATGTTTAACAATACTTTCAAGTTCCATATTTTTACGACACCCGGTTTTACGTTTTGAGGCTTAATCATTTACGGTTGGCATTTCCCGGAGTCAAAACTCATCCAATATCTTGGATAATATCAAGCAAGGCACACCTCACCCCCTAGACCTTATGGAACCACCAATAGGGGGGGGGGAGTCATCCCTTGGTGTGGCTTGATCTTAGGCTAAGTAATCTTGGATGAATGACATGTATACAAGCTTCCTAAACAAGCCTTTGACAAGTCTTGATAAGTAACCTCCTCATGAGCATATAAATACCCCCCTCCCCCCCTTTGTGCCGTCCATATCACCCACCAAAACCACTCCACACTTAGCTTAAATACTTCTAGTTTTATGCAAGATTCAAGAGCAAGTTCTAAGATAGAAACCCTAGTTTGGTTTTAGGTTATCAAAACACTTCCAAACTACATAAACTTTGGTGATTTCTCTTGAGTTTGAATCCACTCTAGTCACCTCAACTTTCATCATCTATCTTTCAAGAATACAAGAGTAGAAAGATTGCATGAAGTGAAGTGGGTTGAAGCTAAAGTCTATCAAAGTCCTTTTCCTTACATGCTACTTACCTTTCTTATTTGAAAGCCAAAAGTTGTAAGCCAAACCCTAACATGCTTCTTGTTAAATATCATAATCATGTTATTTACATATCATTTATGCTATATTATGTCTTGTATTCATGTTCATGATGTATAAAAATGAATAAAACAAGTTATTGTATATGATTGTTAAGATAAGTTATTGAAATAAGTAAAATAGTGACTTTATTGGTGTAATCTGATCAAAATGGAAAAATTATGATATTGGATCATTACATATTGTAGTAGAGGACTTAACAAGGAAATCATAACAATTTGAACCACCTAAAACACGCGGCAAAACTGCCAAAATAGTTTCTGTGACAGAACCTAAAACACGCAAAAAGAGGCCTTTATGGTCCGTTTCATGAAAAAGTTAAAACACGAAAGTTGTCCGGAATCACGTTTTCTTCAAAAACTCAGGATCACGTCTCCAGAAAACTAATAACGAATGAGATTTTTCTCAGTTTCTTAACAGCTATTTACATATATAAGTCACTATATAAAGGTTATGGTTTATAAAGACCAAAGAGGTCTTATGACCTAGAATCAAGACCACAACTATGGCTAGAGCCAAGGTTGAGTCGCAAGACCATGGAACAACGACCAAAGGTCATGGCAAGGCCATGACTAAATGACCATATAAACTTACTTAGGCGAAAACATGAACTAAAAGTTGGCGATAACTTTAACAAACAATTTGGATCTACTTCATCTAAAAGAACCATGAGATATCACAAGTATTTGTCATTCAAGTTATAAGAAACTTACCCTAATAACAATCTTCATGTAAAAATAAACTTTCCTAAGTTTATTCAAATATTGGACATGTAATTTTCGGATCAAAACTTATATATATATATATACTTTATCAACTACTACAATAGTAGGGAGCCTTATGTGAGGAGTTCATTATGTAAGCCGTCGAGATGAGTTGTGGATTTACGAATTAAAGTGTCCTGGCTCCTCGAACGTTTACTAACATGACTTCTGAATTATGTCGGCCCAAACGGTAGTAAACGATATATAAAACATACATGTTTCATGAATCATTTCTTTCAAAGACTTACACTATACATCATACCACATCATGGACTAAATGCAAGATATATATATAGGCACATCTTCATATTCATTACTCAAATCCTAATTCGCAACATTCTATAATAGGTTGCTCGTAGAAACCTTCACGATCCAACCATTACCTTCATTACTTGCTATCTTACTTAAGGTGAGTTCATAGCCCCACTTTCCATTACTTAATTGTTTTACAAACCCTTGGGGTGAATACATGCTATTTTAACCGAACACAATGCTTTCAAATTGTATGCTTGCCTGATTGTTTTATTATCACTAAGTACCAGCCTTGCTAAACCGAGATCCCTTATTATGAACCATTTAATCACTAGCAATAGTGAGCGCGAATATTGTGAATAGGCCTATTGGGATTGACGAATCCCATTTGTATTGACTAAGTTCATACAAATGCATTAATATTTGAGACATGGGTATGACAGCAAAGTACCTACCGGGATAAATCTGCCGATCGATATTGGTACACGTTAACGTTTTGGAGTTATAAGCTTAGTAATGATAATAACTGTTTTGTTTTCCAACCATTGGTGTGAGCCTATAACTCACACTACCAACACATTGTGTTCATCCATTAAACAAACTCTATGAATATCACTCAACCTTTGTGTTGACCTTTTAAGCATTTATTTCAGGTTCATGATGATCAAGGATGGCAGGGAAGGGCACGGATGTTCAAGAGGGCTATAAATTTTATTATCATTCAAAAACTTATCTAATGTGATTTGTAAACATGAAACCATCTGGGACCTCATTTTGTAATCTCTAATATTTATATAATTTGAATGATAAATCTTTTAAAACGACTCAATTAGAGTTCGTTTTCTATTATTGTGACTATTGTGCCATCGAGTAACACCCAGTTTGAATTCCTCTGCAACCATGAATTGGGGGTGTTACAAAACACGTGAATATATTCTGTCTTGAGGTTACTTAGAAATTTGATGAAAAGAGATAACAGTTTGATGAAAATGAAAATAAAGATAAAAAGGATAAGATATAAGAGAATGATAAAAATGAAGATGAAAAAGATGGGTCATTGTTGAAGATGAAGATGAAAGTGTGTTGGTTGATTTTGTTATTTTGCAGCCAACGAGTGCACAAAATAGTCGATTTAGACAGTTTTTACTTTTTTAGGGAAAAAAACAAAACAACAAACATAACTACATAGAATTACAAAAGGTGTCAAGTTCATTGCATTTTGGTGGTATTTTCCCTTTGAGCACTTCATGACCTAAAATTGAGTGTAGCCCTTGCCACACTTGACATACGTGTGGGTCCGTCCATGCGGATATGTGTATTTATTTCTACGGTTCTTATACAATGTGTTTTATACTTTATGAGTAAAGTTCTAAAAATAGATATATACTAGTATTTTGAGCCCGCGCGTTGCCTCGGGGTTTGTGTATATGCAAGTTAGCACAAAAAAGAGAGGGGATTAACTATATTTATCAGCTGTAATTTGTAATTTTCCTTTCGAATTCACTAAAACTAAGAAATACAACAATACATTTTCCTTAAAAGAACAACAGTACATTTTCCTTAAAAGAAAAAGAAGGAGATTTTTGTTGCTAATAATTTAATGATGTTTGAAACAGCTGATGGGCTGAAATATTATGATCTCGTTGAAGGAAAAGGTCCAACTGCTGAAAAGGGATCAACGGTTCAGGTTTGTGTCGAACATTCATTTTTCATGTGAAATTTGATTGCAATTGTGTTTTTCTTGGGTAATGGTTCGGGTTGAAACACACAATTTATTTAGCACAGGTCAAAACATGCCTGGCTAGTTTGACTCACATTTTTTTTTAAACAAAATGATCCTTAATAGCTTGTTTTGGGTTGGGGTCTCATTACAAGTATATTGGCTTTGTGCAGGTGCACTTTGATTGTGTTTATAACAAAATTACAGCAGTTTCAAGCAGGGAGTCTAAAATTTTAGCTGGAAACCGGACCATTAACCACAGGTTTGTTTCTAATTTCTTTATTCACTCTCTTAATGCAGCCAATACATTATGACAATCATAAGCACTTCTACCGAAATACTCCAAAACCAATAATCGCGACTTAGGGTTGCAATAATTAGCTTAAACGCACATCCAAACACCCCAACGTAAGAGTTCTCACTTGACAATTGACACTTAATGTCAAATGTGAATTCTTTTGGGTTGTGAGGATGGGCGTATCATTATGTTTTTGCACAAGTTTGTAAACGCTTCTCTAGTTCAAATAATCATAAAAATGATTATTTAACTTTGTATATACTGTTGACATTGTAAAAGAGCAAGGTTTGATCAATTGGTTAACACCCTTGGGTTCGATCCTCACCTCTTGCAAGGCCAGAGGTCCTTTTCTACCTTTGTTAGAACCGGAAGAAGGCTCTCTACCTTAGGTAGGGGTAAGGCTGTCTACGTCTCAACCTCCCCCATACACCGTGGAAGACGATATTGAGAGTTACTTTACTCTTTTTTTTTTTTTTTTTTTTACTGTTGACATTGTGACATGGATGGTTTGGTATCCTGTCATGTTCCATTTTATGACCTTAAGTAGCCTTACGAGTTTAAGGTTGGAGCTACCCCTGGAAGGGAACGAAAACGTGATTATGCAGACAACCCAAATGTTTATTTTCAACTCAAGCTGCACCAAAACCTCCTCCAGCCATGTATTCCGTTGTTGAGGGGATGAAAGTTGATGGAAAGGTGATCTTCAGTTATTTTAATTATCAAAATAATTCTCTCTTCTTCTATTTTAGAAAAAACTCATATTCATATATATATTTTTTTTTGTTGCACAGAGGAGGGTGATAGTTCCTCCAGAGGCAGGGTATGGTAAAAAGAGACAAAATGAAATTCTGGCACGCCGTTCTTGCTAGTCATCTTTCTTTGCTTATGTTACGATAAAAAAAGGTTGTGCTTTTAGTGAAATTCCAACATTTGTTCACATAAAAGTTTTTCAATGGCTTTCTTAGTTTTTACCCTTATGTTAACCTTTCTTCTAGTGAATTAAATTCGCATTCTTGAACCTCGGTTGTCGTAGAAAGTAGATCTTTTTGTTGAGTTGATGAAAAAACAACTTTCAATGCCCATTCTCTCATGTTTTTTCCAACATGTATGCTGGTTTTGCAGCCAAATACAACATTTGAGTTGAACCTTGAGCTATTGCAAGTAACTCGACCTGAAGGAAAGTAGCTTGTTCCGAAGACTGCTAGTATTTTTGTCGACTCGAATAAGTCTGCAAGGGTAGTTTTGGTATGAAGAGCAATTTTTTATTAGTTTTCCCAGAAGGCCAAGGTGTATGAAGCTTTGTAATATAAAGTTGTACATGACACTACATTACAAATACTCTTTACCACACTTGGTCACGCGTGGAACATCTTTACAACTCCAATGGTTGGCTTAAGTAGTTGTGGCCATCGGGTGGTGTGAGTTATTTTTGCATGTGCTTTATATTATTTGAAAAATTGAGGTATAGATAAATTGAAGAGTTAGGGACGGAAATGGCGTGATAAAACCTATAACCCGTGGGTATCCGTCCTTGATGAGTGGGTAACCTCATCAAATTTTACCCACGGGTGGATCATGGGTGAAAAAATAACCCTCTATCGGGTGGTGGGCGGGTGATATATACCTGTCGCGAGTAAACCCGAACTGCAAGCCCTTCATACCCATTTTAAAATACCCGTGGATATATCCGTGAACCCCGTTTTTTTAACTTGCATTTATTATGTTACTTAAATATTTGTGAAGTTATCAGTAGATATATTTATTACTCACCTAAATCTATTAAAAGCCACAACATCTAATCATCTCTTTTGAGTTGCAAGACTAGAAGAAGAATACGAATCATCAAAGCATCAAATATATATACTACTTAGTATCTCATTTCTCAAGTCAAATTCGTCCATACATGGTATTGCGATTTTAATACACATGTAACCCCTAGTTTTAATCATGTTCAAAATAATTTAAAGTAAAGTCTATTACATTAAGATATTATATTGAGATATGTAGTACCTGTTTGTGTAGTGAAAAAATAAGCGAAAGATTCACTTTTAAAATTAACCAAACAAAAGAAGTTAAAGGAAAGCAAAAAGTTAAGACAGTTATAAATGGTACAATTGGAATAATACAAAAATTTGACATCACTATTAAATTAATAATGATAAGTGTTGCTATATTATTGATTTATTGGGGAGAAAAGTTCAATGTAAATTAGATATTCTCTAAAGATCCAATGAACAAATCATATTCATTCATTTTGGGATAATTATTTTAGGCTCAAAAAGTGCCGATTACCGAAGCGACCGGTCTATTTTGTAATTCCAAAAAAAGAAAAAGAAAAAAAAAAGACAATGTGGTAAAAAATGGAAAATGTTGAAAATTGTGTATTTATTACTCGGTATTAAGTTCAACGCTTAGAATTTATAATTAAGTGCAATTTACTTTTAGAGGTTAAATAAATTATGTCATATTATATTATTTTGAAGTACTCTATTAGATAAGCTACGTGTTGTAACAAACTATATTATTATTTTAAAGACGTTGGATTTCGGTCCGTTGAGAAATGTATCATAGAGACAAAAAAAAAAAAAAAAAAAAAAAAAAAAAAAAAAAAAAGTGGTAAAAAGTGTAAAATGTTGAAATTGTGTATTTATTACTCGGTATTAAGTTCAACGCTTAGAATTTATAATTAAGCGCAATTAGATGTTGGATTTCGGTCCGTTGAAAAATGTATTATAGAGATAATAAGCTATATATTATAGAAGCTAAATCTATGAAGAGTTATGTTTAAAACTTGGTCATTATACACACATATTATTTCATCTGTCAAATTTTGTTTTGAAAGTTACCATTTAGAACAACAAAGGTCAACAAGCTAAATATTTATGTTGGAATCACATTCAAGTGAGATTGTGTTCTATTATTATTAAGGAATTATCAAACAAATGCGCTATTTTTCATCACTTCTTTTGAATAATTGAATTTTGAAAAATAGAATACATTGCTTTGATTGAACTGAAGTGAGATTGTTAGTCCTTTTTTTGCAATAGCCGAGTGATAGATTTTTTTTACATAGTTGAAGTCACCGTAAACACTTAAAATAATAATAATAATAATAATAATAATAATAATAATAATAATAATAATAATAATAATAATAATAATAATAAAACTACAATTACATGATTTTCACATAATAAGATGGCGTGCTGTGAGGCTGCACACAATAGTGATCATGGACGACCTTCATTTTGTCTGGCACATCATCTTTCTTTCTCCGACAACCTGCATACGACTTTTTGCCATACAAAAAATATACCCCACAAATATTCATTTTTAATTAATTCACACACACAAAAAACATATGCAAATTGATCGTGCATACGATCTTAAAAAAACACGACCAATACACGACCTACATGCCAAAGTAAGGGCGACCAAATCTCAACTCGATCGACCGAATAGACGATCGACTTATTATGGCTAGCCTGATAGGCTGATATGACAAACCAAACTCAAATACATATAAGATTGACTTGTAACATAATACACGAAATTGATGTATAAAATATCATGTCATGGCGAAAATTATGTGATTGTAAATACAATGACACCTTCCATGGTACCACTTTAGATTGACATGTAACTAAATACACGAAATTAGATAGTATCTAAACCTGAGGGACTGCAAGTGAAATTAAAGTTGACTTAGAGTCAACGAAGTTGCCTTTACTCTTTTCTAACTTCATTTGATCTTTTCATTTTCATTGCAGTCATTCGATCAATACTTCCATCCATCTGTAAGTTAATTATATAGTTGTAGTTTTAAATTATCCTTGTATATTTCAAATTTATAGTATGATGAGACTTTTGAGTCTGACTCGATTAATTCATTGTAATAGTTGTATGTGATATTATTGAAGTTTGTTAGTTTTGGTTGACCGAAAACCGACAATTTATAGATGTTCTGATGATAGATGCAGTTAATTAAGGGGGTGTTTGTCTTGGCCTATTTGCTGGGTTTTGGTTATTCAATCAATAGATTGTCATATTTGTAATTTCCAGTATTATTCATTTGATCTTTAAAATTGAGCTTATAAAAACTTCAATAAGCTCATCTAATAAGTTAAAACAAACACCCCTTAAAACTAGTTGAGCTTATAAAAAGGAATTTATGCTTTTAGAGATGATACCACATTGCCTAAAACTGAGGGACTGAAAGTGAAATTTACTCTTTTCTAAACTTATCCTCAAGTTACTAAGCATTAAAAATGAGCTTATAAAAAGTTCAATCATCAAATAAGTTAAAACAAACACCCCTTAAAACTAGTTGGGATGCAATTGACATGATTGAGTGATTTGAGCCTGTGAGAGATGTTTTTTATTAGGTTATGTAGCATAAGATGCATGGCGTTGAATGAAATGAATAATTAGATTTTGTTAAAGAAAGTAAATACTAATCGGAAAATGCCACTATAGTTGAAATAGTGTTTTCGTGTAAATGACATGAAGTGTGGAAAACGTTCAAAAGTTGTAGTGTTGTGTGGATCAGTGACTCGAAGGAACTTTACTTTACGCTTTTGGTTTCTTGATGCGTGTGCATGTATTCTATGAAAGTTTTAACAGTTACTAAAACGCGTCACTTATAATTAACATTAATAGTGGTAAATTTAATCTGCATTCATATTCTTAGGAAACATAGAAGACAGAACGCCTCTCCATGGACGGAGGATAGCAGGGGCAAGAGGGGGTTATGGCCCACCCAAATTTAGGACCACTAGCCTTTATTTGTTGTAGTTTTGCATATTATTTCTAAAAAATTAGTATAAATGTATAATAATTATAGGTTTGGCCCCCTCAAAATTATTACGAAAACTTTTCGGCCCCTCCAATAATATTGTTCAAGCTCCGTCCCTGCGCCTGCTAAATGCAATGTACTATTATGTGCCACAGTTTTTTTGTCCCTCTACTTAAGATGTGTATAATAGTTTGTTTTCAAGAGAGATGTCTCTCTATTTATGCGATGATGTTTCCACTATCTATGTTTTGTTTTTGTTTTTTTAATAGTTTACTTATATATAAACAATTAGCATGTTTGTCCTGTCTACATGTTACATAGTATTACACAAGCACTCACATGTTTGATTGTTTAATGCTACTTGATCATGGGTTCTTGGTGCTAATAAACAATTAGCATGTTTGTCCTGTCTGCATGTTACATGGTATAACACAAAAGCACTCACATGTTTGATTGTTTTATGTTATTAGTCATGAATTCTTGGTGCTAATTAATTGTTTCAACTTTATTTTCACTTTTTTTCTGAAAACGTTTACTGTACTTGTAAACCCAGCACAATCTCATTATTGACAATGGCTACTACGTCCATTCCTCATCGGTGGAAATATGACGTTTTTGTAAGTTTTAGAGGTGAAGATATCCGTAAAAGTTTCATGGATCATATGTTCAACAACTTCAAGCAAAAAGGAATTTATGCTTTTAGAGATGATACCAAATTGCCTAAGATAGCTCCTCATCTCTACAAAGCCATTGAAGAATCGAGATTTTTGATAGTTATCTTCTCCAAAAATTATGCTTCTTCATCATGGTGTCTGAGGGAACTTGTCAAAATATTTGACTGCAAGCAAATGGGAGAGCCTAAACACGAGGTTCAAATAATCTTTTATGATGTTAACCCTGATGTCGTGAGAAAACAAACTGGGAGCTATGCTCGTGCTTTTGCCAAACATGATGTTTCAAATAGAAGAGAGGTGGATAAATGGAGGGAAACTCTATTCAATGCGGCTAACTTACTTGGATGGGATCTCCAGGACATGACAAATGGGTAAATTTCTTATTTTTGTGTAATTAGGCTTGTAGCTCTACTAAAGCTTAACACTATACAGTTTCTCTTACTTATTGTCTCTTTGTGTTTATCAGGTATGAGTACAAGTTCATCGATTCCATCACCAGAGAAATTCTCAAAAAATTATGTGACGGAACCTTACATGTTGGTGAGAATCTTGTTGGCATCGATTTCCATTTCAACAAATTAAAGTTGTCACGCTTCGTTGGGTCAGATAAGGTTAACATGATTGGAATATGTGGCATAAGTGGAATAGGAAAGACTACTCTTGCCAAAGCTGTCTACAACTCGATGCATACCCACTTCGACGGGAGCTGCTTTTGTGATAATGTTCAAGGAGTTGAAAAACAACAAGGCCTAACGCAAGTCCAGATGCAAATGATTGGTAAGATTCTGAAAACAGATGATCCGAAGATATCAAGTGTTGGTGAAGGTTCTATGGTAATAAAGCAGAGGATGGCATGTAAGCCAATCCTGCTTGTTTTGGATGATGTGAATAACATGGAGCAGCTAGAAGCACTAGCAGGTTCATCTAATTGGTTTTCCCCTGGAAGTCTTATTATTTTCACCGGTAAAGACAAACAATTGCTAATATCTCATAAAGTGGATAGAATCTATGAAATGGAGTCTTTAGGTTATTATGAAGCTCTTGAGCTCTTTAGTTTATATGCATTTGGCAAAAGGCATCCTACAAAAGATTTTGAAGAGCTCGCTTCCCAAGTTATAATACATTTGCAAGGTCACCCATTGGCTCTCAAAATTTTTGGTGGATTATTGTGTGAAAAATCTGTGGATGTTTGGGAAGGCGAATTGAAAAGACTCCAAACATTTTCTAATTCAGATATCCTAAAAAAACTTCGGCCAAGTTTTGATGGGTTGGAATCTGATCAGAAAAGAATGTTTCTTGACATTGCATGTGCTTTCATAGGGGAAAAGAGATATTTTGCTGCAAGTGTACTAGACAGCAGCGACTATTCTGCAAATGCTATTATTGAAGTTCTAGCTAATAAGTTCCAAATAAGAATATCTGCATATAATATGCGTCTTCAAATGCATGAATTGATTCAAAGCATGGCAAGGGAAATTGTTCGTGAAGAATTTATCATGACTGGGAAACAGAGAAGATTGTGTATATCATCTGCAATTTACAATGCATCGAGTGAAAAGAAAGTAAGAAGTGGCATATTCTTCTTTACACAATTGCATAAGTTACTCTTTATAATTTAAGCTACATGTTCTTGCATTTACAGGTGGCAATGACTGAAGCAATTGAAGTTCTAGTCCTTTTGTTAAGGAAATCTAGTCGAGAGTTTCACATAAACGCTAATTCTTTTGCACTTATGAAAAATTTGCGGATCCTGAAAATTTATGCTGAGGAAGAATTTGATCAGAAAGTGCAATTGAAGGGCTACAATGTGAAGTACTCACGAAGTTTGGATTTTTTGTCCAATGAGCTAAGCTCGTTTTGTTGGCATGGATGCCCTTTCAAGTACTTACCTTCAGATTTCTATCCAGAAAACATTGTTGTCATCGACCTCTCTTACAGCAACATAATGCAACTTTGGACTACACCAAAGGTATTTACTTGTTCATACATGTGTTCATATTTGACACCTCGAGAAATAAGAACTAATCTTTTTTCTATTGATGCCAGTGCTTAAGAAGGTTGAAAGTAATGAAGCTAAGGTACTGTTGTAACCTAACAACCATCCCTGACTTCTCAGAGACTACAAATCTCGAAGAGCTAGATCTTGAAGGTTGTGTGAATTTGGTTACAGTTCACCCATCTATTGGAATGCTTAATAAGCTTGCTGTCTTAAATCTGAAAGACTGCACACGGGCTAGGAGTTTTCCTGAAGCCTTTTGGTCTAGATGCTGGACTTCAATCTCTGGTTTCATATGGAACCAACAACATCCCCAAAGATCAGTTTTATTGGCAGGTTTACATATGTTAAAGGAACTGAATTTAAGCTACTGCAATTTATTAGAAGTGCCTGATGGCCTTGGAGGCTTATCAGGTCTAAAAGAAGCTGGAAGTGTTGCCCGAACTCCCACATAGTTTAGCTTTACTTTATGCATCTGATTGCACCTCCTTAAGTTCAATGAGCGAAAGGTACACTTATCTCAACAATTGTCCAAAATTGTTTAAGGTGTCGATATCGGAGACTCAATGTCTCGACTCATCTGTAACTTCCCAAGGCTCTCGATTTTCTTCTTTCCTTTGGTATGCGCATAACAGATGTGGATTGTTCCGTTTGCCGGGAAGTTCCATTGAGAATATGGATATGTTTTATGATGGAAATAGCATTCCAAATTGGTTTACAAATAAAAGTTTGGGAAATCATGTAAAGGTCGAATTGTCATGAGATTGGAGCTTCAGTAAGTTAAGGGGATATGGAACTTGTGTTGTTTTTAAGAGAAAAAAACCAACTTTTGGATACTCGGTAAACAACTTTGATGGAGCTTATTTGGGAGGATGCTCTCCATACTACTATGAAGAATATTTTGAGGATAAGCCAATAAGAATCGATGAGTCAGATATGACATGGTTGCATTATACAACGGAAATACAGAAGTGGAAGGAAGCAAAGAATTTTGTAACATTTTCTTTTAGGGAGAATGAAGGATTGAAGTATTAACCACTGGTGATATTCCAAGATTGTGTTATCCTTATCATTGGTCTTCACCTTCTTTGTACATATATGGGACAAACACCATACGGATAAACAGAGCAAGTATCAATAGCTTGTTCCTTCATTTCACTTCACCCACGTTGTTACCTTCTGTTTCATTACCCTCGCCCAAGTGGTTTCTTGAGACAATATAGATATCATTGTACTTTCTGCTAGTCGTGGTAGTCTAACCGAAAACCTTTATAGGTCATGCTTCTTGTGATAGCCAAGTGGGGTGGTAGGAAAATTCTTTGTTCCTTGATTTTTTAATTATAAATAAATAAAATTCAAAGGGGAATAACACATGGGCATTTTAGTCATTCACTTAGCCAATAGAGAAAAATAAACCTGAAACTTTTTCATGGCCGCCTGCACTTTCAAAACCACTAGGACTGCCAATGCAGTTTGGCGAAACCACAACGATGGTTTTTGCAACATGAACTTTTCATGTATTGTACACCAGGTGTTTAACATTTAGAGTGGAGTATGTCAGTAGAAATCATTGACTACTATAATGGCAAACTGTTTGGTAGCTATTACTCGTCAACTTGTTCAATATCGCTACCTGCCAATGTGTACTTGCAGTTAAGAACAATGTGTTTTCTTTTGCCTGGTTGCAGTTTACATCTCTGGAAAAGATTACGACCATGCTTGTCGAGACTACGTTCTTGCCTGCCAGTTGAGGTATAGTTTACTGATCATATTTATGTAGTCCAGTTTTGCAGCTCTTTATTAAGCGTATCTTTTTGTAACTAGCTAGTTGGGGAGAAATGCCAGGACTAGATATAGTTGACTGTTATGTAGGCTAATATGCATTTTTAAAGAGACAATGTGAGAGCATTGTCGAAACAAATATGCTAATTGATGATTAATATTGGTAATTTTAACATAACAGACAGTTGGATATGAGTTATTTTATCAGGTCCTATGTCTTCCTCTAGCAAAACTTAAAATTTCTAGGAAAATATTAGAAACAAATACTCCGTAACCAATAAGAGCCTTTATAGGAAACAGGCTATTACACACCCTTATAATGCTAACGTACTTGCGTTTTTGTTAAGAAATTTAAGAATCCGTCTATACGTGCTGCTATATCTATTATTAGGCCCATCCACTCAACATGATCAAATAGCTTGCGGCACTTATGGAACACAGTTCCACATTTGCTAATGTAAGAAGTTTATCAAAGTTTCGTTCATTTTAACTGGTAAATTCATGTAATATACGAGGAAAAGAAACTTCAAGCAATGAGAATATGAGATTAATATCTTAATTGGTTAAGTCAACTAGATGTAATTAGGAAGAAATTTACAAGAGAGAGAGAATAAAACTATTAAATTTCTGTTATTTCCTAAAAAATTGTTGTTGTTGTTGTTTTTTTTTTTTTTGGGCATCATATGAACAGAAACCAATTTGAAGATACTGGAATATCAACTGAATTTATGATATCTAATGCGAGTTAACATGTGTCGAAATTATCATTGGATTGCAAAGTTGATAAGATGTCAAATCCGCATAATTTAAAATCAAAGTCAATATAATGAGTAGCTGAAGTTTTGGTTACCACTGATAGTTTGATAGGCTAATATCAATTTGATCTACTGTCACTTTCTAATACTATAAGTTAGAGAAACTAATTTTTTACAAGTTAAAGAAAAAGGAACTCATTAGGACTACATGTCACTTTCTAATACTCACAGAAAGCTATTCCAAGTGGTACCAGATGACGTTAAGCATATGTGGAACGAGTGGGCCCTACGTGGACTTATTGAAATCAGCCTTGTTTCACAGATCACATTAAGTCTACTAGGAAATGTTCGGAAATACAATCCAAGAACACGAGTTAGAATGGCTCTCTGGTTTGCCTACTTATTAGCATTAGCTGTTGCATCAGCAGCGCTTGGTGTTATTTCCCGAACCGCCTTAGACGTATGCAGCAACACTTCTCATTTCAGTTCAGAAGATACTTACAAACAAAACACAAGTGAACTCATGTCTTTTTGGGCACCTTTTCTGTAACACCCCCAATTCATTCAAATAATTACAAATCATCCTACCTAAGAATTCCCAACCCAACATTCATACTTAGCCGGTGAGTTACAAGGTAGTGTATTATGAGATGATATTGGTATTCCAAAAGTATGAAATGAATATTCATACTCATCTTTGGAGATGGAGAGTAAGATACTCGGGGGAAATTGACGTAGTGTTCAAAAATAGTTGGTGAGTAGAAAGTTGTGAAATAAGCATGATTTTTGATGGGGAAATGATAGAATAAATACGTTGGAGGTTTGAATCATAACACATGATAGCATAAAGCAAGAGTTTTATTCATAAAACGTTGATTGATTACAAGATTGAAACTTATTACAAGTTTCTTCAAAATCTACTAACTGATACTTTCACTTTAGTAATTACAATGTTTTTACTATCATTTCATAACATTTACTAACTGAGTCTAATCAGTTTAGTAATACAAAAGACAACTAGTATCATCACACTAGTCTATTGCAGGTTAGAAGGTCCGAGCAGCTCTGATTGATCGGCAACTTCTTGGTTTAGTATGTCATAGAGGTACGAGTCTATGAAGTTTGAGGGGCTGTAGTTTCCATGCTGATTTTCTTGTTGGATCAATGGTGGTCGTGATACGATCCATAATGAGTGATCCAAATTATCACATGTAGGGATATTAAAGGGAAGTGATAGTGGTGGTGGTAATGGCGCTAGTATATATTCATACTCATTATCCTCCTTGGAGTCTGCCTCAACCGAATTTTGTCCAAAATAATTAGAAGTATTTGACGCAAAATTAGTTGGTATTGGTTCCTCCTCTTCTTCGTCGGTTGAATCTTCGAAAGGTTCTTCTTCGTCATCAGAAGCGAAGGCATTCACGAAGTCAAATCCGAACTCGGGTGAAGGTGGTAAGACTTGGAAGTTATTAGGTAGAGTGGGCACATAATCGGGAGAAGTGGGTACGCACATGATTTCTTTTAGAAGAAATACCATGTTAAAACAATTCAAATGTTTATGAGAAGTGCTCAAAATGTGACAAGTGTGTATATATCAATATACTAATGTGTTCATGTAGTATAAAATGCTTACGGGGAAATACTCAATTATGCTAAAGGTACATATATCAATATGCAATTATGTTTATGTAGCATAAAAATGTCTACGGGGAAATGCTCAAAATGGGTATATATATCAATATACTAATATGTTTGTGTAGCCTAACATGCTTACAGGAAAAATGCTCAAATGTGCTAAGGGTACATATATTCATATGCTAACATGTTTTGGTAGTATAAAATGCTTAATAAGTCCATAATCGTCTGGAGAATGGAAGACACGGAGAGCGGAAGGCTATAAAATGTTTTTGCTTGTAAGTGTAGTTATAGTTTAGGTCTCCATTAGACCCGTTTCCCTATAACCATGGCTCTGGTACCAATCTGTAACACCCCCAATTCATGGTTGCAGCGGAATTCAAACTGGGTGTTACTCGACGGCACAATAGTCACAATAATAGAAAACGAACTCTAATTGAGTCGTTTTAAAAGATTTATCATTCAAATTGTATAAATATCAGAGATTACAAAATGAGGTCCCAAATGGTTCCATGTTTACAGTTTACATTAAATGAGTTTCGAATGATAATAAAATTTATAGCCCTCTTGAATATCCGTGCCCCTTCCGTGCCATCCTTGTTCATTATGAACCTGAAAATACATGCTAAAGTGTCAACACGAGGTTGGTGAGTTCATAGAGTTTAGTGACAAAATGTAATGTAAAACATTTGAATGATGATTTTTCCAGCAAAGGCATCGTAAATCCACTCAGTTGCAAGTCCCGCCATAAGAGACTTGTAACCTGTGTGTTCACAACCCACTGCCAAATATGATCTGGTTTATGTGAACAAAGGTAAAACTTGTATCTAGATTCAAAGATAAATGTAGCAATACCGTTATATAAACAATCTTTACAATGATGCCATATAAATAATGATGACAATGAAGTGGAAGCCATAATACTACGCTTTGTTGAATACTAGTGCAACGGGAAGGCAATGAAGTATGTAACATGTAAACACATAAGGCATTTGAGTAAGCCACAAACATTGAGTAAGGCAATTGGTGTTTAAGAAAACAAGTAGCATGTTCAAGTAAAACAAGTATTGCATTTATGTAAAAACGAGCATGTATTCTCCCCCAAAGAGTTGGTAAAACAACTAAAAGAGTAGGGGCTATGACTCACCTTAAGTTATGTAGCAAGTAGTGAATATGATGGTCGAATCGCGAAGGTTTTTACGAGCAACCTATAATAATCGTTGCAACTTAGGTTTGGAATAATGTCTAAGGAAACATAAACATGCCAATATATGTATGTCTTGCACTTAGTCCATGATGTAGTATGATGTATAGTGTAAGTCTTTGAAAGAAATGACTCATGAAACAAGTATGTTTATATATCGTTTACTACCGTTCGGGCCGACATAATTCAGAAGTCATGTTAGTAAGCGTTCGAGGAGCCAGGACACTTTAATTCGTAAATCCACAACTCATCTCGACGGCTTACATAATGAACTCCTCACATGAGGCTCCCTGCTATTGTAGTAGTTGATAAAATATATAGATATAAGTTTTGATCCGAAAAGTTACATGTCCAATAGTTGAATAAACTTAGGAAAGTTTATTTGTACATGAAGATTGTTATTAGGGTAAGTTTCTTATAACTTGTATGACAAATACTTGTAAGTTCTCATGATTCTTTAGATGAAGTAGATCCAAATTGTATGTTCAAGTTATCGCCAATACTTTAGCTCATGTTTTCGCCTTGGTATGTTGATATGGTCATTTAGTCATGGCCTTGCCATGACCTTTGGTCATTGTTCCATGGTCTTGAGACTCAACCTTGGCTCTAGCCATGGTTGTGGTCTTGAATCTAGGTTATAAGACCTCTTGGTCTTTATAAACCATAACCTTTATATAATGACTTTGGTCTAAAAATGGCTGTTTAGAATTTGAAGAAATTATCACTCAGAAAGCGTTTTCGGGGCTCGAGCTTCTTTGTTCCTGAACGAAAACGTCGTTCTGGACAACTTTCGTGTTTTAACTTTTTGATGAATCGGACCAGAAGGGTGACTTTCAAAAAGTCAGAATGCAAAACAATATGGTTTAGGCAGTTTTGCCGCAAATCTTTGGTAACTTCAAATGGGCATAACTTTTGACTTGTATACTCGTTTTAGGTGGTTCAAATTGCTATGGTTTCCTTGTTAAGTCCTCTAATGTAATATGTAATGATCCAATATCATAATTTTACCATTTTGATCAGGTCTTTCCAAGAAAGTCACTAGTTTACTTGTTTTAATAACTTATCTTGTCAATCAATTACTACAACTTGTTTTACTCACTTTTATACATCATGGACGTGAATAAGACATAATATAGCATGAATAATATGTAAATAACATGAACATGATTATTCAACAAGAAGTATGTTAGGGTATGGCTTGATACCTACATTACATTGCTCGGGTATGGCTTGATACCTACATTACATTGCTCGGGTATGGCTTGATACCTACATTACATTGCTCGGGTATGGCATGATACCTACATTACATTGCTCGGGTATGGCTTGATACCTACATTACATTGCTCGGGTATGGCATGATACCTACATTACATTGCTCGGGTATGGGTTGATACCTACATTACATTGCTCGGGTATGGCTTGATACCTACATTACATTGCTCGGGTATGGCTTGATACCTACATTACATTGCTCGGGTATGGCATCATACCTACATTACATTGCTCGGGTATGGCATGATACCTACATTACATTGCACAGGTATGGCATGATACCTACATTATATTCGCCACAAGAAATCCTATCTTTTCACCGACATCGCTTCAAACCATGACATAAACTAAACTTCGGGACGAAGTTCCCGTAAGGGGTAGAGACTGTAACAATTCACAATTTCAGGTTAATTACTATTCCCGGGAAATTTTACTATTCACTTTTACTATTCATTTTTCCCGAAATTTTCCCGAAATCTAAATTTTGTTTCTTGGCCTCGAGTGATAAATCATTTCCATGGCAAATTAAAAGTTTTACATTCATAAGCTCATTTTAGTGAAAGTTAATAAGGAATTACACGTTTAAGGGTAAAACGTCGTTCAAAAATTCTACGCACAACGAAACTCGACCGCGTTAAGTGACCCCGCATCAAAAAAATGTTTGACACACTCATGATTTATTTGAGAATTAATCATGACTGAGAAAAACATGACCAAAATAAGCCTCGGCCGTGAAAAACTGGAATTTTCAGTTTTAAGCGTTTTTACTCAGCCGTAACCTTAGCCTATACCTACACCGCGTTTCTAATACGATTTGAGTGTTCAAATTTTTAGAAAAAGTCAACATATTTTTCCCTCCTCCTTTGACCAAAAATCATTCATTGATTTTATAAGTCATTCCTTGATTTTTAGGCATACGGTTTGATGTCTAAAAGACATTTAATACCAACCAACACTAGACTAAGCCCAGTCTAGACATTATAAGTCATTTTAAATCATTTTTATCCTATTAGAAAAGTAACATTTTACTTTTCTCAATTTTACGCAATATTCGTACATTTTACGTATTACGCGTTTTAGACCCGTATTTCCAGTTTTAGCAGGGTTTTACGACCCCAATGGAACCTACCACTCATTTTATATTTTATTATGGAGTATTTTGACAAGTTTAATCATTCCTCCAAATTTCGTATTTTTACGATACCTGGTTTTACGTTTTGTGACGTAACAACTTACGGTTAGCATTTCACGGAGTCAAAACATACTAGATATCTTGGATAATATCATCACAAGTCAAACCCTTCCTCCCCAAGCTTGGAAAACCGCCACTAGGGGGGGATTCACACTAGGTGGCTTGATCTCATGCATTTAGTCATGAGATGGTTCCATGTGTTAACCTTGGCCTCCAAGGGTTGACAAGTCAACATATGTAACCTCCTTAAGCTCCTATAAAAGCTCTCTCCCCCTCCTTATGCCGTCCACCATAACCACACACCAACACCATCTCCTTTGCTCATTCTCTTCAAGTTCCATCCAAGATTCTAGTGCATAACAACACATAAACTCTAGTTTGATCTTAGGTCATCAAAACACTTCCATAACCTCATATACTTGGTGATTTCTCTTGAGTTTGAATCCACTCAAGTCACCTCAACCTTCATCATCTATCTTTCAAGATTACAAGAGTAGAAAGGTTGCATGAAGTGAAGTGGGTTGAAGCTAAAGTCTATCAATGTCCTATCCTTACTAGTTAACTTCCTTTCTTTATTTGAAAGCCAAAAGTTGTATGCCAAACCCTAACATATGTAACACCCCCAATTCATGATGCAGCGGAATTCAACTTGGGTGTTACTCGACGGCACAACAGTCATAATAATAGAAAACGATCTCTAACCGAGTCGTATTAAAAAAGATTTATCATTCAAATTATATAAATATCAGAGGTTACAAAATGAGGTCCCAATTGGTTCCATGTTTACAAATCACGTTAAGTGAGTTTTCGAATGATAATAAAATTTATAGCCCTCTTGAGTATCCGTGCCCTTCCGTGCCATCCTTGATCGTCATGAACCTGAAATACATGCTTGAGAGGTCAACACAAAGGTTGAGTGATATTCATAGAGTTTGTTTAATATTTGAACAAAATATGTTGGTAGTGTGAGTTATAGGCTCACACCAATGTTTGGAAAACAAAACAGTTATTATCATTACTAAGCTTATGACACCAAAACGTTAACGTGTACCAATATCGATCGGCAGATTTATCCCGGTAGGTACTTTGCTAACATACCTAAATCTCAAATATTAGTGCATTTGTTTGAACTTAGTCAATACAAATAGGATTCGTCAATCCCAATAGGCCTATTCACAATATTCGCGCTCACTATTGCTAGTGATTAAATGGTTCATAATAAAGGATCTCGGTTTAGCAAGGCTGGTACTTAGTGATAATAAAACAATCAGACAAGCATACAATATAAAAACATTGTGCTCGGTTAAAAATAGCATGTATTCCCCCCAAGGGTTTGTAAAACAATTAAGTAATGGAAAGTGGGGCTATGAACTCACCTTAAGTAAGATAGCAAGTAATGAAGGTAACGGTTGGATCGTGAAGGTTTCTACGAGCAACCTATAATAGAATGTTGCGACTTAGGATTTGAGTAAAGAATATGAATAAGTGCCTATATAAATATCTTGCATTTAGTCCATGATGTGGTATGATGTATATTGTAAGTCTTTGAAAGAAAAGATTCATGAACATGTATGTTTTGTATATCGTTTACTACCGTTTGGGCCGACATAATTCAGAAGTCATGTTAGTAAGCGTTCGAGGAGCCAGGACACTTTAACTCGTAAATCCACAACTCATCTCGACAGATTACATAATGAACTCCTCACATGAGGCTCCCTACTATTGTAGTAGTTGATAAAATATATAGATATAAGTTTTGATCCGAAAGTTACATGTCCGATATTTGAATAAACTTAGGAAAGTTTATTAGTACATGAAGATAGTTATTAGGGGTAGTTTCATAAGTCTTGTATGACCATTTTCTCTTGGTAATATCTCATGGTTCCTTTTTAAGTGAAGTAGATCCAAATTGCTTGTTCAAGTTATCGCCTAATTCATTGTTTCATGTTTACACCTATGTAAGTTGGTATGGTCATTTCGTCATGGCCTAGCCATGACCTTTGGTCCTTGTTCCACGGTCATGAGACACAACCTTGGCTCTAGCCATGGTGGTGGTCTTGATTATAGGTCATAAGACCTCTCGTTCCTTTTAAAGTATAACCAATATATAGTGACTTATATATATGTAAATAGCTGTTAAGAAACTGAGAAATATTTCACTCAGAAAGCGTTTTCAAGTCTCAAGCCTCTTTTTCCCTGAATGAAAACGTGATTCCGGACAACTTTCGTGTTTTAACTTTTTCATGAATCGGACCAGAAAGGCCTCTTTTTGCGTGTTTTAGGTTCTGAAGCTTTTTAGGCAGTTTTGCCGGAAAGTTTTGGTAACTTCAAATCGCCATAACTTTTGACTCGTATACTCTTTTTAGGTGGTTCAAATTGCTACGGTTTGCTTGTTAGGTCCTCTACTACAATATGTAATAATCCAATATCATATGTTTACCATTTTGATCAGGTCTTACCAAGAAAGTCACTACTTTACTTGTTTTAGTAACTTATTTTAACAATCCATTATAACAACATCTTTTACTCATTTTTATACATCATGGACATAAATACAACACATAATATAGCAAGAATAACATGTAAATGATATGAACATGATTAATAAACAAGAAGCATGTTAGGTTTAGGCTTACAACTTTTGGCTTTCAAGGATGAAAGGAAAGTAGCAAGTAAGGAAAAGGACTTTGATAGACTTGCTTCAACCCACTTCACTTCATGCAATCTTTCTACTCTTGTAATCTTGAAAGATGGATGATGAAGATTGAGGTGACTTGAGTGGATTCAAACTCAAGAGAAATCACCAAAGTATGAGGTTATGGAAGTGTTTTGAGAACCTAAGATCAAACTAGGGTTTCAACCTTGAACTTGCACTTGAATCTTGCATGAAACTTGGAAGAGAATGAGCTAAGGATGAGAGGATGGGGAGTGTGAGGTGTGGCGTACAAATGAAGGGGGAGAGGGCTTTTATAAGAGCTTAAGGAGGTTACATATGTTGACTTGTCAACCCTTGGAGGCCAAGTTCTACACATGTAAGGATCTAAGGCCACCAAGCTTAAGATCAAGCCACCTAGTGTGAATCCCCCCTAGTGGCGGTTTGCAAAGCTTGGGGAGGAAGGGTTGGCTTTTTGACGATATTATCCAAGTTATGGAGATAGTTTCGACTCCGTAAAATGCTAACTGTAAGTTGTTACGTCACAAAACGTAAAACCGGGTATCGTAAAAATACGAAACTTGGATGAATGATTAAACTTGTCAAAATACTCCATAATAAAATATAAAATGAGTGGTAGGTTCCATTGGGGTAGTAAAACCCCGCTAAAATTGGAAACACGGGTCTAAAACGCGTAATACGTAAAATGTACGAATATTGCGTAAAATTGAGAAAAGTAAAATGTTACTTTTCTAATGGGATATAAATGATTTAAAATGACTTATAATGTCTAGACTGGGCTCAGTCTAGTGTCGCTTGGTATTAAATGTCTTTTAGACATCAAACCGTAAGCCTAAAAATCAAGGAATGACTTATAAAATCAATGGATGATTTTTGGTCAAAGGAGCAGGGAAAAATATGTTGACTTTTTCTAATAAGTTGAAAACTCAAATCATCTTAGAAACGCGGTGCAGGTATAGGCTAAGGTTATGGCTGAGTAAAAACGCTTAAAACTTTAAATTCCAGTTTTTCACGGCCGAGGTTTATTTCGGTCAAGTTTTTCTCAGTCATGATTTATTTTCAAATAAATCATGAGTGTGTCAAACATTTTTCTGATACGGGGAAAATTAACACGACCGAGTTTCGTTGTGCGTAGAATTTCTGAATGACGTTTTACCCTAAAACGTGTAATTCCTTAATAACTTTCACGAAAATGATCTGACGAATGTCAAACATTTTATTTGCCATGGAAATGATTTATCACTCGAGAATATGAAATAAAAATCAACTTTTGGGAAAATTTCGGAAAGAAATGAATAGAAAAAATGAATAGTAACATGAATAGTAAAAGTGAATAGTAAATTTTCAAGGAATAGTAATTAACCTGAAATTGCGAATTGTTACAGTCTCCACCCCATATGAGAGCTCCGTCCCGGAGATCAATTTGCGTTGGGAGTAAAAACTTCGTTGGTAAAAAGATGTGGGTATTTCTTACGTATCTGGTTCTCTCGTTTCTATGTGTATTCAGGACCACGTCGTGAGTTCCAACGAACCTTGACAATTGGAATACGGCTTTGCTTGAGTTGTTTGACCTCACGGTCCATGATTTCTACGGGTTCCTCAATAAATTGAAGATCGTCATTGAGTTGAATTTCATCGAGTGGAATCACGAGTGATTCATCTGACAAGCATTTCTTTAGGTTAGATACATGGAAAGTGGGGTGTACACTACTGAGTTCTGATGAAAGCTCAAGTCTGTACGCCACAGGACCAACCCTGGCTAGGATTTTGAATGGTCCGATGTATCTTGGGTTTAGTTTTTCCTTGTTTACCGAATCATATCAAGCCTTTCCAAGGCGATACCTTTAGCATAACCCTATCTCCGACTTGGAATTCTAGGGGTCTGCGTCGTGTGTCGGCATAACTTTTCTGTCGATCTCTTGCGATTTGTAGTCGACTTCTGATTTGTACAATCTTATCCGTTGTTTCTCGAATGAGTTCTGGTCTAGTGAGTTGAATTTCTCCCACTTCAGCTCAACAAGCAGGTGAACGACATTTTCGACCGCAAAGTGCTTCAAATGAAGCTGCTTTAATACTTGTATGATAGCTGTTATTGTAGGAAAATTCGACTAATGGTAGATGAGTATCCCATCCTTTTCCAAAGTCTATTATACAAGCTCGAAGCATGTCTTCAAGTGTTTGAATGTTTCGTTTACTTTGACCATTGGTCTGAGAATGATACGCTGTACTCATGTCTAGATTTGTTCCAAAGGTGTCCTGGAGTGACTGCCAGAAATTGGAAGTAAATCTACTATCTCGGTCCGATATGATGGATATCGGTGTACCATGTCTTGAGACTATTTCTTTGACGTACAGTCGAGTAAGTTGTTCCATTTTGTAAGTCTCTTTGATTGGTATAAAGTGTGCGGATTTTGTGAGACGATCAACTATGACCCAGATGGAGTCATAACCGCTTGATATCTTTGGGAGCTTGGTAATGAAGTCCATAGTAACTCTTTCCCAATTCCACATAGGAATCTTTGGTTGTTGCAATGGACTGGATAGTTTTTGATGTTCGGCTTTTACATTGGAGCATGTAAGACATTTGCTAACGTATGTTGCAATATCGGCTTTCATGTTTGGCCACCAATAGAGTAGTTTAAGATCATGATATATCTTATCAGATCTTGGATGTATGGAGTATTTGGACTTGTGAGGTTCATGCATGATCAAGTCTCGTAGGCCACCATAAAGTGGTAACCAACTTCGACCTTGGAAGCATAGAGTTCTATCTGAACGGGTTTCGAATTTCTTCTGTATCATGCCATCCAACTTTTCCTTTTGGATGTCTTCTTTCACTGCCTCAGCTTGAACATGAAGGATTTGAGCAGGAAAGTTTGAATTTATGGTTTAAAACTAAGGCTCGGACTCGTAGTGGTTTAACCCGTTCCTTTCGGCTCAGGGTATGGTGTAGGATGAGGTTTACTTTTAGGTGGGAAAGGTAGAGTAAGAGTGATTAATTGTCGTACTCTATCGGATGAATACTTCATGAATTTTCACACGAAATTTGTCTTAGGATTATAAGTGAGAAGTTCGTTTCTAAGAAAACATACAGGTGACTGCTCCCAGCATAACATGATCCCTCCTGAATTAGACATAGGTGATCAGGCTATGTATAATTTAGGACCGATAATGTGATGTTCGGTTTAGTTACGTAGTATTATGTTTCTTAAAAAATTTAGATGGTATTCAATTTTGTAAAGCTGATGAGAGTGCTTGTGGTGTAACTAAGGATGATTTGAGCTTTAAAAGTGCATCAAGATTAGAAAGTGTGCTTGTGGGATTAAGGGTTGTGAAGATGATGATGGTGAGAAGGTTAAGAAGGTTTGTGTTCTTCATTTTGGTATGTTGAGATTTAGTGGTTTGTGATGAAAGTTGGAAATGAAGGCATGATATTGATTTATAGGGTGGTATCAACGAAGTGATTTTTCTAAGATGGTGGTAGAATGTCTTGGAGTAACATGATGTGAAACAATAAAGTGATAACAAAATAGCTTGAAGTAAAATTTGTTGAATGGTTTATAAGATAACTGGGTAAATCTTATAGAATGGTAATAGTCTACTAAACAATCAAATTTGTTTGGAGATAGAAAGTACAATAGATGAGAATTATCACAAAGAGTTGTTTATTGAACAATAAATATTCTTAAGTCATAAAACTCCCATTACTAGGGATGACATACACGTAGTACAACATAGTGCATAAATAAATATGACTGCTAAGTTCTAAACTTCATTGTTCTGCATCGTTGTTGAGATTCTGATAAGCTTCTTCTTCTCTTATCCTATATGCTTTCCATTGGATGTCTTCAACTTGTTGGCCTTGGTTGTTGGGGACATCTGTTCCTGTAATGACCACTTTCTCCACACCCGAAGCATATAACTATTGGTTGTGTGTTGCTACCGGTAGCTACAGCCTTGCCTCTACAATCTTTGGCAAGATGTCCTGGCTTTTGGCAATTGTTGCACTTGGCGGGGCAAGGACAAGAGTGATGGAATTTACACTCATTGCATAGTGGAGCATTCCCGATATACCCTGTGCTTCTAATTGGTGCAGCCACATAAGCCGTTGCAGCCTCTTGTCTTTTGTTTTGCTGGTTATGATGGTTGTTGTTGTTGTTGTTATTGTTGTTGTTACTTCCATGGTTACCATCCCATGGTCGCTTGTTGTTGTTGGTTCTATTGTTATTGTTGTTGGAGTTGTTGAAGTTTTGTCTTTGGGTTTCCGCTATCTGCACCACCTGATCCATGAGGCTGCGAGACATCCGCATAGCCTCATCAAGTGTTTTGGGACTAGACGTAAGCATATTCCCTTGTATGCTTGGTGGGAGTCCCCAGATATATTCTTCCAACAGTTTCTCATTTGTTGAAACCATCGTTGGGCATAGTATCCTCAATTCATGGAATCGGCGGTTGTAACTCAGGATGTCGGTTCCTTTAACAACATGGTTCCAAAATTCTACTTCTGGATGACAACATGGTTCCTTTAACGGCATTTCATTGTGAGGGAAATACTCTTTCTTTATGTTATCCCCAGAAAGCTTATAATCATTATGGATGTCCATTGGTTGAGATACTAAATTCCACCATGATAATGCTTCATCCAATAGTGGACCGGTGGCATATTGAACTTTCTCATTCTCGGTGCATTTGTTGATCAATACTACTAACTCCGCTTTTTCAAACCAGGGGTTAAAATTTACAGCTCCATTAGTACCTTTGTAATTGGTGGGTTGGCAATTTAAATAACCCTTGAATGTGCAGCTCTTATATACCGGATCAATATTTATTATTGGAGGACCGGATGGGTTCGGTCCTCTAGTATTGATGGTAGTTGCAGCAACTTGAATAGCTTCAGCAGTTCTAGTAGCTTTAGAGGCTGTTGCGGCCTTTGTAGCTATGGCTGCTCGTTCAGTTGCTATTGCTGCTTTTACACTATCTTTAACTAGTTTGCGAATAGCAGCTTGAGTCATTGTTGGTGGTGTCTTCTTCGTTGGCGCCATGATTCTATTATATAAAAGGTATGTCATGAGTAGAGAGTTGTGAAATAAGCATGATTTTTGATGGGAAATGATAGAATAATTATGTTTGAAGATTTAAAGGCATAACACATGATAGTATAAAACAAGAGTTTTATTCATACAACGTTGGTTGATTTACAAAATCGAAACTTATTACAAGCTTCTTCAAAATTTACTAACTGATACTTTCAGTTTAGTAATTTCAACGTTTTTACTATCGCTAGTTATTACATGGATTTCATAACATTTACTAACTGAGTCTAATCAGTATAGTAGTACAAAAGATAACTAGTATCATCACACTAGTCTATGGCGGGTTAGAAGGTCCGAGCAGCTCTGATTGATCGGCAACTTCTTGGTTTAGTGTGTCATAGAGGTACGAGTCAATGAAGTTTGAGAAGCTGTAGTTTCCATGCTGACTTTCTTGTTTGATCAATGGTGGTCGAGGTACGATCCATAATGAGTGATCCAATTCATCACATGTAGGGATATCAACGGGAAGTGACAGTGGTGGTGGTAATGGCTCTAGTACATATTCGTACTCATTATCTTCCTCGGAGTCTGCCTCAACCTAGTTTTGTTCAAAATAATTAGAAATATTCATCGCAAAATTAGTTGGCATTGGTTCATCCTCTTCTTCATCGGTTGAATCTTCGAAAGGTTCTTCTTCATCATCAGAAGCGAAGGCATTTACGAAGTCAAATCCGAAATCGGGTGAGAGTGGTAAGACTTGGAAGTTATTAGGTAGAGTGGGCACATAATCGGGAGAAGTGGGTACGCACATGATTTCTATGAAAAGAATTTCTATGTTAGAACAATTCAATGTTTATGGGAAGTGTTCAAAATGTGAGAAGTGTGTATCATAAAAATGTCTACGGGGAAATGCTCAAAATGGGTATATATGAATAAACTAATATGTTTGTGTATCATAACATGCTTACTAACTCCATAATCGTCTGGAGGATGGAAGACACGGAGAGCGGAAGGCTATAAAATATTTTTGCTTGTAATTGCGGTTATAGTTTAGGTCTCAATTAGACCCGTTTCTCTATAACCATGGCTCTGGTACCAATCTGTAACACCCCCAATTCATGATGCAGCGGAATTCAACTTAGGTGTTACTCGACGGCACAACAGTCATAATAATAGAAAACGATCTCTAACCGAGTCGTATTAAAAAAGATTTATCATTCAAATTATATAAATATCAGAGGTTACAAAATGAGGTCCCAATTGGTTCCATGTTTACAAATCACGTTAAGTGAGTTTTCGAATGATAATAAAATTTATAGCCCTCTTGAGTATCCGTGCCCTTCCGTGCCATCCTTGATCGTCATGAACCTGAAATACATGCTTGAGAGGTCAACACAAAGGTTGAGTGATATTCATAGAGTTTGTTTAATATTTGAACACAATATGTTGGTAGTGTGAGTTATAGGCTCACACCAATGTTTGGAAAACAAAACAGTTATTATCATTACTAAGCTTATGACACCAAAACGTTAACGTGTACCAATATCGATCGGCAGATTTATCCCGGTAGGTACTTTGCTAACATACCTAAATCTCAAATATTAGTGCATTTGTTTGAACTTAGTCAATACAAATAGGATTCGTCAATCCCAATAGGCCTATTCACAATATTCGCGCTCACTATTGCTAGTGATTAAATGGTTCATAATAAAGGATCTCGGTTTAGCAAGGCTGGTACTTAGTGATAATAAAACAATCAGACAAGCATACAATTTAAAAACATTGTGCTCGGTTAAAAATAGCATGTATTCCCCCCAAGGGTTTGTAAAACAATTAAGTAATGGAAAGTGGGGCTATGAACTCACCTCGAGTAAGATAGCAAGTAATGAAGGTAACGGTTGGATCGTGAAGGTTTCTACGAGCAACCTATAATAGAATGTTGCGACTTAGGATTTGAGTAAAGAATATGAATAAGTGCCTATATAAATATCTTGCATTTAGTCCATGATGTGGTATGATGTATATTGTAAGTCTTTGAAAGAAAAGATTCATGAACATGTATGTTTTGTATATCGTTTACTACCGTTCGGGCCGACATAATTCAGAAGTCATGTTAGTAAGCGTTCGAGGAGCCAGGACACTTTAACTCGTAAATCCACAACTCATCTCGACAGCTTACATAATGAACTCCTCACATGAGGCTCCCTACTATTGTAGTAGTTGATAAAATATATAGATATAAGTTTTGATCCGAAAGTTACATGTCCGATATTTGAATAAACTTAGGAAAGTTTATTAGTACATGAAAATTGTTATTAGGGGTAGTTTCATAAGTCTTGTATGACCATTTTCTCTTGGTAATATCTCATGGTTCTTTTTTAAGTGAAGTAGATCCAAATTGCTTGTTCAAGTTATCGCCTAATTCATTGTTTCATGTTTACGCCTATGTAAGTTGGTATGGTCATTTCGTCATGGCCTAGCCATGACCTTTGGTCCTTGTTCCACGGTCATGAGACACAACCTTGGCTCTAGCCATGGTGGTGGTCTTGATTATAGGTCATAAGACCTCTCGTTCCTTTTAAAGTATAACCAATATATAGTGACTTATATATATGTAAATAGCTGTTAAGAAACTGAGAAATATTTCACTCAGAAAGCGTTTTCAAGGCTCGAGCCTCTTTGTTGCTGAATGAAAACGTGATTCCGGACAACTTTCGTGTTTTACCTTTTTCATGAATCGGAACAGAAAGGCCTCTTTTTGCGTGTTTTAGGTTCTGTCACAGAATCTTTTTAGGCAGTTTTGCCGGAAAGTTTTGGTAACTTCAAATCGCCATAACTTTTGACTCGTATACTCTTTTTAGGTGGTTCAAATTGCTACGGTTTGCTTGTTAGGTCCTCTACTACAATATGTAATAATCCAATATCATATTTTTACCATTTTGATCAGGTCTTACCAAGAAAGTCAGTACTTTACTTGTTTTAGTAACTTATTTTAACAATCCATTATAACAACATCTTTTACTCATTTTTATACATCATGGACATAAATACAACACATAATATAGCAAGAATAACATGTAAATGATATGAACATGATTAATAAACAAGAAGCATGTTAGGTTTAGGCTTACAACTTTTGGCTTTCAAGGATGAAAGGAAAGTAGCAAGTAAGGAAAAGGACTTTGATAGACTTGCTTCAACCCACTTCACTTCATGCAATCTTTCTACTCTTGTAATCTTGAAAGATGGATGATGAAGATTGAGGTGACTTGAGTGGATTCAAACTCAAGAGAAATCACCAAAGTATGAGGTTATGGAAGTGTTTTGAGAACCTAAGATCAAACTAGGGTTTCAACCTTGAACTTGCACTTGAATCTTGCATGAAACTTGGAAGAGAATGAGCTAAGGATGAGAGGATGGGGAGTGTGAGGTGTGGCGTACAAATGAAGGGGGAGAGGGCTTTTATAGGAGCTTAAGGAGGTTACATATGTTGACTTGTCAACCCTTGGAGGCCAAGTTCTACACATGTAAAGATCTATGGCCACCAAGCTTGAGATCAAGCCACCTAGTGTGAATCCCCCCCCCCTAGTGGCGGTTTGCAAAGCTTGGGGAGGAAGGGTTGGCTTTTTGATGATATTATCCAAGTTATGGAGATAGTTTCGACTCCGTAAAATGCTAACCGTAAGTTCTTACTGACGTAAAACCGGGTATCGTAAAAATACGAAACTTGGATGAATGATTAAACTTGTCAAAATACTCCATAATAAAATATAAAATGAGTGGTAGGTTCCATTGGGGTGGTAAAACCCTGCTAAAATTGGAAACACGGGTCTAAAACGCGTAATACGTAAAATGTACGAATATTGCGTAAAATTGAGAAAAGTAAAATGTTACTTTTCAAATAGGATATAAATGATTTAAAATGACTTATAATGTCTAGACTGGGCTCAGTCTAGTGTCGGTTGGTATTAAATGTCTTTTAGACATCAAACCGTAAGCCTAAAAATCAAGGAATGACTTATAAAATCAAGGGATGATTTTTGGTCAAATGAGGAGGGAAAAATATGCTGACTTTTTCTAATAAGTTGAAAACTCAAATCGTCTTAGAAACGCGGTGCATGTATAGGCTAAGGTTATGGCTGAGTAAAAACGCTTAAAACTGAAAATTCCAGTTTTTCACGGCCGAGGTTTATTTTGGTCATGTTTTTCTCAGTCATGATTTATTTTCAAATAAATCATGAGTGTGTCAAACATTTTTCTGATACGGGGAAAATTAACACGACCGAGTTTCGTTGTGCGTAGAATTTCTGAATGACGTTTTACCCTAAAACGTGTAATTCCTTAATAACTTTCACGAAAATGATCTGACGAATGTCAAACATTTAATTTGCCATGGAAATGATTTATCACTCGAGAATATGAAATAAAAATCAACTTTCGGGAAAATTGTAACACCCCCAAAATTCGGGTCTAGCGGAAGCATACATGTCACTGGGGGGCTACTCAATCGGTATCATAACACAAGTACAAAGAACGGTGTTTATCTCAACCATTTATAATAACTTTCATTATCAAAAATATTCAAATTTACATTGTTCAAAAATAGTGCGGAAATATAGGCCCATATAAGAGGTTAAGCGGTCCCAAATATACGTCAGAGTTGTCTATGACCATGCCATGCCATGCCAAAGCTTTCAATAGTTAGCTATCGCCTTAAACCTGGAAATACATGCTAAAAAGTGTCAACACGAGGTTGGTGAGTTCATAGGTTTATAATAAAGTAGTAGTATTGTGAGTTCAATAAAGAGTTTTGTGACCATTGCGTCGCTCACAATGTCATGAAAATACAGTTTACCTTCAGGTAAATTAATAAAGTGAACCACAAGGTTTTTGAGTGTGAATAATTCTTCACATACAAATCAAGTTTAGCATTAGTGACCGCTGCTTTACTCACAGTGTCATGAAAAATAACAGTAGAGAATACCACAAGTATTTAGCATAAAGTTGGACCATAAGCAAAGTATGTGATCATTACAACAAATATAATGTCACAAAAATAAAAGTCTATTACGCTAGCACTAAGTTCATGCAACCGAAGCTTGACAGTGTGCATGCTCTAGAAGCACGTTAAATAAAGCCCTTGCAAGTGTCTATCCCGTGACACTCGTGTTTCGACATGTTATACGCTCGCGTTTGCCTATCCGGTCAAACCGAACGGGGGTGTCAACCCCAATAGATCTATTTATAGCATTCGCGCTTCCCAGCAGGAATTGACGGTTCATGAGTTTGGGCATTGTGGGATTCAGTGTCTTAGGCTAATCCGCGTAATAGTGTAAATAAAGCATAAGTTTCAGTGTGGTCCATAAAAGTGTTTGCATAAAAGCAATTGTCATTCAATATAAGTGTTTGCGTAACAGCAATGATTTGTAAAGTGTTTTGCATATAAGAAATAGTTCATTGAGTGGGTAGCATAAAAACAATAGTTCATAAAGTATGTTGCATAAAAACAATAGTTCATAAAATGTGTTGCATGTTTATAAAACACTTGTGTATGTTAGAAAATTATCAAGTATGCAACCAATATACACATAGGTGCATTTGAATAATCAATCAAGTATTACGCATTCAAATAAAACAAGCTTCGAGTTTAGTTAAAAACGAGCATGTATTCTCCCCCAAAATAGTTTAAAAACAAAAAGGTAGAGGTCATGAACTCACCTCAGTATGTAGCAATGCAAGTAACACAAATGGCATCAAGTAGCGAAACACAACGGTGTGAAAGGTAGTAATGCACAACGGTACGAACTCGGCACAACCTAATAAATGAAGATTTGTCTCAAAATATGACACATAAAAAGTAATCAAATGCGCAAGAGTTTGCAAAAGTTAATGTTTTTTTTTTTTTTTTTTTTTTTTTTTTTTTTTTTTTTTTTTTTTGGTTCGATTAGCACAAAAACTTGTGTGAATCGATAGTTATATCACCTTTTTCACAAAAATCCGTTTTCTTATTTTAAATCAATGAAAAAGATATGAAAATATGAGGTTCGGTTTGTATTTTTAACATACCAAGAAAAGTAAATGATTAGATGCCGATTTGGATAGGAATACGAGCAAAAACCCATGAACACGAACCCAAAACACCTCCTATACGCTTGGATCTTCAATAAAACAAGGATGGAGTGATGAGAAAAGCTTCACGGCGGCGGCGGCATGGCCGTGGAGGTGGGTGACGGCTGAATATGGGAGAGAGAGGAGAAGGTATGTGTTGGTGGCTAGGGTTTTGTGTTAAAGAAAATGGAACCCTAACTTTATAAATGTGTATATATAGTCCAAGAGTTATAAAAAAATTAATAAATAAATAAATAACTAAAAACAAGTTAAAACTTTTATGAAAGATGAGGGGGACGTGTGAGACTATCACCCAAGGGACCATTTTTATAATCTATGCAATCTTTTGTGATTTTTGCGGTCCGGGACTAGTTTAGGATCGTTAAAAGTCGCTCGAGAGTTTAAGACTTGCGCGGTTAGTCTAAAAATAATTTTTCCAATACAATTGAGTAGTCACACGACTTGTTTTGCGAAAATGATATAAATCATTTATAAAAGGTTTATTAGGTCATGACTCGTACCGGTACGCGTTGTGCATAGTTTTCACAGTATGCGAGATAACTTCTCGTATTCGATTCAAATAAGTTCGGAAACGTCCAAAAGTGAAACTTAGGAAATAATAAATATACTTTATTATTAAAAATTAATATGGAAAGATTCGGTTTGTTACAGTCTACCCAGCTTAACAGGAATCGCGTCCCGCGATTCATTTCAAGTTATCCGATAGTATAGTGCCTGAGAAGGGACGATGGTACTCATAACAGATGTGGGTCTCATTAGGCTGTTTAAGGGTTTCTTTTTGTTTGTGGGAGGGTACCTAGGTTGTCTGCCATTGGATTTCCTTTTTTTTTTTTTTTTTTTTTTTTTTTTTTTTTTTTTTTTTTTTTTTGGAATTTGGTGAGATGCAATGATTCCTGAAGTAAGTTTAATAGGATGACATTTCTAATCTTAGCTTCACGATATATCACAACCTTGTTAGTGTAGGTACCTTAAATTTTCTCAGTCCTACTCCTAGCTACGGTCTATTACCTAGTGGCACAAAGTTTCAGCATGTTCTGATTGAGAGTGGTAAAATGGCTTGATGACTGGTTTTCAAGGTTTGTTCCAGAGTTATGTGTTTTCCTTCTCATAGGATTCGATAAAATTTTGTTTGAAACTTTATTCGAGTAAGTCTTTACACGAATTTTACACATTTATTTGTTAGGAATTAATAGTTACGTAGGGTGACACGGTTTCAATTTAAAATTTTGTAAAACGGGTTCTTGATCATGGTGTGGATAAGATAATTTTCACACAAATTTACGTTCAGTCATTTCTTAACTTACAGAAGTTTGATAAGGTCTAACTAAAAAGATATATACTTTAGTAAGGTGGGTTTTTAAGCATAGTGTAGATAAAACAATTTCTTCAAAATAAACATTTAGTCACTTTTTAGTATGCAAAGTTCTTGATAAAGTCTGACCAGAAAACCTTTAACTCTAGAAAATGAGTATCTCAGAAAAATATTTTTGTAGTTGCTAAAAATGCGTTTTTAGTGTAAGGTTCTTAAAATGAGAATATCAAAGAAGAAAGTGTAGTCGGATATATACGTCTACATTTGTTATTGAAATATCTACGGGTAGAGTCTAGTTGTCAAGGTTGAGTAGGGTTAGATTTTTAATACTCGAGGGAGCTCATTGTTATTTGCAGTTTCTGGCAGAGGTGAGGGATACACTTCTAAGGCCTGGTTTAGTTACAAAGGAAAATATTGGTTTTTCTGTTTATGTGGTAGTAACATACAATACTTTTCAAATGAGTAAATAGTTTACCAGGTGATTGCATAATAGTCCATAAAATGGTTTGTAAATCTGTTTATAAAGTAGTAGAAAAAAAATTTATCATTTGCAAAATAGTCGCAAAATTGTAGTTTGTGATTAGTAGCAAGGCAGCAAATTGGGTTAATGAATAATTCGTGAGATGTTTTGTAAAGTAGCTTATAGGATAATAGGAAAACAATTTATTGTTCATAAATAAGAGTAAGGTCGAAATTTTGATTTTTGTAATAGTAAAACATTTTGTAAAATGATCGCAAAATAGTCCTTAGGATAGTTGAAAATAGTTTGTACGCTAATAGCGACGCAATTTATTATTTTATATCACGGTAACAAGGTAGACAACTGGTATTCCCAAAGAATAGGTGAAGGGTTTGGGGTCTATTCCAAAGATAGTTCAGGTTACTCCGTAAGGTTTTAGGCTTCTGTTGGATTATAAGCTAACTTATTATATGTTTTCTAGATCTAGTCAAAGGTTCATCGGTCCTAGTAGTACTTCCACTCAGAGTTTTCCTCATAGGTGCTATGGAGAGTCGTTCCTAGGACGACTAGTGATCTAACCTGGTTAATTAATTGGGTGTAAGGTTTGGGGTAGAGGTGATTGTAGCATAATCCAATTGTGATGAAAAGTATTAAATTTAAGAGAAAGTATTGTGATGCAAAAGTGTCATGCTGCCAATGTGTTGTGTGTAGATGTGGGTGTTCATCTTATGCGATGTTTATGTACACACATAGAAATTTTTGAAACTTTTAGAATTAAGTAGGAAAATCAAACCGGACATAATTCTACTATAACTACTATTTGTATCACAAAATTCACCTCTGAGTCGGACATAGGTGATCAGGCTATGTCCCACTGTCCCTGGTCGAATATAGGTGATCAGTCTATATTCCACCGAGGTTCAATGAATTTCGTAATACTCAACTCAGTTACAATAGTAATATATCCCTTACTTTAAAATAAAAATGTGTTGTAATAAGGTAGCAGGCTCGGCAGGCAGGCATGTAGCGGTCATAGGGTCAAGTTTTTGTAAAAGTAGTTATAGACTAGGTTTTAAAAAATACCCAGTTCTCTATAACCTAGGCTCTAATACCAATCTGTAACACCCCCAAAATTCGGGTCTAGCGGAAGCATACATGTCACTGGGGGGCTACTCAATCGGTATCATAACACAAGTACAAAGAACGGTGTTTATCTCAACCATTTATAATAACTTTCATTATCAAAAATATTCAAATTTACATTGTTCAAAAATAGTGCGGAAATATAGGCCCATATAAGAGGTTAAGCGGTCCCAAATATACGTCAGAGTTGTCTATGACCATGCCATGCCATGCCAAAGCTTTCAATAGTTAGCTATCGCCTTAAACCTGGAAATACATGCTAAAAAGTGTCAACACGAGGTTGGTGAGTTCATAGGTTTATAATAAAGTAGTAGTATTGTGAGTTCAATAAAGAGTTTTGTGACCATTGCGTCGCTCACAATGTCATGAAAATACAGTTTACCTTCAGGTAAATTAATAAAGTGAACCACAAGGTTTTTGAGTGTGAATAATTCTTCACATACAAATCAAGTTTAGCATTAGTGACCGCTGCTTTACTCACAGTGTCATGAAAAATAACAGTAGAGAATACCACAAGTATTTAGCATAAAGTTGGACCATAAGCAAAGTATGTGATCATTACAACAAATATAATGTCACAAAAATAAAAGTCTATTACGCTAGCACTAAGTTCATGCAACCGAAGCTTGACAGTGTGCATGCTCTAGAAGCACGTTAAATAAAGCCCTTGCAAGTGTCTATCCCGTGACACTCGTGTTTCGACATGTTATACGCTCGCGTTTGCCTATCCGGTCAAACCGAACGGGGGTGTCAACCCCAATAGATCTATTTATAGCATTCGCGCTTCCCAGCAGGAATTGACGGTTCATGAGTTTGGGCATTGTGGGATTCAGTGTCTTAGGCTAATCCGCGTAATAGTGTAAATAAAGCATAAGTTTCAGTGTGGTCCATAAAAGTGTTTGCATAAAAGCAATTGTCATTCAATATAAGTGTTTGCGTAACAGCAATGATTTGTAAAGTGTTTTGCATATAAGAAATAGTTCATTGAGTGGGTAGCATAAAAACAATAGTTCATAAAGTATGTTGCATAAAAACAATAGTTCATAAAATGTGTTGCATGTTTATAAAACACTTGTGTATGTTAGAAAATTATCAAGTATGCAACCAATATACACATAGGTGCATTTGAATAATCAATCAAGTATTACGCATTCAAATAAAACAAGCTTCGAGTTTAGTTAAAAACGAGCATGTATTCTCCCCCAAAATAGTTTAAAAACAAAAAGGTAGAGGTCATGAACTCACCTCAGTATGTAGCAATGCAAGTAACACAAATGGCATCAAGTAGCGAAACACAACGGTGTGAAAGGTAGTAATGCACAACGGTACGAACTCGGCACAACCTAATAAATGAAGATTTGTCTCAAAATATGACACATAAAAAGTAATCAAATGCGCAAGAGTTTGCAAAAGTTAATGTTTTTTTTTTTTTTTTTTTTTTTTTTTTTTTTTTTTTTTTTTGGTTCGATTAGCACAAAAACTTGTGTGAATCGATAGTTATATCACCTTTTTCACAAAAATCCGTTTTCTTATTTTAAATCAATGAAAAAGATATGAAAATATGAGGTTCGGTTTGTATTTTTAACATACCAAGAAAAGTAAATGATTAGATGCCGATTTGGATAGGAATACGAGCAAAAACCCATGAACACGAACCCAAAACACCTCCTATACGCTTGGATCTTCAATAAAACAAGGATGGAGTGATGAGAAAAGCTTCACGGCGGCGGCGGCATGGCCGTGGAGGTGGGTGACGGCTGAATATGGGAGAGAGAGGAGAAGGTATGTGTTGGTGGCTAGGGTTTTGTGTTAAAGAAAATGGAACCCTAACTTTATAAATGTGTATATATAGTCCAAGAGTTATAAAAAAATTAATAAATAAATAAATAACTAAAAACAAGTTAAAACTTTTATGAAAGATGAGGGGGACGTGTGAGACTATCACCCAAGGGACCATTTTTATAATCTATGCAATCTTTTGTGATTTTTGCGGTCCGGGACTAGTTTAGGATCGTTAAAAGTCGCTCGAGAGTTTAAGACTTGCGCGGTTAGTCTAAAAATAATTTTTCCAATACAATTGAGTAGTCACACGACTTGTTTTGCGAAAATGATATAAATCATTTATAAAAGGTTTATTAGGTCATGACTCGTACCGGTACGCGTTGTGCATAGTTTTCACAGTATGCGAGATAACTTCTCGTATTCGATTCAAATAAGTTCGGAAACGTCCAAAAGTGAAACTTAGGAAATAATAAATATACTTTATTATTAAAAATTAATATGGAAAGATTCGGTTTGTTACAAAAATTTCGGAAAGAAATGAATAGTAAAAGTGAATAGTAAATTTTCCAGGAATAGTAATTAACCTGAAATTGCGAATTGTTACAACATACTTCTTGTTGAATAATCATGTTCATGTTATTTACATATTATTCATGCTATATTATGTCTTATTCATGTCCATGATGTATAAAAGTGAGTAAAACAAGTTGTAGTAATTGATTGACAAGATAAGTTATTAAAACAAGTAAACTAGTGACTTTCTTGGAAAGACCTGATCAAAATGGTAAAATTATGATATTGGATCATTACATATTACAGTAGAGGACTTAACAAGGAAACCATAGCAATTTGAACCACCTAAAACGAGTATACAAGTCAAAAGTTACGCCCATTTGAAGTTACCAAAGATTTGCGGCAAAACTGCCTAAACCATACTGTTTTGCATTCTGACTTTTTGAAAGTCACCCTTCTGGTCCGATTCATCAAAAAGTTAAAACACAAAAGTTGTCCAGAACGACGTTTTCGTTCAGGATCAAAGAAGCTCGAGCCCTGAAAACGCTTTCCGAGTGATAATTTCTTCATATTCTAAACAGCCATTTTTAGACTAAAGTCATTATATAAAGGTTATGATTTATAAAGACCAAGAGGTCTTATGACCTAGATTCAAGACCACAACCATGGCTAAAGCCAAGGTTGAGTCTCAAGACCATGGAACAATGACCAAAGGTCATGGCAAGGCCATGACTAAATGACCATATCAACATACCAAGGCGAAAACATGAGCTAAAGTATTGGCGATAACTTGAACATACAATTTGGATCTACTTCATCTAAAGAATCATGAGAACTTACAAGTATTTGTCATACAAGTTATAAGAAACTTACCCTAATAACAATCTTCATGTACGAATAAACTTTCCTAAGTTTATTCAACTATTGGACATGTAACTTTTCGGATCAAAACTTATATCTATATATTTTATCAACTACTACAATAGTAGGGAGCCTCATGTGAGGAGTTCATTATGTAAGCCGTCGAGATGAGTTGTGGATTTACGAATTAAAGTGTCTTGGCTCCTCGAACGCTTACTAACATGACTTCTGAATTATGTCGGCCCGAACGGTAGTAAACGATATATAAACATACTTGTTTCATGAATCATTTCTTTCAAAGACTTACACTATACATCATACCACATCATGGACTAAGTGCAAGACATACATATATTGGCATGTTTATGTTTCCTTAGACATTATTCCAAACCTAAGTTGCAACGATTATTATAGGTTGCTCGTAAAAACCTTCGCGATTCGACCATCATATTCACTACTTGCTACATAACTTAAGGTGAGTCATAGCCCCTACTCTTTTAGTTGTTTTACCAACTCTTTGGGGGAGAATACATGCCCGTTTTTACATAAATGCAATACATGTTTTACTTGAACATGCTACTTGTTTGCTTAAACACCAATTGCCTTACTCAATGTTTGTGGCTTACTCAAATGCCTTATGTGTTTACATGTTACATACTTCATTGCCTTCCCGTTGCACTAGTATTCAACAAAGCGTAGTATTATGGCTTCCACTTCATTGTCATCATTATTTATATGGCATCATTGTAAAGATTGTTTATATAACGGTATTTGCTACATTTATCTTTGAATCTAGTTACAAGTTTTACCTTTGTTCACATAAACCAGATCATATTTGGCAGTGGGTTGTGAACACACAGGTTACAAGTCTCTTATGGCGGGACTTGCAACTGAGTGGATTTACGATGCCTTTGCTGGAAAAATCATCATTCAAATGTTTTACATTACATTTTGTCACTAAACTCTATGAACTCACCAACCTCGTGTTGACACTTTAGCATGTATTTTCAGGTTCATAATGAACAAGGATGGCACGGAAGGGGCACGGATATTCAAGAGGGCTATAAATTTTATTATCATTCGAAACTCATTTAATGTAAACTGTAAACATGGAACCATTTGGGACCTCATTTTGTAATATCTGATATTTATACAATTTGAATGATAAATCTTTTAAAACGACTCAATTGGAGTTCGTTTTCTATTATTGTGACTATTGTGCCGTCGAGTAACACCCAGTTTTAATTCCGCTGCAACCATGAATTGGGGGTGTTACATTTTCTTCTCCTTCACCTTGGTGGTCCAGATTCTATTACCGCGTTTGCATTGGAAGATAACGAGCTTTCATTAAGGCACTTTGTTGAGATTGTGTTTCTGTTTGCAGTAGCTCTTTATATCTTCTTGTTGTCCTGGCCAGGCTGTTCTGATCTCCCTAAACTAAGTGTAGTGGTTTACTTAGCCGGTTTCATCAAGTGTTTTGAACGTATTAAGGCTCTACGGTTAGCAAACACTAAGAACCTTCGTGACTCGATGCTTGGTCCTCCTGACGCAGGTCCCAATTATCCTAAGTTTCTGGAGGATTACCAGTTAAAAAAGTCACAAGGGTTTGATGTAAACGTGGAGGAGGTCGCTGAACTCTCCCATACAGTCAATATTCTTTTGAGTTAACTACATTTTTGGTCCTCGTGGTTTACCGGGTGTAGCGATTTTGGTCCAACAGTTTAAAAAGTAACGGATCTAGTCCAAAACCCGACGACCCGTAACAAGTTCAGTCCAAAGTTAATAACGTCGTTAGTTTGACTGTTAAATACGAGGGTAATTTTGTCATTGTGTATTATAAACTATTTCAAACATTCAAACAGCTATTTGTTGATCTCATCCTTACTTTTGAGGATAGAGAATATAGTCAATCCTACTTCCGCCATCTTGCATCAAGCAATGCTTTCCGTGCTGTCGAGATTGAACTTGGATTTGCGTTTGACATGCTTTACACCAAGGCTAATGTGGTTTATACATTTAACGGGCTTTTGTTTCGCATTACTAACATTTTTGTCCTTCTTCTAGTACCTTTGGGCTTCCATTTTATTTGTAATATCAACGATTACCACTTAATTGACATCGTCATTACTTGCCTATTACTCGGTACTGCATTGATAATGGAAATCTTTGCGGTAATAACCATGCTGAGCTCTGATTGGATAGATCATTGGTTGATCCAACAAAACCTCACTTGAAAAATCCTCATATTCCCATTCTTAAAGCAACCGAATAAACAAAGGTGGTCCGGTTCCATTGCACAGTTTGATCACCTGCCAAGTGTTGCCCTTAATGAGAGACCCGCTTGTTTCTTAAAAACTCAAATATTTTAAAAAATAGTTAAGGTTCACGAACAACATCGTTACAAGAAATACAACGAAGTTTCTGACAACCTAAAAGAATTAATTTACTCAGTTTCGCGAGTATATGGTTGTCAACTCAAATCTGAATGAGTTATGTACTCATAAAGGTAGTTTTTCGCTACAAAAGAATGAGTGTGACGCTTTTCTATGGAGTATCAATGAAGTTGAATTTGATCAAAGCATTCTTATATGGAACATTCCTACCACTCTTTGCTATTATTCAGATGTTGGCAAATGGCAATCAAGATGGTTCTGATATTGATATATGTCGCATGGAAAGCAAGCACATATCTGACTATCTTATGTATACCCTGTGATGTTGCCAATAGGTATTGGCATGATCAGGTATCGCGACACCTGCGCTGAAGCAATGCGTTTTTTCAAAGAAAAAGGTCTTTTTACCGAAAACGTTGAAGCATGTCTAAAGCTGCTGGAAGTTGATTCTCTTGAAGTGCTGCCTAGTAAAGTGAAGGGGGATCGATGTAAATCTGCACTGTTTGATGGTTGCAGGCTCGCGTTATCTTTGAAAAAGATGGAAAAAAGCGTAAATGAAAAGTCATGAGTCAAGTATGGATCGAGATCTTAGCTTATGCTGCTACTCACTGCAGAGGATTTCACCACGAGCAACAGCTTAGACAAATGAACTGATACAATTTTAACCTTTTCATCCTCTGATGTGTTGTTAATCAGGAAGAATTGGTCACACTTAAACACCTAGCCTCTAACATCCTCTCCTTGAAACTTTGGGAATCCCACTTTTGCCAACCTTCCATACTGATTGGATTGCCTTCCCTTGTTTTGATTCATCACAGTATTCTACATACTCAAAGTTGTGATCAATTCCCTGAGTTTAACCATAGCTTGATCCACATACTGCTTTGTAACACCTTCTTCATTACTACCAGAAGCACCATTGATTCTGGTAACAGGAGCCATAGTTAAGAGAGTTTGTATGCTATTTCTATGATTGATTGTGTAAACAACTGTTAGTTATTACTCCTTCGTCTTCAATTGAGCAGTAACTAACAATCCTAACCCTTTCTTGGCCAAATCAAGTCAAACGAAACTGATCATCAATTCGAAAACAGAGGGTTTAAGAACTAACGCGTTGTTCTCGTGGTCGCGGTGAATACTTGACAATTGGTCTTGTTTCTGAACGGATAGCATACAATAGATCAATGTACAAGTGTAGTACTTTGATTCTTGACAGATTGTTGGCCAGAATCTTAACAAACTAGTCAGAATTTCACCGGAAAAGGTGATCGGAGTGCCAGGACGGCTGCTCTTGTACCAATTGATATCAACACTTCTAGGATACACTTAAGAATCATTAGAAGGCAATAACAAGCCTGGATTACTCAATGAGAAAGAATGAGAATCAAAGGTATTTGTTATTAATGGCGGGAAAAGTAGTTGGACGGTTACAATGGAGTGATTGTTTGTTACAGAGAGAAATATCAAATTCAGACTAAAATGAAATGAAGGAGTACATCAGATATTTAAAGGGAGAAAGGGCGCCAAATTATGTCACTGGATATGTGAGTAGTGTGGAGAACACACGTGCACCTCACGTGTGCAGTTTAAAAACCACACACATGCCCCTCACGTGCCAACACTTCACACATACTGTAGGATCGTGTTTTGATTGATTATTGTGATTCGGGAGGTCGGTTACAATGATAGAAAAAGATAGCCATGGTTAGAGAGAGAGAGAGTAAAGAGTAAAGGGAAACTTGTGTTTATTGATAAGAAAGATGAAAGGAAAATACAAAACAAATCTCACCCTCCTAGTGAAGTCTAGGAGGGCTTATATAGCCAAACACAAACTAACTATTACAATATTACGATTATAGTCCTTGTGTTTTGGCTAAATGAGATAACTAATGTAATCCTGTTAATGTCGTTCCATTTACGTGTTGGGATTATAAACTTTGATCCTACAAGTACAAATAAAAATAAAGAAAGGTCTTCATAAGCTCTTCAAAAGTTGACGATGACTACAGTTGACGCTCTTTGTCTTCATCTTGTACCTCGGCTTGAAAAACTTTATCTTCACTTGTAGGCAAATGATGTAATATGCATGAAATTGATCAGCTTCCCCCCAAACTGACAACCGTCTTCAGCAGATTCGAAACTTTGATGTAGTCCACATGTCTTCTAACTTTGGAAGTTTTCAGTACGCAGCGGAATTTGTAGATGACACCGTAAACCACACCAAGCAAATCTGACTAGTCACTTAATCACAGTTATGCTTAACACGGAAGCTCCGTTCGGGGGTAACATGCAAGAAATCAGCAAGATCTTCTCACTTAAGTAGGCTACTTCACACCCCGCGAGAGTTGAAATGATTACACCAAAATCACAAAACTGAACCACTGATCATCTCTGCGGACGTCTCTCCGGTAGTAATAAAATTGTAAGCTCGATCACGTGAGTCTATTATGTGTCCTTGATGTGCACATTTCTTCCCCCTAAATGCAGATCCTCGTGGAAAATGAGTGTTTTCGCAAAGAAGTCAAGAAAAGTCAAAGAAGCAAAACAACATCCACTCTCTCTTCCCCCACGATGTCTTCGCGGAATCGGAAGCATACACACTATGTTTACGATGGAAACGGAGGCAGCGTAACACCATGTGTCTAATTAACCGATTATGTGTGAAGTATCATAAATAGCCCGTGAGAATCAACAGCTGATAACATCTCTACTCTTTTATACTCCTCTCAACTAACTCATTACCGACCCCATTATCATTCTATCGGCTCTTTGTAGTGACTACTAATGGAGAAAACCCAATATGACGAACTTGAGACTGAAGTAAAATAACCCAAACTTGTGACTTAAACTTGCACTAATGTTTGACAAAGAGCGGTGTAGAGAGTTCGCACCCCATCGAATCCCTAAGTACTCTATACTCATCAACCAACCAACCGTCAAGTATAAGACATACATCACCTCTTGACTATCCACAACTTCGTGTGACACTGAGCACTACAACGTAACTCCTTAAAGTGATAGTTATTTTGTGGTAATAGAAAGAAAGAATCACAAAAAAAACTAGATATCCAAGTCTTCGTCATTTTAAAGGTTAAAAGCTCGAACAAGGATCTCGAAGAATCATGCATCCAACCAACCCCGATATCTTCAGATACTAAGTACACGCACCCGTGAAATTCCACTTCAACCTCAAATAAATAATAGAGAATTAACGCCGTAGTCACATCTTGCGGTTACATGCCCAATTCTAGCCTTTTTTTTTTTTGATGGTTTAAGTGAATTTGATAATGGTTCCCGATCTTGTCAAAAAAATTGTATCCGTATCCCCAAATATTTGTCACTTTGTCATTTCAACCCCAACAATAATCTTTCAACAAATTATACCAAAGATATAACCATAGAACCCAACATTATGAAAATTGTCGGATTAAATCATTCCAGCTCAAACAAGTGTATAGCAGCCCAGTCAAAATTTTCGGCCCAGTTGCTAATCTAAAAAAATGGTGACAGCCCAATCATTGACCTGATCAAAAGAACACCCACTCTATTTACCAGGATATATCTACTACTAACCCTAGTAATACTCATATGTAAACCTTATCTCATTCACACGTTTAACTCCGCCCCCATCTATCTTGTTCTCTCTCTCAAACTCAGACCAACAAAAGATCTCATCTCATAAATAATCATCATCAATTGATCTCAAAAACATGTTTCAGTCAAACAGGACACAAAGAAACACTCTTTCATACTTTGAAGTTCACAAGACAGCAGTTCAAGGTCTCTTTTGGAGGTCTCGGGTAGGTGACTTTGTGTCGTGTTTTTGTTGTAATTGAATCGAATGAAGGGGAGAAATTAACAATCTTGTTATATTTCTCATCTTATATATTCAGATATTTAAAGAAGGTCAACTTCTGATAGATCTATGATGAAATTGTTCAACTCAAAAAAAACTTCTTTGAAAGATTGGTATGAAGTTGAATCAATCTGAGATAGATTGAATTGTTGAGGGTTGGAGAGTGATGGAGAGGTTTAGTTGTTGGTTTTGGTGATGTTGATTTTGATATACGGTCGAGCCTGTGATGGTCTTGAACCCTCGTTGTAAATATCTTTATGGTACTTGAATTTGTGTCGTTGACTGATGATGTCATCATACTGAAGTCACGTTGAAAATGGTATCATTAGTATTGGTCAACCGGTCTTGGTATATGGTATGTGTCGTGGTCATAAGTCTATCTGCTTCATCTTCATCTTCTGTTATAACTTTTTCGTTTCTCTACGCAAAACATTTTCACATTTGGCAGGTCTACGCTTAACCTTACGCGTAGACCTGTTGGAAATCTTACGCGTAGATTATCTTTTGCGTAAACGTGCCATACGCGTAAGCGTAACTTATGCATAGCCCGTGTCTTTTGCGTAAGTATTACGCGTAAGACTAGGGTTTCTTGCCTAAGTTGAACCTTACGCATAACTTGTCCAAGTTATGCGTAGAAAATTGAAGTTTCGCGTAGAAAGAGGGTTTTTACCCGTTGACCATGTTCCGTCGTCCTTTTCCGACTATATTCCGACCTGCTTTTTCTGACCATGTTTTTAGCATCTTTTTGTGCTTCTTTTTGACCATGAAATAATATGGTGCAAAAGTCATTAACTGAACACGATAGCACGGGACAAACAGACCATGTGATATAAGACTTATAAATCAGTGAAAGATAAAGTTAGACTTTTTGACCATTTAGACTGTTAAAACCAAAGATAATAATAACAGGTGAAAAAGTTGTAAAAAACAGTTAAAAGACTTTGGTATAACATATTCAAAGTGACGATTTTGACAAGATAAACACAACAAAAATCAACCAATAACTAAAACCAAGGCTCTGATACCACTTGTAGGATCGTGTTTTGATTGATTATTGTGATTCGGGAGGTCGGTTACAATGAAAGAAAAAGATAGCCATGGTTAGAGAGAGAGAGTAAAGAGTAAAGGGAAACTTGTGTTTATTGATAAGAAAGATGAAAGGAAAATACAAAACAAAGTCTCACCCTCCTAGTGAAGTCTAGGAGGGCTTATATAGCCTAACACAAACTAACTATTACAATATTACGATTATAGCCCTTGTGTTTTGGCTAAATGAGATAACTAATGTAATCCTGTAAATGTCGTTCCATTTACGTGTTGGGATTATAAACTTTGATCCCAACACATACCTTTTGCTCATATCATGAAATTCGTATAAAGATGACACCCCTCGTTTACGTGCTTTTCCTTGTTGGATGTCAAAGGACAATCGTATTAATTTCATGTTAGGCATACTTATTTTTGTTATCTTATAAACCAATAATGAGTTGTGTCTTTTGCTATATACGCCTCACGTAATTATTCTTTTAACATACAAACGGTTTTGTGGGTGGTCTTGTTGTGGTGGGTTGATGAGTTCAAAGATGTTACCACCTTCCATGATGTCGGATGGTAAAGAGTTACGAACAAAAACACGAAGAAATAAGATAGACTAAAGAAAACCTAAAAATAAAAATAAAATCTTACTAGAAAGGAATCTAGCAAGTAGACCTAATAAAAAGAAATTCTAACCTAGACAATAACTATTCCCCGGGCTGCGGCGCCATTGCACCAGGCTTTACCTCTCGAGGGATCTCAAGAAGCTTAAAACCCCCACCAGGCAGTGTACCTGATCGTTGTAGTATAGTATAGTGACAAGTACCGGGGGATTGATCGTTCAACTCAGGAATAGTGTCGCTAGGATTAGAAAACCTAAGAACTAGGTCTAGAGGTGAGGGATGATTCTTTTTGTATTTTTATTGTTTTATGAAAGCAAATAAAATTCTCGGGTATTGGAAGAGTGGGCGGAATTAGTTGCTAGTCAACTAACCCAATAACTACAGATGCAATCAAAATAAAATAACAAAAATGAAAATAAACTAATTTAAACTAGTGGTGTGAGCAATATATGGGAGAATTATGTTTACTTAGATTTCACTACTCCCTAGATATCTTTTACAAGTTAATTACTTGTTATAGTTGCGTGGATGACGGATTGTATTCCTTAATATCATTCATGGGGTGGCGCACTTACTTCACCAATCCTATAAGCTCCTACTTCACTCCTATGTCGAGCCGGCTAAGAAGCTCCTAACATGGGATCACTAGAATTCGCTCATGCATTAAATACAACCATAAAAACATAGTACACATCGGTTCATATTTCTTAAGACGTTCAAGCAAGTTACACAATGGAGATCTGCCAGTTTTCTTAAGCCTAACATTGAAATCATTCATCCATTACAACTATAAACAAGCAATCAACCTATAATCAACATCTAGGTTTCATTACATCTAAGCAAACACACAATAGATCTAGCCTAGCATGTTAAAATCAAGACAAGTGTAAGATATATTCAAACAACACATAGACATATTGAATGAATTGGAAGAAAACTTATCTCAATTGAACATGAAGGGTTTCAAGGGGTGAAAACCCTTGAAAATACTGTTACAAACGAGCTAGGGTTTATAAAGTTCGACCCTAGAATTCTCCACACAAGTTCCCCTTTAATGAATAAAAAATAGAAAAGTATATATTGATTTTAGGAGGTGACGGCGTCAAGAGGAAAAATCTGACGCCGTCATCTCGCAGCCAATAAAGTTCTCGGACTGCCTAGATCCATAGCTGACGCCGTCATGTGTAATTCTGC